>JALMGF010000427.1:0-340803 GCA_023333645.1 Sceloporus occidentalis | reverse complement strand
CGCGGCCCTCAGAACCCGAACCAGGTAAGCGGGGCAATTCCGAGCTACCTGAAAGAGAGGGGGGTAATAGGATCTCTGCATTACCCCCCGCTAAGTAACGCTCGGACATCAGCTGGGGGTCCGCGCTGCACAAACCTCTACACATGTGCGAATGAGAGAGAAAAGTTAGTGGTTACAGGGAACTGCAACCCTGTAAGTCTGACACTGCTCTTTACGTGTCTCTCGTGGGGCTCCCTTAACCCACATTTCCGTCACGGTCTCAAATAACCGCGGCCTATGGTCACATGACACAAGTGACACCACAGCGGTAACGAGTGACACGTTAGACACGCTGGATGCCAGAGCCAGCAATTCTCTCCGGCGGCGCAGGGCGGCGCAGACAAAGAGCGGGGTGTTCTGGTCCCACCTGGTCTGACCAAGAACGGGTCCAACGGATTACGGGCACACCTTCCATTCAGAGCTGCGGAACGCGCCGGGCAGAGAGAGAGGCATTAAATGGTTCTGGATGCCGGCCACTTGGCAGCGTTTGGTTCAGCTGAGACACCAAAACAGGACTTAACCCTTTCCCTGCCGCTGCCGAGTACAGAGATTGCAAGAGCCCTGGCACAGCTGCGGCACCAACACACCCGTAGTCTCACAACTACACTGCACTAGACTATAAGCTCCTGGGACAAGGCTCTCCATTATACCGCTAGACCGTAAGCTCCCTGGCACAGGTACTGCCATTATACCGCTAGACTGTAAGCTCTGGGACAGGGTATTCTGTGTGCCATAGGATGCCAGCCACACGTTATATCGCCGCAGACTCTCAACAGTAAAAACAATCCAAATTTGCAATCCTGAGCCGGTTCGTTTTATTTGCCCCTACGGCTTCTGCAGGGTGCGATTCCATGTAGGCACTCCACCTCCCAGAGACTCGCCTGCGAAGGGTCTGCTGGCTGTCAGCTAGAGCTCTCCTCCCTGGCAGTTAAGGGGTTAAGAGGACGTGCAGGTCCCAAGAGCCACCACTGCAGGGCGCAAAGCCCGGCACCAAGGACAATTAGAAGATAAAGAGGAAGGTGTAAGCCGTGGCCCCAGGTGCCGCGGACCCCCTCCCCCCGCACCCACCTCACAGGACAAAGGAGGCAGGCGGGGCGGCTTTTATGGCTGGAGTTGGAAGGACTTTGGTCCCGTCGCCCTGCCGCTCCCACCCCCCCGGGCAAGTCACGCAACCTGCCCCTGCCGCCTGTTCCTGTGCTGGAGAAGGGGCCCCCCCAGGAACCGCTAGGCCGGGCTTCCTTACAAGAGGCTGAAATAGATTGTAAGCTCCCAAGGATAGGGCCACCTTCTCCCCAATGTGATTGTGAGTTTTCACTAACAGCGCTATGTGAATAAAGTCTAACGAGGTTATGTCTGGGAAGCCGGCAGCCATTTTTAAAAAGCCCCGCAGGAATCACATGACATCTCCCGAGATAAGCGTCACGGAGGCCCGAGGAAGGCTTTTCATAGGCAGGAAAGATGGCAACATAAGAATTAAAGCCTCGGGGGTCTCTTCTTTAGATGGCATTTATAAAATATTAGTCACACTCTACACCCATGCAAACACTGACCCCAAGAGCTTGCACTTTTGGAATCAGAGTAAGCCTCGCGAATGGCGTTATTTAACTTCCAAGAAAGAGGACAGACCCCTCTATGGAGGACACCGCGCGGCTCTCCCCACCCCACCCCCAGGAGAAGGTGAGGGGTACAGGTAGACTGAACAAACAACGCCTGTTGGCAAAATGCACCAGGATACCGGCAATGCCACCCCCTCCCCCCAACCTGGCAGAGACCCACAAGAAAAAAGCTTGTGTTTACCCAGGGAGACAAAGGAGAGAGAGAGAAGGAGAGAGAGAGAAGGAGAGAGAGAGAAGGAGAGAGAGAGAAGGAGAGAGAGAGAAGGAGAGAGAGAGAAGGAGAGAGAGAGAAGGAGAGAGAGAGAGAGAGAGAAGGAGAGAGAGAGAGAGAGAGAAGGAGAGAGAGAGAGAGAGAGAAGGAGAGAGAGAGAGAGAGAGAAGGAGGAGAGGAGAGAGAGAGAGAGAAGGAGAGAGAGAGAGAGAGAAGGAGAGAGAGAGAGAGAGAAGGAGAGAGAGAGAGAGAGAAGGAGAGAGAGAGAGAGAGAAGGAGAGAGAGAGAGAGAGAGAGAGAGAAGGAGAGAGAGAGAGAGAGAGAGAAGGAGAGAGAGAGAGAGAGAGAGAGAGAAGAGAGAGAGAGAGAGAGAGAGAGAGGAGAGAGAGAGAGAGAGAGAGAAGAGAGAAGGGAGAGAGAGAGAGAGAGAAGGAGAGAGAGAGAGAAGGAGAGAGAAGGAGAGAGAGAGAGAAGGAGAGAGAAGGAGAGAGAGGAGAGAGAGAGAGAGAAGAGAAGGAGAGAGAGAGAGAGAGAGAGAGAGAGAAGGAGAGAGAGAGAGAGAGAGAGAAGGAGAGAGAGAGAGAGAAGGAGAGAGAGAGAGAGAGAGAAGGAGAGAGAGAGGAGAGAGAGAGAGAAGGAGAGAGAGAGAGAGAGAGAGAGAGAAGGAGAGAGAGAGAGGGAGAGAAGGAGAGAGAGAGAGAGAGAAGGAGAGAGAGAGAGAGAGAAGGAGAGAGAGAGAAGGAGAGAGAGAGAGAGAGAGAGAGAAGGAGAGAGAAGGAGAGAGAAGGAGAGCAGGAGTGAGAGAGCAGGAGTGAGAGAGCAGGAGTGAGAGAGAGAGAAAGAAGGAGAGAGAGCGAGAGAAAGAAGGAGAGAGAGAGAGAGAAGGAGAGAGAGAGAGAAGAGAGAGAGAGAGAGAAGGAGAGAGAGAGAGAAGAGAAGGAGAGAGAGAGAGAAGGAGAGAGAGATACGCAGTGAGTCCTGGACAGCACAGAGCGGGGCAGATCTGGCGACAGGTTTCCCCCTTTTGCCTCATTTCATTAATAAGGAAGTCCTCTCCGCACGTCCTCCTGAGACAGCATGTGACAAGGGTCCTCGAGACAGACGCTCAGCGGGGCAGTCACGAGTTACCCCAGGGTGGCAGATACACCCATCTGATACCCTCCGTGCCAACATGAGACCCTGGGTACCGACTCTCTGCCAGCCAGGACCGGGCAAATACCATGACTACCGTGGCACAGGAAGGTGGCAAATCACCCCCCCACCACCACCACACCAGTACCCCTGCAGGAGGCCGATAAGGCAGAGCACAGGGAGGTGCTGGGGGCAGAGGGATTATGGGTGCGGGTGGGTGTGGAGGAGACATATCAGCTGAGTCAGACCCTGAAATCACCATGCCCGCCCCAACCAAATGCAGAAAAGGGACTCTTAGCAGCGAGCGCCCCTCCCCTCCCCCACCGGCCCCGGCTCGCTTGGGTGGGTGTCGCAAGATGGGTTTTCAGAAAAAGTGAGAAGTTGAAGAGACGCTCGGAGCGAGACCACAAGCTGCAGACTGTACCAAAGAGCGCTCTCCCAATACAGCCTTCGCAGCCCCGCCAAAGCCCCTGGGCGAAGGCAGAAAGCAGGGGGGGTTCGGGGGCATTACAAGAAAGTCAGGGGCAACAGGCAACCAACCTGGGATGCAGGAGCAGCACAGACTAATAAGGGTGGACGTGGACAACAAAAGGACCCCCTGGACTCCCATTCCAGAAAACCGTACCACACACAGAGACCCCCCCCCCAAATCCCCCAGCCTTCCCAGATAACTGTATCACGCACAGGGACCCCCGACTCCCAGCGTTCACAGATAACCGTATCACGCACAGGGACCCCCGACTCCCAGCGTTCACAGATAACCTATCACGCACAGGGACCCCCGACTCCCAGCCTTCCCAGATAACCGTATCACGCACAGGGACCCCCGACTCCCAGCCTTCCCAGATAACCGTATCACGCACAGGGACCCCCAACTCACAGCCTTCCCAGATAACCGTATCACGCACAGGGACCCCCGACTCCCAGCCTTCCCAGATAACCGTATCACGCACAGGGACCCCCGACTCGCAGCCTTCCCAGATAACCGTATCACGCATAGAGACCCCCCCATCTCAACCATACCAGATAACCATATCACGCATAGAGACCCCCCCCCCCGACTCCCAGTCGTCCCCCGTAACCGTATCACACAGGGGGGACCCCCCGACTCCCAGTCGTTCCTGGTAACCGTATCACACAGGGGGGACCCCCCGACTCCCAGTCGTCCCCCGTAACCGTATCACACAGGGGGGACCCCCCCGACTCCCAGTCGTTCCTGGTAACCGTATCACACAGGGGGGACCCCCTGACCTCCCAGTCCGTCCCTGGTAACCGTATCACGCACAGAGACCCCCTGACTCCCAGTCGTCCCTGGTTACCATATCACGCACAGAGACCCCTGACTCCCAGTCGTCCCTGGTAACCGTATCACGCAGAGAGACCCCAGCCATCCCCTGCCACCATTGTCCTTAGTGCTGGACTTGCATGCAGGGAATCGCTGCACCACACCGAGTACTCATTTTACTCAACACCCCCCACAGTGCCTTGGCGTTCAGCGCGCAAAGGGTTAAGCAGGTGAGACAGGGTGGTAGGATCAGAGTAAGCTGCGCTCCACCCTCTGTTAGCATGATCTCTGGCCGCACCCACCAAACCGACAGGTTCTCGGAGAAATCCCTGCAGGGCCGGGCGAGAAATAGGACAGGTGGGCACTCGCCCCTCCCTTCCCGGATATCTGCCCCCCACCCTGACCTCCATTCACTCGCACACCACCCCTCCCAGGACAGAGAATCAGCCGACCTGTCCAGCACCATGTAGGATCGGGGGGGATTAGGATTAACGAGTCCACGCGGAAGAACGGCTTCCAAATGACAAGGTTACCTGCGCGGCTCGGAGACGGAAAAGCCGTTTCCGCTTCAGGTGATACCAAAAAAAAGCACAAGTAACAGGTATTCCTCACCAGATTTCCCGAAAACAGGCAAAAAACAAGATGCAGCCAAGCCGCTACGATGCTCTTCTGATGTTACAACTCCCAAGACTCTCAGCTGGCCAAGGGTCATAAGAGTCAAGCAGCCTGGTAGCCCCTCATAGGCTGAGTGTTATGGAGGCATCCAGTGGCCAAACACAATGGGTAACAAGGAGGCCTTTATTAACCCCACAGCATACAGCCTGGGGTCTAAGATGTGCCCCCACACACAGATCACTTTGACGGGTATAACCAATGGCTTATTGATCCGGCCAGTGTTACCAATTCTAATGCCAAGGAGGACACAGGCAATTGGTGCACATTACAGGTCCACTCTCCACCAGAGTGGGCACACGTACCCACTCTCCACCAGAGTGGGCAACACGTACCCACTCTCCATATCTGCTCCATACCCCCACCTATATTCTTGGAACCCATACACCGTTCTGTCAACTTCGTCTCAAACTAAATAAAGTTTGAGAATTAGAACCAAAAAACAAATCTAAAGCAGAAATAAAACATTCACAGTGATGGGCCAGGGGGGTGACCTTCCTGCAGCCACGCCGGCCCTCAAGAGCTATACCGCGGCCACAAAGCTGTTCTTCCTCCATCTCCATGCCAAGGAGCAGAGTAGGTACACGTGGCCCCCCTTGGGGGTAACAGGGACCTCGTGCAACTCTGGTACAGATTGCACGTGGGAGGCCGGAGTGGGGGAGGCAGCTGGTGGATGGTCCCCAGGTCCCTGCATGATGAGAGCAGCCACAGGATTTCTCTGCAGTTCATCATCTGCAGCCTTCTGAGCAACACAGGGGAAGCCACGGAGGTCTCCCCATCAAGCAGGGACTGGCGCAAGAGGTGCTGAGCTTCTAACAGCGGCCGCCTTAACCAAATGCCGAGGAGTCCCTCCCCAGGAGCCGGCAATGCCTGCCAGCAGGTGCGTCCACATGCCAGTCTGACCACTGCAGGCGCCATCACGACCAACCCGAGTGACCAAAACATGCCCCAGTCGTGGCCCCTGCACCCCCACCCAGCGTGTCACTGCCCACAGACACGGGACTCAACAAGGCGGAGTAGCCAGCAGCTCATACAGCTCAATGCCAGCCGATTATAATCACGGCCACCCTCTGTTACCCCTCAGAGCCCGATGACAGTTACCCCCGGGCAGAATTCCCGAGAAGCTGTGTGACACGGCTTTGGAAGGTTGCAGTTTGTGTTGGGGGCAGATAAGATACTGAACGCTTTGCTCTGGGGCAGTTGAGGGCGGTGTTAAGACCTCTAAACGTAAACACGGGTGCGTTACCGAACACGACGGCCCGGCCAGGCAACAGGAGAAGCCAAGGGCCACGGAGAGGGGCAGCCTCTGTCTCGCAACGGGAGATGCCAAGGGCCACGGACTCGCAACGGGAGATGCCAAGGGCCACGGACTCGCAACGGGAGATGCCAAGGGCCACGGACTCGCAACGGGAGATGCCAAGGGCCACGGACTCGCAACGGGAGATGCCAAGGGCCACGGACTCGCAACGGGAGATGCCAAGGGCCACGGACTCGCAACGGGAGATGCCAAGGGCCACGGAGCTGGCAATTCCACCCCAAATGTCCAACCTTCTATTTAAATCCCTCCTTGGACTTGGCAGGGAGATCATGCACCACCGCAGGGCAATAACCTCGCTAACAGAGCTAACACTCTAGTTACCAGTAAGAGGATGTTGCGCAACACTTCCTGCCTCCTCTTCCAACACGCGGGAGCAGGCGGTCGGCAATACACCAGAAAAAGCGGCAACCCGATCAAGAAGAAGACGCCACCTCCAGCTTCACTCGGCCAATCACAAAGCAGCGTTCCTACGTCCCTCACCAAAAGCACGATTCTTCTTTATTGCAACAAATAAGGTGCCAGCACTGCTCGGCGCGGCTGCAGGACGGTCAAGACGGTTATCGCCCGTTCTCAATGCATCGGGACTTTAGAACGTAAGCTCCTGGGACCATCCCTGGCAATCTGGACACAGACAGCAGTAGCTTTGAAGAGGAGGCGATCTGGCCCATGGAGCTTGCACTCTAACAGAGGTCCCCAGCTTTTCATTATAAACCTGGAGCCTGAATGAAATTAGTCGCCACACTCTGGGGGTTTCAAAGGGTTAATTGTTTGGTGTTTGTGGGTAATGTTAACCCTGCGTGGGGCAGAGACGAGACATTCACAGGAGTCCAGAAGAGATAAGCAACGAGTATCTGCCCTCCTAAACTCGAGCGTCTCCCACTACCTGCCCCCTAACAGGGGACTGATGACCAGCGGGCCGGCGTGGCCCCAGATCCTGTCCTCAGATCTTGCTCTGCAGCGGTAACAAACCTGGGCGCGTTTAACAGCTTGGGGGCAGCGGAGCGGTTAAAAGGGTCTCTGCGCAGACTTCAGCGAGCGGTCGCAGTGCTGAGCGCTCTCACTCGCTGCATTACTCAGCTGGATTGGGGCTTCTGCAGATCACAGAGCCGATCACTTCCTTATCTGTGAGCTGGAGGCTGTTGAGACCTCTCAGCAGTGAAAACGCCTGCCAACAGGGGCCGACCAGCAGACGCATGGCCATCAGTGCCCCCTCCTGCCTCAGACACTGGCATGGCCCAAACCCAGCTGATCTCTACCACCTAAGCCAGGGAGCCATTCCATGAAAGCACCACAGACGTAACGCTCAGGTCCTCTCCCCGTCAGCCTCAAGCGAGAACATCGCAGAAACAAGTCCGAGCCCTCGGCAGACATCTGGCCACCAGGCAACAAATGCTTAACCCTCTGCATGCCGCTACCTTAGGGGCTCATCGCCAAACTGGCAGACAAAGGATTAAAGCTGGGGTGGGCAGCAGATACCTGCCGGGGGGGGGGGGGCAGGGTAGCGACAGTCCTGCCTCCTTATATGACAGTACAGAGCATGACCTGTCATGGTGCCCCATGGTAAGGGATCTATGTGTAACCCTTCCTTGTCCAGGACTCATCAGGCAACAAATCTCAAAAGTGTCTGAGCAGGGAAAGGGTTACAGGGGGAGATGGCAATCTTCTGTCCTCCCTACAAATCCACGGCGACCTCCATAATTACAGACCCCGAGAGTCCGCTGGCAGCAGGGAAAGCTGGGATTAGCGCAAGCAGGTTAAACCGCAGGGGGGCAGGGAGAGGTGACAGCAACGTCTCATTAACCCTTCCAGCAGCGCCCAGGGAGTAACAGCTGCTTAGCGCTATACACCGGCCACTGGAGGGCCGCTGGGGGACAGGGGGACGACGGGGGGCCAAGCAAACGATTACACATTTACTCTTTTAAATAAAAAAAATGGCTGCTCCATTCCCACAGCAGGAGACACAAGTGGCTGCCTATGATTAGTGGGAGTGCTAGAGTGCAAGCTCTTGAGCATTAAGAAGATTCCCACCAATGTGCAAGGCAGTGGGACGAAAGAACTTGGCCATGCAACGCCTGCTTTAACCCTAACCTGTCTGCAGAGGGCCAGCTCTGCGGCTGCTCGGATACTGGGAATGACAGTCCTTTCTCGGGGAATAACAAGTTTCCAGTGGGTGAGGGCGCGGAGGGACTCGTAAGGCTGATATTGGGAAGATAAGCACAGGTGAGGGTAAAGTCTGACACCGCCATGAGGGGGCAATAAAAGAGAGGGGGGGGCGGAGAGCTTGAGGAATCAGGAAAAATGCCCCAAAATATAAACAACAGCTACTCGATGAACCTGTTCAGGTAGAAAGCCCCGCACGGGGCCACGTACAGACTGTCACCAGGGTAACGGGAATATCCTGGGGGCAACTAGCACAGGGTGGGGAATAACCCAGGGGGCAAATGTTTAACTCTTAAAAGTCTAGTGAGTGACAACTGGTGCCTACGAGTGACAGATGCCACCTCACCACCACACGAGGCGTAGGGGGCAGACGGCCCCAGTGGACGGGGGTTATTGAGACGACCAAGGAGCAGCAGGCTGTGGGGCTGCAAATGTGGCACAGAGTACAGAAACATGATGGGGGCAGAAAAGCAGAAGGCGAGAGCAGAAAAAAGTAGGAGGCGAGGGCAGAATCCTGAGAGACAGTAGAGCAAGAAAGGGTGAAGGGGCTAGTTAGTGGGCAAGAGTGAAGGAGGAAAGGGCAGCGAGCACGACGCGGGCTGACAGGAAGTGGGGCAGCAGTGACCGGAGAGGCGGTTGGAGAGACAGGGGGGTGGCAGCTGGGGGCACAGAGGTGGGTAGGAGGGGGGTGACAGCTGGAGGCCTGGGGCAGAAGGGGGGACAGTTAAAGGCTGCGGTAGGTAAAGGCTTGCCACTCACCCTGCGGGGGTCGCCGAGTGCCCCTGGGCAGCGGCTGTGGGGTGACTGGGGGTCAGCAGGCTGTGTCCCCTGTGCTGTCTCCCTGCTGTCTGGGTGGGCTCTGCCTCCAGGAAGCTGCCTGCTCTCCCCCCCCCTCACTGCTCTCTCCACCCTTCCCCAGCCTGTCACACCTGTTCTGTCCCCTCCCACCCTCACCTGTCCCTGACAACCAGCCCCCTAGATACAGCTACACCCAGCCAGCCAGCCACTTCCTGGATCCCCCTCCCTGCCTGGAACTGCCCCTGCACAGCCAATGGCTGAAGCCCCCCACCCCGCACAACCCCTCCCCCCTCCCCACCTGCCACAGGTTACCTCTCTCCCTCCCCCACCTTGTCACTCGCTCCTCCCTGCCACCTTTAAACTCTGCCCAGCTCCATCCTCATGGGGCCACCTTAACTGACAACCAGGAAGTGGTCTGCGACCTCCTGCTCGTGGATTGGCCGTTGGGAAGGCAGGGGCCGCAGGATCTGCGCGCTCCGATTGGCCGAATCCTCTGCTTATCAGTTAAAAGGAGCGGGGCCAACGGGAAGATGACGCGGTGTCTGCCGCGCGCTCTTAAAAGGGCAACTAGTCCGGCCTTAAGACGAGTGGGGCCCACGGCTTAAAGGTTAAAAGGCCTGGCATGTTTGGTGGGCAGAAGTTGACGTACCATCAGACAAGGGGCCAAGTCTGGCAGGGGTAATAAGGCCCCTCCACAGGTACCCTTTCTGCAGTAGTCGTGGATGCATGGATTAGGCTCCAAGTAGAGGTGGCAGAAGATTACCCACAACTCATCATTGAAAATGAGATATCAGAAGCGCAGACATGGGCCCAGCCGACAGTCCCGGTACAGTAAATGGCTGCCCAGTGTCCTCTTTAGGTTGGTCAGTCCCTCACGGGGTTAAAAACCCCTGATGCCCCTCTCTCCTCCCCTGATGAGGTTATCACGGGGGTTCTACAGCCCTAAAAGCCCTGACAATGTGTATAGAAACAGCAGGAAACCACACGTTGTCACTCAGTCATGCCCTTCTATGGTCACATGATCATTTGGGAAGCCCGCTAAAATTGCCTCCAGAATACACTTATTCTTAATAAATAAAGCGAAATGAAATGTTAGGGTGCAGCAGCTGCCGTTATTAACGCAGGGGAGCTGGGCTCACGAGTATATCTCCTTTTGAATGGAGGTGGCTGTTCCCGGGAGCTTGCACTCTTCACGCTGAAAAGATTTTATTAGGACGGGTTCCTTTATCCCAGGCTTCTAATTACTGGGTAAAGACACGTCCCATTCTATTTCTGGGTTCCAGTGACAGCGATGTGGAGCAGGATGATGTCACGTCATGATGTCATTGATGTACAGGTCGGGGGACAGGGAGTGTCACCCTGTAATTATTTATTGCACCTGCATTCCTTGTGCTCCCTCATCTAGTTTAATCTCTACGCCCCGTGTTATTAAACACGCCAGTCACGCAAAGCATGTCACACGGCGTCATACAGCACTGTGGAATATGTGGGTCAACCTCCTCTGCACGGTGGCTCCACTTATCTACAACTCCTTAGCATGTGCTTGTCAGTCACATCTGCGCAGGCTGGGGAGAATAAATGGGGAATGTTGTGTGTTTTCAGCATTGCTGGGTTTGTGGTCCCAGGAGCTTGCGCTCCTGCTGTGGGTAGGATTTTGGTGCCCTGTCCTTAGGGGTATGACACACGCATTATATACCCCCCCCCCCCGCACGCCGGCAGGGAGGGATGACAGGATAGACCTGTTCGGCAGCACCCCCTCCCCCAACCCGACGGGCACAGCCTGTCCTGCTTCTGCCTTCACCTGATTTCACCCAGCAGCCCATTGAAAGGCACGGCTCCATGCCAGCCCTGTGCCAACCGCAGAGCCCGGAGATCCAGGGGTCTTCTACAATTTAACTCTGTCACTTCCAGGAGCAACTTCCATTTCTGAATATCTTGGCTTACATTTTAAATTAAATAGGGCAGTGCCAGCCTGGTATCTATATGTACGGAGCAGTTGGTGCCAGCCTGGTATCTATATGTACGGAGCGGTTGGTGCCAGCCTGGTATCTATATGTACAGAGTGGGTAGCGCCAGCCTGGTATCTATATGTACGGAGCAGTTGGCGCCAGCCTGGTATCTATATGTACGGAGCGGTTGGTGCCAGCCTGGTATCTATATGTACGGAGCGGTTGGCGCCAGCCTGGTATCTATATGTACGGAGCGGGTGGCGCCAGCCTGGTATCTATATGTACGGAGCGGTTGGCGCCAGCCTGGTATCTATATGTACGGAGCGGGTGGCGCCAGCCTGGTATCTATATGTACGGAGCGGTTGGCGCCAGCCTGGTATCTATATGTACGGAGCGGTTGGCGCCAGCCTGGTATCTATATGTACGGAGCGGGTGGCGCCAGCCTGGTATCTATATGTACGGAGCGGGTGGTGCCAGCCTGGTATCTATATGTACAGAGCGGGTGGTGCCAGCCTGGTATCTATATGTACGGAGCGGGTGGTGCCAGCCTGGTATTATATGTACGGAGCGGGTGGTGCCAGCCTGGTATCTATATGTACGGAGCGGGTGGTGGCCAGCCTGGTATCTATATGTACGGAGCGGTTGGCGCCAGCCTGGTATCTATATGTACGAGCGGGTGGTGCCAGCCTGGTATCTATATGTACGGAGCGGGTGGTGCCAGCCTGGTATCTATATGTACAGAGCGGGGTGGCGCCAGCCTGGTATCTATATGTACGGAGTGGGTGGCGCCAGCCTGGTATCTATATGTACGGCGCGGGTGGTGCCAGCCTGGTATCTATATGTACGTAGCGGGTGGTGCCAGCCTGGTATCTATATGTACGGAGCAGGTGGTGCCAGCCTGGTATGTATATGTACGGAGCGGGTGGTGCCAGCCTGGTATCTATATGTACGGAGCGGGTGGTGCCAGCCTGGTATCTATATGTACGGAGCGGTTGGCGCCAGCCTGGTATCTATATGTACGGAGCGGGTGGCGCCAGCCTGGTATCTATATGTACGGAGCGGTTGGCGCCAGCCTGGTATCTATATGTACGGAGCGGTTGGCGCCAGCCTGGTATCTATATGTACAGAGCGGGTGGCGCCAGCCTGGTATCTATATGTACGGAGCGGGTGGTGCCAGCCTGGTATCTATATGTACGGAGCGGGTGGCGCCAGCCTGGTATCTATATGTACGGAGCGGGTGGTGCCAGCCTGGTATCTATATGTACGGAGCGGGTGGTGCCAGCCTGGTATCTATATGTACGGAGCGGTTGGTGCCAGCCTGGTATCTATATGTACAGAGCGGGTGGTGCCAGCCTGGTATCTATATGTACGGAGCGGGTGGTGCCAGCCTGGTATCTATATGTACGGAGCGGTGGTGCCAGCCTGGTATCTATATGTACGGAGCGGTTGGTGCCAGCCTGGTATCTATATGTACGGAGCGGGTGGTGCCAGCCTGGTATCTATATGTACGGAGCGGGTGGCGCCAGCCTGGTATCTATATGTACGGAGCGGGTGGTGCCAGCCTGGTATCTATATGTACGGCGCGGGTGGTGCCAGCCTGGTATCTATATGTACGGCGCGGGTGGTGCCAGCCTGGTATCTATATGTACAGAGCGGGTGGTGCCAGCCTGGTATCTATATGTACGGAGCGGGTGGTGCCAGCCTGGTATCTATATGTACAGTGAGGCGCCTGGCTGCGTCCCGGAAGGGAAGAAGTTCCTGGGTACGAGTAAACTATTTCCCAGAAGAAGGAATAAATTCTTCTATATTATTCAGGATAATAAAACGGTTATATTTGGCGCCGTGGTCGCTGTCGTCCGACGGGTCCCTGTAGAGACCAATCCAGGTTCCGTGAAAGAAAAATAAGTTTCTTATAAACGCCATAAAATTAGAATTGGCCGGAAGAATGTTAGATTCTCGAAGTAATTCCGAGAGTAAAAATATGGCGCCCACATCTTGTGATCCCCAAAATGTGATTGTCGGGACCCCCTTTATCTTCGCGCCGGTCTCAGAAATAACTTTAAGACAATGACATAAAACATCTGGAACTTGTTCTTAATTACACTCTCTCCAGAAGATAATACCTCCTAGGGAATAAATCACTCTGGGGGTCTTGCCATGAAGCCCCCATTAAAATCGGCATTCCTAGAGATAAGAAGCGACTACTCCTTAAATCTTCCCATAGAACGGAGAGCAATCAGGAAATTCTCAACACAGAGAAAAACCTTTATACCATGCAAGAGAACATTCTGTGTTCATGTAATAATACACACAATCATATACAATCATACACACAATCACACACAATCATATACAATCATACACACAATCACACACAATCATATACAATCATACACACAATCACATACAATCACACACAATCATATACAATCATACACACAATCACACACAATCACACACAATCATACACACAATCACACACAATCATATACAATCATACACACAATCATACACAATCATACACACAATCACATACAATCATACACACAATCATACACAATCATATACAATCATACACACAATCACACACACAATCACATACAATCATACACACAATCATACACACAATCACACACAATCATATACAATCATACACACAATCACACACACAATCATACACACAATCATATACAATCATACACGCAATCACATACAATCACACACAATCATACACAATCATACACACAATCATATACAATCATACACACAATCACATACAATCATACACACAATCATACACAATCACACACAATCATACACACAATCATATACAATCATACACACAATCACACACAATCATACACACAATCATACACGCAATCACACACAATCATACACAATCATACACACAACATATACAATCATACACACAATCACATACAATCATACACACATCATACACAATCACACACAATCATACACACAATCATATACAATCATACACACAATCACACACAATCATATACAATCATACACACAATCACACACAATCATACACACAATCACACACACAATCATATACAATCATACACACAATATCACACACAATCATATACAATCATACACACAATCACACACAATCATATACAATCATACACACATCACATACAATCATACACACAATCATACTGTTAGGGATATTAATGAGACAAAATAGGTAAAACCAATATTTCGTCACACAGGCAAAATAACGACGCTACCAAATATTGTAGGACCACACCCAATATTAATTTAAGGAGATACCCTATATTTTATCTCCGATCCTAAATCCTTTCAGATCGCCGAAAATTATAATTCAAATCAGATATATATCACCAAAATAGTCAATCAAAAATATTGTTTATTGTGAATACAATTTATAAAATCTATCTATGAGTCACACAGTGCATGATATAAAACACAAAATTCTTAAAACATGTCAAATTGCAGTATATCCAAATACAGTATATTATTGATAGTTATCAATATGAATTAGTACTTTATGAGTCTAACACAGCATTAATTTCCAGTCCACTCAGCAACCAAAAATGATAATCAGGGCGGTAATAAAAAGATCACTAACTCTACTAACTCTATTATATTAGTTTAACTAATATGACAATTTAAAGTAATTTAATAATGTCTAAGAGTATTAGTGAAATTCCTAATAGATGCAAATAATGTCAAACTTCCTCTACAGGTAAAAATACCTTTTCATTATTGTTATTATCACGGGTTATAAGCTGCAGTCTCACAAGCCGCCATATACAATAATGCAATATATTATTTCCCAGAAACAGGGAATTCTATATGAAGAAGACAAAATTCAACTCTATTCAGAGTAATAAAACAATTATATTTACCACCACTTGTTGCTGTTGTCCTACTGGTCCTTGTAGAAGTTAATCCAGGTTCAGTGGCAAGAAATTAAGTGGGAAAGAATATAACTTTCTAAAAGTTATATAGGTTGGGACTCAAAGTAATTCTAAGAGTAAGATTATGGTGCCAGGATCTTGAGATTCCAATTCTCTGGGGTAAATTTGGTGAATAAGTCCGTCAGGGTCTGTCTGTTTCAGGGTGCGATCTTTTTTTTTTTCTCCTTTAATTATCCAAGACATAAGCTTAACAACAGAGCTCATTATCATAGCCTCCACCTCTTGATTGGAATTCTCCAATCATAACGGTGGGTTTTACCCATTATAATTAGGATTTCTACTCATATTTACACCGTTGTAATTTCTTAATTTACCTGTGAGAGACGCTCTGGTCTAAGAAATAACTTAAGACCGTTACATATGTGTTAGGAATTTATCCTTGGTCACCTTATCTTTAGATGTTACCTCCTAGATAGTAAATCAGGTCTTTGTAGTCACCCGTATCTCCAGACGTTGCCTCCTAGGTAGTAAATTAGGTTTTGGGGGTCTTACGACATATCCCCCATTCCAATTTACATTCCTAAGGATATGCAGTGTCTACTCCTTAACTTTCTCATGGGAGATAACGTTAATTGGATCATATATACTGAAGCATCTGTATACATGAATACTCCTTTGTTCTCAATTATAGAGGAACAAAGATAGAAAGAAATAATCATTATATGATTAAGTAAAATAAAGTGGCTCTGACTCCATTTTGTGCTCATGTAAAATACAGAATATATAGAATACATGTTTTCTATCATAAAATATCTGACAATACACACAATCACACACAATCATATACAATCATACACACAATCATATACAATCATACACACAATCATATACAATCATACACACAATCACACACAATCATATACAATCATACACAATCATACACACAATCATATACAATCATACACACAATCATACACAATCATATACAATCATATACAATCATACACACAATCATATACAATCATACACACAATCATATACAATCATACACAATCATATACAATCATATACAATCATACACACAATCACACACAAAATCATACACACAATCACATACAATCATACACACAATCATATACAATTATACACACAAATACACAATCACACACAATCATACACACAATCTCACACACAATCATATACACAATCATACACACAATCATATACAAATATACACAATCATACACACAAATACACACAATCATACACACAATCATATACAAATATACACAATCATACACACAATCATACACACAATCTCACACAATCATATACAAATATACACAATAATACACACAAATACACACAATCATACACACAATTATACACAAATACACCCAATCATACACAAATATACACAAATACACACAATCTTACACAAATATACACAATCATACACAAATACACAATACTTCTTTTCCAGACTAACATAGCTCACGAGAGCGGTTGGTGCCAGCCTGGTATCTATATGTACAGAGCGGTTGGTGCCAGCCTGGTATCTATATGTACGGAGCAGTTGGTGCCAGCCTGGTATCTATATGTACGGAGCGGTTGGTGCCAGCCTGGTATCTATATGTACGGAGCGGGTGGTGCCAGCCTGGTATCTATATGTACAGAGCGGTTGGTGCCAGCCTGGTATCTATATGTACGGAGCAGTTGGTGCCAGCCTGGTATCTATATGTACAGAGCGATTGGTGCCAGCCTGGTATCTATATGTACGGAGCGGGTGGTGCCAGCCTGGTATCTATATGTACAGAGCGGTTGGTGCCAGCCTGGTATCTATATGTAGAGAGCTGTTGGTGCCAGCCTGGTATCTATATGTAGAGAGCTGTTGGTGCCAGCCTGGTATCTATATGTAGAGAGCTGTTGGTGCCAGCCTGGTATCTATATGTACGGAGCGGTTGGCGCCAGCCTGGTATCTATATGTACGGAGCGGTTGGTGCCAGCCTGGTATCTATATGTACGGAGCGGTTGGTGCCAGCCTGGTATCTATATGTACGGAGCGGGTGGTGCCAGCCTGGTATCTATATGTACAGAGCGGTTGGTGCCAGCCTGGTATCTATATGTACGGAGCAGTTGGTGCCAGCCTGGTATCTATATGTACGGAGCGGTTGGTGCCAGCCTGGTATCTATATGTACGGAGCGGGTGGTGCCAGCCTGGTATCTATATGTACAGAGCGGTTGGTGCCAGCCTGGTATCTATATGTACGGAGCAGTTGGTGCCAGCCTGGTATCTATATGTACAGAGCGATTGGTGCCAGCCTGGTATCTATATGTACGGAGCGGGTGGTGCCAGCCTGGTATCTATATGTACAGAGCGGTTGGTGCCAGCCTGGTATCTATATGTAGAGAGCTGTTGGTGCCAGCCTGGTATCTATATGTAGAGAGCTGTTGGTGCCAGCCTGGTATCTATATGTAGAGAGCTGTTGGTGCCAGCCTGGTATCTATATGTACAGAGCGATTGGTGCCAGCCTGGTATCTATATGTATGGAGCAGTTGGTGCCAGCCTGGTATCTATATGTACAGAGCGATTGGTGCCATCCTGGTATCTATATGTACGGAGCGGGTGGTGCCAGCCTGGTATCTATATGTACGGAGCGGTTGGCGCTGCACTCGTTTCTCTTTTCCAAGCACAGGGTGCTTTAGAATGATTTCCTCCTTATCTGCGATCGCCGAGGCCGGTGCTGACGCAGGCGTCTCATGGAGACATTTATAGAAACCATACCCAGAATCCTCCAGTAGCCAGCGTAGCTTTTGGCAGCGAGCACCCACTCTCCACCGCCCCCCTTAGGATCCTCTGACCGCAGCGCCATCATCTGCCAACTTCACAGGCGCTCCACTTCCTCGTGGAAACCCAGATGTGTGAACCACGGAGACCACCAGACAGGAGAGCGGGCGCCCCCGTCACAGCCGCTTCCGGCTCGGCACGTGCTAAGTATAGGTACCCTTCTGATGTGAGGAGCAGAGACCGCAAGACCCCACACTACAGAGAGAAAGAGACAGACTGAGATTGAGAGAAAGGAAGCGGAGGGGGTAAAGAGGAACGTACGGAGGGAGACAATAGAGTACAGGTGGGGACAGAAAATAGTAAACGGAGAGAAGAGATAATAGTGTAGAGGGGGAGAGGGAGAATAGTGTAGAGGGAGGGAGGGAGAGAGAGTAGTGTAGAGGGAGGGAGAGAGAGAGAGTAGTGTAGAGGGAGGGAGAGAAAATAGTGTAGAGGGGGAGAGGGAGAATAGTGTAGAGGGAGGGAGAGAGAATAGTGTAGAGGGAGGGGGGGAGAATATTGTAGATGGAGGGGGGGGAATATTGTAGATGGAGGGGGAGAGAATAGTGTACAGTGGGGAGAGAGAATAGTGTAGATGGAGGGAGAGAGAATAGTGTAGAGAGGGAGAGAGAATAGTGTACAGTGGGGAGAGAGAATAGTGTACAGTGGGGAGAGAGAATAGTGTAGAGTGGGGAGAGAGAATAGTGTAGAGGGGGAGAGAGAATAGTGTACAGTGGGGAGAGAGAATAGTGTACAGTGGGGAGAGAGAATAGTGTACAGGGGGAGAGAGAATAGTGTAGAGGGGGAGAGAGAATAGTGTACAGTGGGGAGAGAGAATAGTGTACAGTGGGGAGAGAGAATAGTGTACAGGGGGAGAGAGAATAGTGTACAGGGGAGAGAGAACTGGGTAGAGGGAGGGAGAGTGGATAGTGTATGGGGAGGAAAGAGAGAATAGTGTACAGCGGGAGAGAGAATAGTGTACAGTGGGGAGAGAGAATAGTGTACAGTGGGGAGAGAGAATAGTGCACAGGGGGAGAGAGAATACTGTACAGGGGGAGAGAGAATATTGTGATGGGGGGCACTGGCTTCAGATGCAGGGAATGCTCCATGGCTCTGTTGGCCTGTTGCCCCCTCCTAATGGGCTCAGGGGCAATATACTGTAGTATGCTGGGAGAGACAGGAGGCAGAATACCCTTGGGGTGGTACGCAAGGGTGAGCCACTTGGGGGGGTGAGATACTTGGTGTGGGTGTACCCAGTGTGCCAGAGCTACAAGGACACAGTATATGGGGGCGAGATTCTAGCCATTATGTGCCCCTAGGCAGAGGGACCCCCGATACGCATTGTCAGTATTCTCACACTTTTTAAGGTTTACACAGACTGTTAGGGATATTAATGAGACAAAATAGGCAAAACCAATATTTCGTCACACACGCAAAATAACGACGCTACCAAAGATTGTAGAACCACATCCACAATATTAATTTAAGGAGATACCCTATATTTTATCTCCGATCCTAAATCCTTTCAGATCGCCGAAAATTATAATTCAAATCAGATATATATCACAATAATAATCAATCAAAAATATTTATTTATTGTGAATACAATTTATAAAATATATATATGAGTCACACAGTGCATGATATAAAACACAAAATTCTTAAAACATGTCAAATTGCAGTATATCCAAATACAGTATATTATCGATAGTTATCAATATGAATTAGTACTTTATGAGTCTAACACAGCATTAATTTCCATCCCACTCAGCAACCAAAATGATAATCAGGGCGGTAATAAAAAGATCACTAACTCTATTATATTAGTTTAACTAATATGACAATTTAAAATAATTTAATAATGTCTAAGAGTATTCAGTGACGTTCCTAATAGATGCAAATAATGTCAAACTTCATCTACAGGTAAAAATACCTTTTCATTATTGTTATTATCACGGGTTATAAGCTGCAGTCTCACAAACCGTCATATACAATAATGCAATATATTATTTCCCAGAAACAGGGAATTCTATATGAAGAAGACAAAATCTATCTCTATTCAGCATAATAAAACCATTATATTTACCACCACTTGTTGCTGTTGTCCTACTGGTCCTTGTAGAAGTTAATCCAGGTTCAGTGGCAAGAAATTAAGTGGAAAGAAATATAACTTTCTAAAAGTTATATAGGTTGGGACTCAAAGTAACTCTAAGAGTAAGATTATGGTGCCAGGATCTTGAGATTCCAATTCTCTGGGGTAAATTTAAATGAGTCCGTCAGGGTCTGTCTGTTTCAGGTCCGTTTCTTTTTTTAAGGTCCGACCTCCTTAATTATTAAAAACCTAAGCTTTTAAAGACAGAGCTCATTATCATAGCCTCCACCTCCTGATTGGAATTCTCCAATCATAACGGTGGGTTTTACCCATTATAATTAGGACTTCTACTCGTATTTACATCGTTGTAATTTCTTAATTTACCTGTGAGAGACGCTCTGGTCTAAGAAATAACTTAAGACCGTTACATATGTGTTAGGAATTTATCCTTGGTCACCTTATCTTTAGATGTTACCTCCTATATAGTAAATCAGGTCTCTGTAGTCACCCATATCTCCAGACGTTGCCTCCTAGGTAGTAAATTAGGTTTTGGGGGTCTTACGACATATCCCCCATTCCAATTTACATTCCTAAGGATATGCAGCGTCTACTCCTTAACTTTCTCATGGAAGATAACATTAATTGGATCATATATACTGAATACTTCTTTGTTCTCAATTATAGAGGAACAAAGACAGAGAAATAATCATTATATGATTAAATAAAATAAAATGGCTCTGACTCCATTTTGTGCTCATGTAAAATACAGAATATATAGAATACATGTTTTCTAGCATAAAATATCTGACAAGACTCCCCGTGTGTATAGAATAATTTATTGGGATTAATGGATGTCAGAGTACACAGCACCGAACGCGTTAGCACTGCCCCAAAGAGCTTACAATCTAACATGGAGCACACATACAGTCACTGGCTGCAGTTTAATACAAACTCCTTTCCGTAAACGTCATATAAAACATACTGCGCCGGATATACTCGCAAACAGCGTATATGATAGTAAAGGAATACTTTGGTTATATTGAGGGCCTGTTGGTGTTGGTGGGGTGGGGGGTAAAATGCATTCAGCCCCTAGGCCAAGCTTCAGCAGAAACGTGTCCCAGAAAGACATACTCTGAACTACTGTACAGCGCAGGCTGCAACCATCAGGCCTTACTCAGTTTCACTATACGGTGCCGTCGCTATATAATGACTGCCCTGTGTGATTGTGGGTCGGGAGCAGGACAGAGACCCCTCTGACCATCATAGGGTTAACTCACAGTGTTTGTATATAACCCACCCCTCTATGGCCACCTGTACACATGCGCGGTTACAGCGGAGGCATTTGCCAGCCTGTCACAGCTCACATCCCCACCTTGTGGCCGTATGTGGTAGTTGCAGGTGCCCCCCGGCGGGTATAACATGCCCCCTTTATAATGACTGCGCAGTGAAATGCCCCAAGACTACGGACTATACTTACCTACTTGCCCGATAAATAGCGACCCAAAGCACTAAATAGGGATCCCACTGCGAGGACTTTGGGTATTAAAAGCTTTAAAGCGTAATCGGGCGCAGCAGGCGGGGAGAGCGCCCCCCAGTGTGAATCCATCATATTCCGTCTCGGGGCCGCCCGCCACTTCCTCATCTAGCACTCGCCGTCCCTCCATCTCACCTGCTTATATTTTATACATAGTGCCTGTACTGTATCCGCCGGATGATGGGCTATGCCGTTGCTGGCGGACTCCTCTCTCCTGATCTGCCCTTTTTTCCTCCCCCTTGCCACATACTGCCCCTCACATACCGTTACCCTTTTATTGATGTGTTTCTGGGACCCTCTGTTAGCACCCCCAACCCAAACATTTAGCAGGCGGCCTTTTATGCTGCTCCCCAAAAACTGTTAGCGTCCGCCCTGATCCGTCCCCCACAATCCAGAAGTATGTTTGGGTCGCTTATAAGTCCAGCCTGGGCCAATCAGAGTGCCCTGTATTGGAAGGATCTTGCTGACTGGACAGTGAAGACAGGTTGTCTGTACACCCACCTAGTAATGTGGTGCGCGCACGGAGGAGGGGGAATGTGGTGCGTGCGCATGGGGGGGCGGGGGAATGTGGTGCGCGCGCATGGGGGGCGGGCGGGGGAATGTGGTGCGTGCGCATGGGGGCGGGGGAATGTGGTGCGCACGCATGGGGGGCGGGGGAGTGTGGTGCGCACGCATGGGGGGCGGGGGAATGTGGTGCGCGCGCATGGGGGGGGCGGGGGAATGTGGTGCGCGTGCATGGGGGGGGCGGGGGAATGTGGTGCGCGCGCTTGGGGGTGGGGGAATGTGGTGCGCGCGCATGGGGGGCGGGGGAGTGTGGTGTGCGCGCATGGGGGGCAGGGGAATGTGGTGCGTGCGCATGGGGGGGCGGGGGAATGTGGTGCGCGTGCATGGGGGGGGCGGGGAATGTGGTGCGCGTGCATTGGGGGGGGCGGGGGAATGTGGTGCGCGCGCTTGGGGGTGGGGGAATGTGGTGCGCGCGCATGGGGGGCGGGGGAGTGTGGTGTGCGCGCATGGGGGGCAGGGGAATGTGGTGCGCGCGCATGGGGGGGCGGGGGAATGTGGTGCGCGTGCATGGGGGGCGGGGGAATGTGGTGCGCGTGCATGGGGGGGCGGGGGAATGTGGTGCGCGCGCTTGGGGGTGGGGGAATGTGGTGCGCGCGTGTGTGGGGGGGGTGCGCGCGTGTGTGGGGAAGAAACCTTCTTGGATTGCCGGAGTATTTCACAGAAAGTAACATGGAGAGGGCACAGGACACGCAACATCACATACACAACGCACGCCTGGGTGGAAGGATAGAGCTGTGCTGATGTGGTCCTCTACACGCGTGTGCAGTAACACAGGGGCACACGTGACGTGGGAGGCAGAGCGCTACAGATGATAGAGCCTAATGACAGAACACTCGCTGCCGGACCTGGATGATGGAGCCCGAGCTCGGCCATCCACAAAGAGCCAGCAGGGGGAATTATGGATCCTGAGCCCACCTGGGGACATAACGGCACCCGATTGGCGAAGAGGAACCGAGTCAGGATCCTTCAGGGGATGGCGAGCACGGGGCCCGACACGCACCCTGGCCGAGGATCTGCTCACACGGATGGTGCAGGAGGTGACGATGGCTGAGAGTCCCGTGTGATCAGCGATGTATGGCACGCAGCACTGAAGGCAGTTCTAGGCTCTGCTAGCGATGTGGTTGAAGGGGGATGGTTCTGGTGGTCGCTGAGAAGGTGGCGGTGTGGGACCTCGCCGGTGGTACGCCCTCGCCGGTGGTACGCCCTCGCCGGTGGTACGGGTGCTGGAGCCAGGCTACGCCGGCAGGTGGCTCGGCCAACGTATGGTGACGCCGGATGGTTTAGATCAATGCGAAGCACGGCGCGGAGGCTGGGGGTCTCCAGGCTCGCGGCCCCTCGTCACGGAATACTCAGCAGAACCTCAAGCCAGCAAGGACAGGAGGTGATGAACTGGCGAGAGTAGCAGGAGCCCCAGCCTTTGGCGAAGCTGATGCGCACACTTCGGGGGTCACAGGGCCCGTCTCCCACCACTGGGTAGCCGGACAACGCCTGCTCAGAATCAAAGACCTTCACCGAATACCCAGGGAGCAGCTTGTGGACGGCCGGCCCGCGGGTGGCCACGGGGGCCAGGGTGGGGGAGTTGATAAAGATGGGGTGCTCGCTGCGGTTGTAAACCCAGACCCCGTCCTGCTCGTAGCTCAAGGTCAGACCCTGCCCTATCTTCATCCGGGTGCGTCTGACCACCTCACTGCGGCTTTCGGAGCCCAGAAAGCCCAGACAGAAGCCGCTCCCCTTGGGCAGATCATGGAAAATGTGGACAGTTGGCTCTGTCACGCTGTAGAGACGCCCCACGCGGGTCCGGTGTTCCCAGTAAGCCAGTTTGCACCAGTGGCCCTCCTTAGTAGAGCTTCTGGACAGAGTGGTGTCTGGCAGAGTTAGAAAGAAAGAGACCGTGAGGATGGACAGACAGCTGCAATCTGTACTAAACATTACATGGGCACAACTAGACTGTAAGCTCTTGGGACAGGGTCTGCCATTATACGCTAGACTGTAAGCTCTTTGGGACAGGGTCTCCCATTATACCGCTAGACTGTAAGCTCCTTGGGACAGGGTCTGCCATTATACCGCTAGACTGTAAGCTCCTGGGACAGGGTTCTGCCATTATACCGCTAGACTGTAAGCTCCTGGGACAGGGTCTCCCAATATACCGCTAGACTGTAAGCTCCTTGGGACAGGGTCTGCCATTATACCACTAGACTGTAAGCTCCTTGGGACAGGGTCTGCCATTATACCGCTAGACTGTAAGCTCCTTGGGACAGGGTCTGCCATTATACCGCTAGACTGTAAGCTCCTGGGACAGGGTCTCCCATTATACCGCTAGACTGTAAGCTCCTGGGACAGGGTCTGCCATTATACCGCTAGACTGTAAGCTCCTGGGACAGGGTCTCCCTTCATGCCATTAGATAGTAAGCTCTTTGGGCTTTTGTTAAATCCCTCCTCCCTTCTCCCTCTACTCACCGTTCCTCCCTCGGATGTTGCTCTGGGTGCCTCCTGCACTTTTGGTAGTAAAGCCCTCAGGCAGGGCTGATCGAGGGGCCCCTCTGCAGGATCCTGGGGCCCAGGGCTCTACAACTGGAAATGCAGACGTGACAAGGAGTGGGCCGAGAACCAAACGGGGCAGCAGGAAAGAGACAGGAGCGAATCGTTACAATAATGAGACAGGCAAAAGGGGTAATTCCTACGAGGGGGCAATTATTCAGCTATTAGCAAAATGTCTTCTGACCCCCCCCCTCCCGGTGAAATGCCCCCCAATGATTGCAGATTAGATGGAGACCAGCAGCCTTTGGGCAATGCATTCACCCTGCCTTAAGGTGCCCCACAGACCTGGAGCCGCCAACCGGCTGAAGTGGTACGGGTTACAGCAGATGGAGGTCCCCTCCCTGCTCTTCCTCCAGAAGTTCTCACATTGGTTTAGCCGCTTCAGTTCCGATGCCTGCCTCAGATCCGGCCAGCGATAGAGCCGGCAGAGGAGGACGTGGGGGGCCGAGCCCTGCTTCCCGGCCCTCGCCTCCCACGGCAAGCGGACGCAGCCGCAGTCCCAGCGCCCCTTGCTCTCCACCGCCTCCGCCAGCCGCCATAACTGCTCATCCTTCAGCTTCTTAAAGAGTTGGTGGGCCGCCGGACGCAGGGCATTGTGGAGGTCCTGGGGGTTTGGGGGCGCCCCCTCCCCCGGCCCCCGGCTCGGCGTTGTGCAGCGCTGCCTCCAAAGCTGCCTCGCAGAGACAGAACGGAACATAAGATGGAGACGGACCCCCGATGCGGCACGGAGCGCGCCGTGAGAGACCCTGCGGGGCAAAGAGACGGGGTCACTTTCATACGGGGGAAAGGGGGTAACGTCACCGCGGGGTCACTTTCATACGGGGGAAAGGGGGTAACGTCACCGCGGGGTCACTTTAATACGGGAGAAAGGGGCTAACGTTACCCCGGGGTCACTTTAATACGGGGGAAAGGGGGTAACGTTACCCCGGGGTCACTTTAATACGGGGGAAAGGGGGTAACGTTACCCCGGGGTCACTTTAATACGGGAGAAAGGGGGTAACGTTACCGCGGGGTCACTTTAATACGGGAGAAAGGGGGTAACGTTACCCCGGGGTCACTTTAATACGGGGGAAAGGGGGTAACGTTACCCCGGGGTCACTTTAATACGGGGGAAAGGGGGTAACGTTACCGCGGGGTCACTTTAATACGGGGGAAAGGGGGTAACGTCACCCCGGGGTCACTTTAATACGGGGGAAAGGGGGTAACGTCACCCCGGGGTCACTTTAATACGGGGGAAAGGGGGTAACGTTACCCCGGGGTCACTTTAATACGGGAGAAAGGGGTAACGTTACCCCGGGGTCACTTTAATACGGGGGAAAGGGGGTAACGTTACCCCGGGATCACTTTAATACGGGGGAAAGGGGGTAACGTTACCCCGGGGTCACTTTAATACGGGAGAAAGGGGGTAACGTTACCCCGGGGTCACTTTAATACGGGGGAAAGGGGGTAACGTTATCGCGGGGTCACTTTAATAGGGGAGAAAGGGGGTAACGTTACCGCGGGGTCACTTTAATACGGGAGAAAGGGGGTAACGTTATCGCGGGGTCACTTTAATACGGGAGAAAGAGGGTAACGTTACCCTGGGGTCATTTTAATACGGGGGAAAGGGGTAACGTTACCGCGGGGTCTCTTTAATACGGGGGAAAGGGGGGTAACGTTATCGCGGGGTCACTTTAATACGGGGGAAAGGGGGGTAACGTTACCGCGGGGTCACTTTAATACGGGAGAAAGGGGGGTAACGTTACCCCGGGGTCACTTTAATACGGGGGAAAGGGAGTAACGTTACCGCGGGGTCACTTTAATACGGGGGAAAGGGGGTAACGTTATCGAGGGGTCACTTTAATACGGGGGAAAGGGGGGTAACGTTATCGAGGGGTCACTTTAATACGGGAGAAAGGGGGTAACGTTACCGCGGGGTCACTTTAATACGGGGGGAAAGGGGGTAACGTTACCGCGGGGTCACTTTAATACGGGGGAAAGGGGGTAACGTTACCGCGGGGTCACTTTAATACGGGGGAAAGGGGGGTAACGTTATCGAGGGGTCACTTTAATACGGGGGAAAGGGGGTAACGTTATCGAGGGGTCACTTTAATACGGGGGAAAGGGGGTAACGTCACCGCGGGGTCACTTTAATACGGGGGAAAGGAGGTAACGTCACCGCGGGGTAACTTTAATAGGGGAGAAAGGGGATAACGTTACCGCGGGGTCAATTTAATACGGGAGAAAGGGGGGTAAGGTTAACGCGGGGTCACTTTAATACGGGAGAAAGGGGGTAACGTTACCGCGGGGTCACTTTAATACGGGGGAAAGGGGGTAACGTTACCGCGGGGTCACTTTAATACGGGGGAAAGGGGGTAACGTTACCGCGGGGTCACTTTAATACGGGGGAAAGGGGGTAACGTTATCGAGGGGTCACTTTAATACGGGGGAAAGGGGGTAACGTTATCGAGGGGTCACTTTAATACGGGAGAAAGGGGGTAACGTCACCGCGGGGTCACTTTAATACGGGGGAAAGGGGGGTAACGTCACCGCGGGGTCACTTTAATAGGGGAGAAAGGGGATAACGTTACCGCGGGGTCAATTTAATACGGGAGAAAGGGGGTAAGGTTAACGCGGGGTCACTTTAATACGGGAGAAAGGGGGTAACGTTACCCCGGGGTCACTTTAATACGGGAGAAAGGGGGTAACGTTACCCCGGGGTCACTTTAATACGGGGGAAAGGGGGTGGGGGTAACGTTACCCCGGGGTCACTTTAATACGGGGGAAAGGGGGGTAACGTTACCGCGGGGTCACTTTAATACGGGGGAAAGGGGGGTAACGTTACCGCGGGGTCACTTTAATACGGGGGAAAGGGGGTAACGTTACCGCGGGGTCACTTTAATACGGGGGAAAGGGGGTAACGTTATCGAGGGGTCACTTTAATACGGGGGAAAGGGGGTAACGTTATCGAGGGGTCACTTTAATACGGGAGAAAGGGGTAAACGTCACAGCGGGGTCACTTTAATACGGGGGAAAGGGGGTAACGTTATCGAGGGGTCACTTTTAATACGGGGGAAAGGGGGGGTAACGTCACCGCGGGGTCACTTTAATACGGGGGAAAGGGGGGAACGTCACCGCGGGGTCACTTTAATAGGGGAGAAAGGGGATAACGTTACCGCGGGGTCAATTTAATACGGGAGAAAGGGCGGTAAGGTTAACGCGGGGTCACTTTAATACGGGAGAAAGGGGGTAACGTTACCCCGGGGTCACTTTAATACGGGGGAAAGGGGGTAACGTTACCCCGGGGTCACTTTAATACGGGGGAAAGGGGGTAACATCAATATGGGGAATAGGTACTACTAACTGGATTTGGGTTCAAAATGTCTAAGAATTAACCCCTGAAAGGCTGAGACGTGACAGAGTCCCCGTCCGGGAGAAGTGACCCCCCCCCCCCCATCCTGTGTCTGGCTCCAGGGTCTCCCCCATTGTTATTTTCTTCCTTTCTTACCACATGTCCCAAACCCGCCCCCCTCTCCAACCCTACACTTTACAGCAAGACCCCTGTGTTAGAGAGTAAGACCCCTGTGTTAGAGAGTAAGGTTAAAGCTGTACTAAAGGGTTAAACATCTCACCTCTTGTGTTGGGATTAGATGCTCTGGGATGTGATGATCGGGAGGAAGAAAACATCCTGCAGATGGGTTACTGAACTGATGCCATCTCCTGTGTACACAACACACGGCACGATTACACACAACACAGGCGGGCAGCCCCCCACACAGCACCCCCTGCCCCCCCCACACAGCTGGAAGACCGACACACAGCACCCCCTGCCCCCCCCCCACAGCTGGGAAGCCCCCCACACAGCACCCCCTGCCCCCCCACACAGCCGGGCAGCCCCACACACAGCACCCCCCCCACACACCACACACACAGCCGGGCAGCCCACACACACAGCACCCCCCCCCCCCACACACACACACACAGCCGGGCAGCCCCACACACAGCACCCCCCCACACACACACACACACAGCCGGGCAGCCCCACACACAGCACCCCCTGCCCCCCCCACACAGCCGGGCAGCCCCACACACAGCACCCCCTGCCCCCCCCCACACAGCCGGGCAGCCCCCACACACAGCACCCCCTGCCCCCCCCCACACAGCCGGCAGCCCCACACACAGCACCCCCTGCCCCCCCCACACAGCCGGGCAGCCCCACACACAGCACCCCCTGCCCCCCACACACAGCCGGGCAGCCCCACACACAGCACCCCCTGCTCCCCACAGACACAGCCGGGCAGCCCCACACACAGCACCCCCTGCCCCCCCACGGACACAATCGGGCAGCTCCACACACAGCACCCCCCCACACACACACACAGCCGGGCAGCCCCACACACAGCCACCCCCTGCTCCCCCACAGACACAGCCGGGCAGCCCCACACACAGCACCCCCTGCCCCCCACAGACACAGCCGGGCAGCCCCACACACAGCACCCCCTGCCCCCCCCACACAGCCGGGCAGCCCCACACACAGCACCCCCTGCCCCCCACACACAGCCGGGCAGCCCCACACTCAGCACCCCCTGCCTCCCCACAGACACAGCCCGGGCAGCCCCACACACAGCACCCCCTGCCCCCCACGGACACAGTCGGGCAGCCCCACACACAGCACCCCCCCACACACACACACACAGCCGGGCAGCCCCACACACAGCACCCCCTGCTCCCCACAGACACAGCCGGGCAGCCCCACACACAGCACCCCCTGCTCCCCACAGACACAGCCGGGCAGCCCCACACACAGCACCCCCTGCCCCCCACAGACACAGCCGGGCAGCCCCACACACAGCACTCCCTGTCCCCCACAGACACAGCCGGGCAGCCCCACACACAGCACCCCCCACACACACACGCACACACAGCCGGCAGCCCCACACACAGCACCCCCTGCCCCCACGGACACAGTCGGGCAGCCCCACACACAGCACCCCCCCACGGACACAGTCGGGCAGCCCCACACACAGCACCCCCCCCCACACACACACACAGCCGGGCAGCCCCACACACAGCACCCCCTGCTCCCCACAGACACAGCCGGGCAGCCCCACACACAGCACCCCCTGCCCCCCACAGACACAGCCGGGCAGCCCCACACACAGCACTCCCTGTCCCCCACAGACACAGCCGGGCAGCCCCACACAACACACGCACACACAGCCGGGCAGCCCCACACACAGCACCCCCTCCACGCACACACAGCCGGGCAGCCCCACACACAGCACCCCCTCCACACACACACGCACACACAGCCGGCAGCCCCACACACAGCACCCCCTCCACACACACACAGTACCCCCCCTCCACACACGCACACACACACACACACACACAGCCGGGCAGCCACACACACAGCACCCCCTGCCCCCCACACACACAGCCGGGCAGCCCCACACACAGCACTCCCTGTCCCCCACAGACACAGCCGGGCAGCCCCACACACAGCACCCCCCACACACACACACAGCACCCCCTCCACACACACACACACAGCCGGGCAGCCCCACACACAGCACCCCCTGCCCCCCACACACACAGCCGGGCAGCCCCACACACAGCACCCCCCCCCACACACACACACACACACAGCCAGGCAGCCCCACACACAGCACCCCCTGCCCCCCACACACACAGCCGGGCAGCCCCCCACACAGCCGGGCAGCCCCACACACAGCACCCCCCCCCCCCCACACACACACACAGCCGGGCAGCCCCACACACAGCACCCCCTGCCCCCCACAGACACAGCCGGGCAGCCCCCCACACAGCACCCCCTGCCCCCTCCACACAGCCGGGCAGCCCCACACACAGCACCCCCTGCCCCCCCCACACAGCCGGGCAGTCCCACACACAGCACCCCCTGCCCCCCACGCCACAGTGTCACCTGCAGCCCCCACAAACTCACACCCAACCGGCAGCCCCCAAAAACCGTCACCCACTGACAGCCCTCCACAGACTATCCACCATGAAGCTTCCTACAGACCGTCACCCCCCGCAGAGCGTCACCCACCGGCAGCTCCCTGCGGACTCTGCGAGTGTGTGTGCGGGACTCGGTTGGGTCGCGCAGTAAAGCTCGACGGGCTTCCTGTCCGGCCCCTGTCACCCCCTCCGGACTGCCTGCGTCACACGATGTCACCAACACAGACAGCGCCGTCTGAGGAGAGGAATGCGGGGGGGGGTAGCGGGACGGTGGCGGCTGCGAGGCACCATTAACTCATTCCCTGCCGGAGCACTGCCGCTCAGCTCCCTGGTACACAGAGAGTTAAAAGATGGGCTGGGGGGCTGCTATTGAACTATTTCACTGCCAGCGAAGCCGACTGTGTGCTGTGGCCCCCGCGCAGGGCCAGGAACTCAGTTCCGCAAAACATTTAGCATGCGCCTGCGCTAACACGGCGCTAAACCCACGCAGCTGCACCACCGTTACACGTGTCTGCGCATGCGCACAGGGACGAGGAGGCCCTACCGCCATCACATCTGCGCAGGTGACAGAACACGCAGGTGCGGCCGAGTACACTGACAGCAGAGCAATGTGGAGTAAGAGCAGCTTAGGAGTTTTATATATGAAGCAATTCTAGTGCAAGGTGCTAAAAGCGGAGCAGTTGCCGTGGCAACCAATAGAAGATAGAACCTTTAGCCAAAGTTGATAGCTTTTATTGGAACAATAAAGAATAATATGTGGAACCTCAAAGGTCTCCTCTTCAGATGGAATCGTCACAACGTCACCCACCCACAAGCCCATTTATATCCCACTTCACGCTGATATCAGAGCTGACATATAACATACGTGTAAATGCACATTAATTAAACATGACCCCGTGCCATGCACCCCGTGACCCAGCACACGAGGGGTTACATATAACCGCATTCACTCACTTCCTTCCCTGCTCTGTTTACTCAGCAGGAGACTTCCCTAGGAGATAAGGGAGAGCTGCCTGGCGCCTGCTACGGCCCCGCTCCCCGCTAACGGCGTCCTGCAGGGTTCAGCACACCGCGGCCGGCACGCAGGGAGCCCGAGGGGCGCGCGCAACAGGGAGCCCGAGGGGCGCGCGCAACAGGGAGCCCGAGGGGGCGCGGAACAGAGTGCACGAGGGGGGGCCCGGAACAGGGAGCACGAGGGGCGCGCGCAACAGGGAGCCCGAGGGGCGCGCGCAACAGGGAGCCCGAGGGGCGCGCGCAACAGGGAGCCCGAGGGGGGGCCCGGAACAGGGAGCACGAGGGTTACGCGGGGTGATGGTATTAAACATGCATGGTATAGGGATACAGCTCCTGAATGTAAAGGCTGGTTAAGGTTTGAAACAGAGGGGGTGAGAGGGCCGGTCGGACAGCCTCGTCTATCGGATGGAAGAGAACGAGACATTCTGCACAATCACAGCTCCAGACAGTCTGGGACCGCGGCACAGGGACAGGGGCCACAGCACAGAGCCGGGCACAGGGACGACAGCACAGAGCTGGGCACAGGGGCCACAGCACAGAGCTGGCACAGTTAGGGGGCTGCGGCACATCGGGGCAGTTGATAGGCAGTATGGCGCAGGCTGGCACATTTGCTATGGGCTGGGAGGTCTGAAGGGGGTGCAGTCTGCCCCCCCCGGCTCTCAGGGGCTGAGTGATAGCCGTGTCGCCAGCCTGCCTGTCCCCGTCGGGCCAGTCCTGCCCCTCGCTGGCTATTCAGGGCCTGGAATTTCCTCCCCGTCTCTTGCTTATCGTTTGCTTTCTCTGCCCCGGCCGGCCGTCTGGGCCACGAGCAGGAGGGGCCAGATTTGGATCCTGTCCAGTCTGTCCGCACTGGAACCCCCACAACATCCTAATCCGGCCCTCTGTGCTTCCTGCGGCCCCCGGAGCTGCCAGCCGGGGCAGGATGAGGCCTGCGCTTTATTTAGAGTTTGGTCACAATAAAACGGGGGGGGGGGATAATCCCAGGGAATACACCATTAATAGTTATTTGCCGTACTTCGACCCCAGCCAATTGGGGCCTGGGCTATGTCACCTAAACAGGCAGAGGCCAAGGAAATCAGGACCACAGCATTGTGGCCCCCCAAATACTACGTCTGTCCTGAAAAGCAGGCAGCCGGTTGGCAAAGCAGGACATTTGGGAGGCATGTTTTACACAAAAACAGATGCTCCCCCTCCTGGGAAACCCCTATTTGATGCTCATTAGGCTTCTTGCACCTCTGCTGGTAGGCAGTTCTCTGTGCACGTGAAGAGACAGGTGAGGTCTGGGGGGGCTCTGTGCACGTGAAGAGACAGGTGAGGTTCGGGGGGCTCTGTACACGTGAAGAGACAGGTGAGGTTCGGGGGGCTCTGTGCACGTGAAGAGACCGCTGAGGTTTGGGGGGCTCTGTGCACGTGAAGAGACCTGCGAGGTTTGGGGGTTCAGTGCACGTGAAGAGACCTGTGAGGTTTGGGGGTTCAGTGCACGTGAAGAGACCTGTGAGGTTTGGGGGGGCTCTGTGCACGTGAAGAGACAAGTGAGGTTTGGGGGGCTCCGTGCCGAGAAGAGACCTGCGAGGTTTGGGGAGCTCTGTGCACGTGAAGAGACCGGTGAGGTTTGGGGGGCTCTGTGCACGTGAAGAGACCGGTGAGGTTTGGGGGGCTCTGTGTCGTGAAGAGACCGGTGAGGTTTGGGGGGCTCTTCTGTTAACCCTTACCTGATGGGTGCTGCATTAATATTACTGGCACCCCAACTGATAAATCTCAAAGTCTGCATTGCGCCTCCTGCTGGTGACCACCCCTTACTACACTTCTGCCATCTAGTGACCACTTCCGGTACTGCACACGCAGCACAACTCCAGAGCCTAACGTACAAACCCAGAACCTGCCAGCAGATCGGCCCATCTAGTCGCCCGTTTATCAGACGTTGGGCTCGTCTTAGATTCAGGAGCCATATGCCTATCTCCCATGCCTATTTAATCCCCTCACTGTATTACCCTCTAGCACTTCTGCTGAGAGGCTGTTCTACTTATATACTACCCTCACAGTAAAGTAAAAGTTCCTTGCATTCCATCTCTTGTTGTAATTTTTCTCCTCCTTGAAATTAATTTCAATCGTTTACTTTGTTAAATCTCTCTCCCACCCGTTCTCTCTCTCTCCCCCACCCGTTCTCTCTCTCTCCCACCCCTTCTCTCTCTCTCCCACCCCTTCTCTCTCTCTCCCATCTCTTTATTCCATCCCCTTCCTCTCCTCTCTCCCTGTCCCCTAGAATTAACCCGAAGCAAAATAAACCACTTCTCCCTGTAAAAGACACAAAACCAACGCCAGCAGATTATTACACTGCGCAGTAACTCTTTCACTGCCAGCGTTCCTGCTTCTCTGCCGCACGTCAATCCTCCTTCTTACAGACAAAACACACACACAAGGCAACCAAGTTAACACAATTTTATTTTTCGCAAACGCACGGCCCACCCCTACGACGGGATTGATTCCAGAAGGGAGCTGTCGCCGTGGGGTATCGGGGGGTAGTTCTGATGTCTGCTCTGATCTCCAGCGCCCCGGCTCGGGGCAGAGAAATGCTTTCATATAATGAAGGCGGCTGCAGAGAAGGGAGGTGAACTCGCAGAAGTCTCGGGACACCGAGGAAGAAGACACCGCAATAATCCTGCATGCAGCACAGCGAGGAGCAACGCTCTGCACTCAACCAGCACAACACGAAAAACTCCACGCCGCTCCAACCACGGCAAGGGGGACAGGCTCGGCGCCCCTCCAACACGGCAAGGGGGACAGGCTCGGCGCCCCTCCAACACGGCAAAGGGCACAGTCTCCGCGCCCCTCCAACACGGCAAGGGGCACAGGCTCCACGCCCCTCCAACACGGCAAGGGGCACAGGCTCCGCGCCCCTCCAACACGGCAAGGGGGACAGGCTCGGCGCCCCTCCAACACGGCAAGGGGGACAGGCTCGGCGCCCCTCCAACACGGCAAGGGGCACAGGCTCGGCGCCCCTCCAACACGGCAAAGGGCACAGTCTCCGCGCCCCTCCAACACGGCAAGGGGCACAGGCTCCACGCCCCTCCAACACGGCAAGGGGCACAGGCTCCGCGCCCCTCCAACACGGCAAGGGGCACAGGCTCTGCATTAATTCAGCATCCAGCCAGCAAAAAGAAAGGCTCTGCAGTAATCCAGCCCGGCAAGAAAAAGGGCTCTGCAATAATCCATCTTCCAGCCAGCTGGTAGAAAGGCTCTGCAGTAACCCGGCACTGCAAGGAGAGGCGCTCTGCGGTAATCCAGTATCAGCAGCCGTGCAGCGCGGGAAGGCTCTGCCGCCATCAGTCCAGGAGCTCCTTCACACACCAGCAGCAGAGCAGAAAATACAAACACTCCTTGGCGCTCTGCAGAAACGTATAGCCATAATTCATTCCGGCGACGTTCTTGTACCGGGGGAAAGGTAACGTCATGTTCCGCAGAGCCTGTCCCAGGGAGAAGGGTGACAGGGGCAGCATGGGGTTCTGTGGCTGCGCGTGGCACACTGTGGGCACCAGGAACTTCCGTCGTTTCAGTGGAATCATTATGCCGTGCAGCTGCACCAGGGACACAATATATGAGCCGGGGCCCGGCCGCACAACAGAGCAGAACATCAGGGCCATTGTCCTGGAAAAGAACTGGAAGCTGCCGTCATCGTGTGACCATCACACGGGATACACGTGCCTTCCCTGCCCCCTCCCCAGAGCAGCCGGAGGGGGCAATGCCACGTCTGGTGGTCTTCACAGCACATTATCTGGGTGAACGACTAACATTCCGGATACATCTCTGCCTTAACCTGAAGAAGCAGCAATTACTAGACAAATGCACCGTCACTCAAAGAGTTAACATCAGCAAGGCAGTCTGTAAATGAGGTATTTCCAGCTAAACAGGGGGCAGCGGGAGAGGCAGGTGCCCCCCGCGCGTGCGCTGCGTCAGCCGACTGGCAGCCTGTGTTTGGGATTTGCTGACACCGGGTGCCGTGAAGCTGCTGACAGCGGAGATGTCCCTGCCGGGGGGCTCAGTGCCGAGTACCTGGACGGCGTGCGACTATAATCTTTCCACAAGACAGATGTGTACACAATGGGTTAAACACAAAACCAGCTGATTTCTGCTGGAAAAGGCACTCAACACACAGTAAATAAAGTGACCCCCTCCTCCCATGGACCCCCAAAGGCACTGGTCCCCATGAGGTCTTGTGCGTATCTCGGGGGGCATCTTCTACTCCGAATCGCAGCCCGAGGTGACCTGCAGACTAGCAGAAATATGGCAAAATGTAAGAGGGGAAAGGGAACAAGCGGGAGGCCAACAGGCAAGCGGGACGGGGAGGCCAACAGGCAAGCGGGACGGGGAGGCCAACGTGACAACAGAGCAGACACCCGCAGGGGCAAGCAGTAAAGACGCAAGAGCTTACAAACAAGCCATCTGTGCAGCAAGCGTACAGCGAGATGTCAGGACACGCTACACGTAGTTCAAATGGATCTGTGTGGAAAGATATGCAGGAAGCAGACTAATGAAATCGAGCTATGCCCGGCTGAGGGTGATGGGCAGATGCCTATGGGCCCTGAGAGTTCATTCTTATATGTTTTTCCAAGGTCTGCCCCTCCACTACCATGAAATTATCGTCACACAGACGCCATGTGCATTGAGAGAATTTCACTGTAGTACATGTGACATCACGCACCCCACACGGCAGCACACGCACCCCACACGGCAGCACACGGCACTGAAAAGGGCTGCAGATGAGGCATGTGTGCGAGCACCCGGCACAGGAGCCATGATACATTACTTCCGTGAGGTGCGCTCATCCTCCTCGTTCTCCAGCATGTACGCCGGATGGAAGCTCTCGACCCCTGCCGGCGTGGTGAACCTCAGAGAGGGGTTCTTGGTAGTGTTCTCCATACTGCCCAAAGATGTGTAACTGCAGGGGGCAAAGAGACCAGGATCAGGCAAACAGTCACAACCCACAGAGGAAAAGGGAACTAAGTGAACCCGTCTACTGAAAAGCAACAAAGAACTCCGTAACGGTCGCCACCATGGAGGTAGCCATCGTATCAGAACACAAGGCGAGAAGACCAAGATACGTCCGGTAAGGGACATGTTCCAAACATGAGGGGCAACGAGAGAAGAAAGAAGGTGGAAAGATGGAGCAGAGGAACACGAGACAGAGAAGAGTGAGGAGGCGACGAATCCGGACAATGAGAAGGACAGTGAGGTCCTCACCCTTTGTCATACAGGATGCAGTAAGGAATGAAGAGGGTTCTGAGGAAATCCCAGATATTCCGATACGACCAGTCCTGAAAAACAAACGTTCGAGCCTCAGCTTTAAGCCACACACACCTGCAGGGGCCGAGGGCGCTGCACAGTGGTGAGAAGGGTCAGTCCTGGCAGAAGACATCAAGAAGCCATACTTACAAGCAGTGGGTTGACCCTCATGTATTTTGGCCAGTCGGGGTCTGTCAAACACATGGGCGTAAGCGTTGCGGAGTAAGGGTCTGTGCGACGGGTCCCCATTAGTATGGCTTCCAGCTGCGGCTGTTCAGCCTTCAGATCCATGAGGGCCTGTTTGATGTCACCTTGGATAGTGTAGATATGAAGATTGTACCTGGAATTAAAGGCGAGAAGAGTCAGGGCACACGTCTAAAAGTATGGCGCTACTCCCAGAAGACATGAAGTCAGAGCCACGCACACGTGAGGAGAACCGGAACCGGGTCCTGGAGGAAAACAATATAGAACTAGATATTCAGAAGCTTCAGGACTGTTAGCTCCAGGGCCAAGAGGGAAGACCAACCATGTATTGCCTCTCAGAGCCCACCTGGCAGCATGGCACGTGCCATACCGTTATACACAGCGGGTGATCTTACCGCGCCCCCCTTCTTACCGTCTGGCGGTATCCTGCATGAACAGCTCCATCTCCGGGAAGGGAGACACAATGCGGACGTAGAGAGCTTGCAGCTTCTCCTTGCGATCGGGGTACTTCCTGGGGAGAGGAAGAGACAGTGAGCGTCTGCAGACACCTCTCCCGTCCCACGCGTTATACCGACAGGATGGAGGGAGTCTTACCTCTGTACTGCAGCGTGGTACAGGTGCAGGAGCGCAGTGCAATCTTTACCGCCGTTAAACGCCATGCAGATCCTATCCAGGCTGTACTTATTCAGAGCTTCTTCCACGGTCTGCAATGCAGCGGCAACCTTGACACCCAGAGGAGAACCTGCGCGGTAGGGGAGAGTCAGAATGAAGCATCAGCTATAGGTTTATGAAAGGTCCAGCCATACGGGAAGTAAAGAGCCGTGACAGCCTGGCTCTCGGGGGACAGTACCTGACTGCGCCAGCTGATACACCTCGGCAGCGGCATGAGACACCGGGTCCTTCACGTAGGGAACCACGACTCCCGGCGGCAGCCGCTGGATCAGGAAGTTGTAGGCATCTTCAAGTCGTGCTTCGGAGTCCGAGTCCAGAGTCAGCTGGACCCGATAGTAGTTGTTCCCCCAGTCGGGGTACGAGCCCAGACTGACGTGTCTGCGGAAGCAGGCGTTCGCTTCGTCCAGTACAGCGGCGATAGACATCTCGTCGGCGTTCACAAAGATCTCCCGGCAGTAAAAGCGGGTGTTCTCGTTCCGAAACAGATGGTCCAGGCCCTCCAGCGCACGCTCCATCAGCGTGGGAATACCCGGAAAGACGTACACATTGCGCACGCTGATGAGCGGGTATTTGAAGCAGTCGCCCGTCCGCTTATCGGTGCCGTAATTCAGCTTGGAGGACACGGGGATCCGCGCCAACTTCATCTCGGGACACCACGCATCAGACTTCCCAAAGAACTTCTGCACCAGGGAAACCAGCTCCGGGTGCGGGAACACGTCCTCCCCAAACGCCTTCGCCACGGCTTCCAAGGTGACATCGTCATGCGTGGGGCCGATGCCCCCAGAGGTTAGCACGTAGGTGTACCGGGGGGAGAAGGATGCAACCTCCCCTGCGATGGCGTCCACGTCATCGGGGATAACGGAGATCCGGCTGACCTTAACCCCGATAGAACGAAGCTTCTTGCACATAAAGAAGGAGTTTGTGTCCTGCGTGTGCCCCTAAACCGAGACAGAATAATCAGCAGGGATGCCGCCCGACGGGAGGGGGCCATTTGTCTCATTACACCCATTAGGACTCCCTTCCCACACACGGACGGACGGACGGACGGCAGGTGCCGCAGCGCAGCTCACCTTCAGGATCTCGTCCCCGATGATGATGATTCCAGCGGTCACGGCTCCCTCCTCGGACGGTTTGCTGGCGGGCGACTCTGTGCACATCTGGTTAGCGGACATGGCCAGGTGCGCATGCAGCCTCGTCAGCCTGGACACCGCTCTGCTTAACCACAGGCCACTGCATGCGGACATGAGGGGCCCCTGGGGCGAAAGCAACACCGTGAGATAAACACTAAGGGGGTGATCAGGGAAATCTCTCCATCGGTCCCCGGAAAGCCTTGGCTGGCCACACATGTCTTTAGGCAGCCATGAGGGGACTGCCGGGGAGGGGGGCGTTATCACTACATACAGAAACGTGTGGGTATTAGAGAGACCCCCAGTAATCACAGGACACCCCATGTGTGACCCCCACATCCACCTCACCTGATTACGGGATGCTGCGCGTTACACTGAAGAACTTTCCTGTTTCCAGCCCCGACCTATCAGCATTCTGGCAACCCATTGGCTGCAGCAGCCGTTGCTCAACTAAACAGGAGCGAGGGTTGGCCAGCAGTTGCTTACGTAACGCCGGCCAGTTCTAAACACTGAAGAGGGCTCCAGGAACTTGGTCCGCGCCATTTTGCTGGAGTCCGAATACCAATCTCCGTGTTTATAAGGCTTCCCAAAAATGGCCGCTCGTTATGCAGATTAGAAACCACTGTGTCAGGGACTCTAGTGCTTAGAACATTGGATTTATGTATATAGCGCTGTTAGAATCAGTGGAATAATTTGAGTGAATTGGGGTTTATGTCGTCATTTATGCCCAGAACACCAACAACCAAAAAAATGTGTTACGGCTCAAACTGAAAAATAAACATCAGGGGTAATAGAACCTGCGCTATATTACACCGTTCACAATGGAGGCCCGGTACTGAAGGGGGGGGGGAATCAGCTGCTGCCTAGCAATAGAGGTCCGACAGCATTAGAATTCCCATGGAGGACGGCGCCCCCTGCAGCAAGAAAATCTCAATAAAGCGGAGCCCGTGTAAAACCAAGCCACTTTATTCAAGTGAGTTGCAATAAAACACTTGCATCGTCGTGGTAACATAGATAGAGACAGACGGGCCACCGGCCGGCAATAACCAGCAGCGATCCACACTCGATATCACCCACACACAATCCACACGCCATAAATATCCATTCCAGCCAATCGTATCCTTCCCGCGCTTCAGTCCAAAAGTGACGGTTATAGGGACAGCCAGCACGGATCCGGAGAAGACAAGCTTTACGAGAAGGTGCTTGCAGCCAACGGGAGCAGCGGGGAGGCCTACAACTTCTGGGGCAATGGCCTTCGGAACAATAAGATGTGGGGCTCTGGAGACAGAAAGACATTCATTAACACAGATTGCCAGCGCAGACATTGGAACCCTTCTTGGGGATTGAACCCCGTACCAAATACAGAGAGTCCACATACCCCTCCCCGTGTCTCCGCATGGGGTATATAACTCACCGGGTTCATGGATCATGTAGTGCACCCAGCCCTGGCTCTGCTGAACCCCGAGATTCCTCCACTCCGTCTCAGACATGAGGTGCGTTTTAGGGACCAGCTTGGCGACGTCTTTGGGAAGCATGACATGGCTGCAAGACAAGAAGGAGTTAATACCACGGCAGGGGAGCGGAGCTTTCCGAACACCACACTTAATACAGACTGGGCCGTTACAGCCCCCCGGTCTATCTCCGTTCAATTCCGCCCTCTGTCTAATTTCATTGTGTCCCGGACTCCAACCCGCTCTCTTTTACTTCTTTCATTGTCTGTCCTATACTGTCACTCACTTCCAGACCCTTGCTGCCAGCACGCCACCCCCCCAAAGCAAGACCCTAGCTGCCAGCACGCCACCCCCCCAAAGCAAGACCCTAGCTGCCAGCACGCCACCACCCCCCCAAAGCCAAACCCTAGCTGCCAGCGTGTCCCTCCCAAAGCCAGACCCTCGCTGCCAGCACGCCACCCCCCCAAAGCCAGACCCTCGCTGCCAGCACGCCACCCCCCAAAGCCAGACCCTCGCTGCCAGCACGCCACCCCCCCAAAGCCAGACCCTAGCTGCCAGCGTGTCCCCCCCAAAGCCAGACCCACGCTGCCAGCACGCCACCCCCCCAAAGCCAGACCCTCGCTGCCAGCACGCCACCCCCCCAAAGCCAGACCCTCGCTGCCAGCACGCCACCCCCCCAAAGCCAGACCCTCGCTGCCAGCACGCCACCCCCCCAAAGCCAGACCCTAGCTGCCAGCGTGTCCCCCCCAAAGCCAGACCCACGCTGCCAGCACGCCACCCCCCCAAAGCCAGACCCTCGCTGCCAGCACGCCACCCCCCAAAGCCAGACCCTAGCTGCCAGCACGCCACCCCCCCAAAGCCAGACCCTAGCTGCAAGCACGCCACCCCCCCAAAGCCAGACCCTCACTGCCAGCACGCCACCCCCCAAAGCCAGACCCTCACTGCCAGCACGCCACCCCCCAAAGCCAGACCCTCACTGCCAGCACGCCACCCCCCCAAAGCCAGACCCTCACTGCCAGCACGCCACCCCCCAAAGCCAGACCCTCGCTGCCAGCACGCCACCCCCCCAAAGCCAGACCCTAGCTGCCAGCACGCCACCCCCCCAAAGCCAGACCCTCACTGCCAGCACGCCACCCCCCAAAGCCAGACCCTCGCTGCCAGCACGCCACCCCCCCAAAGCCAGACCCTAGCTGCCAGCACGCCACCCCCCCAAAGCCAGACCCTAGCTGCCAGCGTGTCCCCCCCAAAGCCAGACCCACGCTGCCAGCGTGTCCCTCCCAAAGCCAGACCCTCGCTGCCAGCACGCCACCCCCCCAAAGCCAGACCCTCGCTGCCAGCACGCCACCCCCCCAAAGCCAGACCCTCGCTGCCAGCACGCCACCCCCCCAAAGCCAGACCCTAGCTGCAAGCACGCCACCCCCCCAAAGCCAGACCCTAGCTGCAAGCACGCCACCCCCCCAAAGCCAGACCCTCACTGCCAGCACGCCACCCCCCAAAGCCAGACCCTCACTGCCAGCACGCCACCCCCCCAAAGCCAGACCCTAGCTGCAAGCACGCCACCCCCCCAAAGCCAGACCCTAGCTGCAAGCACGCCACCCCCCCAAAGCCAGACCCTCACTGCCAGCACGCCACCCCCCCAAAGCCAGACCCTCACTGCCAGCACGCCACCCCCCCAAAGCCAGACCCTCGCTGCCAGCACGCCACCCCCCCAAAGCCAGACCCTCACTGCCAGCACGCCACCCCCCCAAAGCCAGACCCTAGCTGCAAGTACACCACCCCCCCAAAGCAAGACCCTCACTGCCAGCACGCCACCCCCCCAAAGCAAGACCCTAGCTGCCAGCGTGTGTCCCCCCCAAAGCCAGACCCTAGCTGCCAGCGTGTGTCCCCCCCCAAAGCCAGACCCTCGCTGCCTGCAGTCACAGCTGTCAGTCTGCCCTCTCTGCCGTTCATTAACGTTCACTGTACATCCAACACATTGAGGGGCAACAATACCCCTGTACTACACAGGTACACAACGACTTATAATGTCAGGGGCCACTAATTGGCAGCTTCTTCCGGTGAACACCAATGCTGCAGCTTCCCCGCTGTCCTGGGAGCGTTAACCATTTATATCACACTGCCGGTTTCCATGACAACCACTCCTCACTTCGTAGTCTACCCCCCCATTTACCCGCGCGCACACGGTACGACCTGCACCGCACAAGTTACCGCTCTCACCGGTACTCGAACGTGTCGTCATCATATTTATCTGAATAGTAAATCTGACGCGATGCGGCGGACATGGCGCGGCGACGATGCGGACTCTCCCTGATACTTCAAACTCTCCCGCCGCCTCCTGTGATTGGCCCAACGAAACCCAATCGGCACCCAGCAGCCAAGCATCCAATCCGCAGAGACACCAGTCCGAGAAGGTGGAGCGAAGAAGGAGAATGAGGCTTGACGCGCAATCTTCTCGACACGGCAGTGCCAGACCCCGCCTTATCCCGACACGCCCCGTTTAGTGACGTCGCATCAAGGCGGAGGGGCCGGCGGTGCCGGAAGTAACGCGGAAAGTTTGCAGAGTCCGGGGTGAAAGTTTGTAGAGTCGAGTAGGGGAATCAGGAAAACGGACCCCTCGCGCTTAATGCTGCCCCGGTGAGTTTGTGGAGGGCGGCCATCTATACTCTGTTCCCTGTCTTTCCGCAGCACGCCCCGAACAACTCTAAGTCGTCGCTGCGCCCCCATCGCTCCCCCGGTTATTCAGCATCCTATCTCTTGGAGTATCCTAGCCCTCATTATTACTGACATTAGGCCTCACCCCATTGCTGTCACTGGGGGACCCCCCCATTGCTGTCACTGGGGGACCCCCCCATTGCTGTCACTGGGGGACCCCCCCATTGCTGTCACTGGGGGACCCCCCCATTGCTGTCACTGGGGGACCCCCCCATTGCTGTCACTGGGGGACCCCCCCATTGCTGTCACTGGGGGACCCCCCCATTGCTGTCACCCTCTAACATTAAACCGCAGCCGCCGCGCTCTCCCCCATTCCTCTAACATTAAACTGCAGCAGCCACCGCCGCGCTCTCCCCCATTCCTCTAACATTAAACTGCAGCCGCCGCGCTCTCCCCCATTCCTCTAACATTAAACTGCAGCCGCCGCGCTCTCCCCCATTCCTCTAACATTAAACCGCAGCCGCCGCGCTCTCCCCCATTCTACTAACATTAAACCGCAGCCGCCGCGCTCTCCCCCATTCCTCTAACATTAAACTGCAGCCGCCGCCGCGCTCTCCCCCATTCCTCTAACATTAAACCGCAGCCGCCGCGCTCTCCCCCATTCTACTAACATTAAACCGCAGCCGCCGCGCTCTCCCCCATTCTACTAACATTAAACCGCAGCCGCCGCCGTGCTCTCCCCCATTCCTCTAACATTAAAGTGCAGCCGCCGCGCTCTCCCCCATTCCTCTAACATTAAACCGCAGCCGCCCCGCTCTCCCCCATTCCTCTAACATTAAACCGCAGCCGCCGCCACGCTCTCCCCCATTCCTCTAACATTAAACCGCAGCCGCCGCGCTCTCCCCCATTCCTCTAACATTAAACTGCAGCCGCCGCCGCGCTCTCCCCCATTCCTCTAACATTAAACCGCAGCCGCCGCGCTCTCCCCCATTCTACTAACATTAAACCGCAGCCGCCGCGCTCTCCCCCATTCTACTAACATTAAACCGCAGCCGCCGCCGTGCTCTCCCCCATTCCTCTAACATTAAACCGCAGCCGCCGCGCTCTCCCCCATTCCTCTAACATTAAACCGCAGCCGCCGCGCTCTCCCCCATTCCTCTAACATTAAACCGCAGCCGCCGCGCTCTCCCCCATTCCTCTAACATTAAACCGCAGCCGCCGCCACGCTCTCCCCCATTCTACTAACATTAAACCGCAGCCGCCGCGCTCTCCCCCATTCCTCTAACATTAAACTGCAGCCGCCGCGCTCTCCCCTATTCCTCTAACATTAAACTGCAGGTTCTGCAGATGGGGGCCGGGGGAGGGGGGTCCCGCTATCACTCTTAGGAGGGGGTGTTTCCTGCCTCCACCCGTGAAAAATGTTCCAATGTGTCAGGGCTCGTCCTGAGGTCTGGTGGGGGGGTAAGTGCTGGGAATCAGGAAGTTGGGAGAGGTGAACTAGGCAGGTGAGGTCCTTAAATCCTGCGCGATCGGGGGGGGGTGTATGTATCAGGCGTGTGTCATCCGTGTCTCCGCAAAGGGAGTCTCCTGTTGAATTTTGCTGATGTGTCCAGGGGCCGCGGCCCCCACACCCGTTGCTATAACCCCCTTTTTATTGCTGACGTGCAGGTGCTAGAAGATTCCAGTCTGTGTCAGTCCCAGAGATGGAGTATGTGGTAAGACCTGGCCGGCGGTGCTGCGCCTGGTGGAGGGTTTGGTGGCCGGCGGTGCTGCGCCTGGTGGAGGGTTTGGTGGCCGGCGGTGCTGCGTCTGGTGGAGGGTTTGGTGGCCGGCGGTGCTGCGCCTGGTGGAGGGTTTGGTGGCCGGCGGTGCTGCGCCTGGTGGAGGGTTTGGTGGCCGGCGGTGCTGCGCCTGGTGGAGGGTTTGGTGGCCGGCGGTGCTGCGTCTGGTGGAGGGTTTGGTGGCCGGCGGTGCTGCGTCTGGTGGAGGGTTTGGTGGCCGGCGGTGCTGCGTCTGGTGGAGGGTTTGGTGGCCGGCGGTGCTGCGCCTGGTGGAGGGTTTGGTGGCCGGCGGTGCTGCGTCTGGTGGAGGGTTTGGTGGCCGGCGGTGCTGCGCCTGGTGGAGGGTTTGGTGGCCGGCGGTGCTGCGTCTGGTGGAGGGTTTGGTGGCCGGCGGTGCTGCGTCTGGTGGCTCTAATAGAGCGTTCTTGAAGAGGAATTGCCGAATGTGACATATCTGTAGTAATGTAGTGTTACTTTACTGGAAGGGTGGTAGATAGGTGAAACAGCCTCCCAGCAGAAGTGGTAGAGGGTAATACAGTGAGGGGGAAGGCACACAGCTATGAGTGATTAAGGTTTGAGGCTTTGTTATGCCCGGCGGGGACAGTTTCTTTGTTTTATGCGTGAGAGAGTCGGGGAGTGTGAGGCATTTAGTGAGACTGCCCCCGCTCTCCGTGACTTCCTTAGTGCCGGGTGTGAGATACGGACAGACTGTCCCGTTACTCTGCTCGCCTCTGGCTAATCGCCCCAGCGTAATAATCCCTAAATGAAATGCTTGGATTAGGGGGCGAGGAGGAAGAAATGAGGCGAGGGGCCCCGGGGGCCTGCAGGCTACGACGTGCTCCCGGTTTCTAGAGCGTGGATGCAGCCGGGGGCCGCACGGCCCAGCTCCTCCTGGTTGGCTTGTGCTCCGTCGCTCACCATCTCCCGTAGATCTTGCCTTATGGGGTTTATAATTAGAATTACGGGGGGGGGGGTTTGTGACGCCGGTGTCCGCATTAAAGGTTAGATTGATTACCCACCGGGAATTGTCTCACATGGAGGGTCCATGTCTGTAAGTTAGAACAGGGGCTTGGTGCATTTCAGTGCGCCTGGCGGGGACCGTGCGCCTGTGCCTGGCGGGGACCGTGCGCCTGTGCCTGGCGGGGACCGTGCGCCTGCGCCTGGCGGGGACCGTGCGCCTGGCGGGGACCGTGCGCCTGTGCCTGGCGGGGACCGTGCGCCTGTGCCTGGCGGGGACCGTGCGCCTGTGCCTGGCGGGGACCGTGCGCCTGTGCCTGGCGGGGACCGTGCGCCTGTGCCTGGCGGGGACCGTGCGCCTGTGCCTGGCGGGGACCGTGCGCCTGGCGGGGACCGTGCGCCTGGCGGGGACCGTGCGCCTGGTAGGAGCGGAGTTAATGGGCACGTTGCCTCCGTCCATCTCCACTGCTTCCCGTGTGCAGCCTTCTGTGCAGACATAGCGAGGGGGGGCGGTGCGAGGGCTGCAGGAAGCTGGGGGTCTCCAGGGACTGACTGGCCGGTCAATTAATAGCGAGCGGAAGGCGAGGGGGGCGCAGTATGCTGCTATGTTTGTATACAGGGCCATGTCCTCTAAGCAGTGAGTCTGAGGGCAGATAAAACACCCCAGGCTGCACTGTTAACCCCATAATGAGCTCCCCTTGGAGTCACCTTGGTGCTACAGACCCGTTCAGCCTCTAATTCCTGTCCGCGGAGACGGGCGAGTGGTAAAGTGCATGCGCTCCACGTGCTGCAGGGGCCACGGTGGGCAAAGCTTGGGCTCTTAGGGGCCCCTTTGTATGTTGAATATAATGTGTTCTCCTTTCCACCAGCCCAAATGGCTACTAAAATATCTACCCCCCCAGGCAGTGCATTGGAAGCATTAGATTGTGAGCTTCTCTAATTTGTAGAGAGGCTTGCGAGAGTGGTGGGTGCAGGGCTCGGGTTTCAAGTGCAGGAAATGAGCCGCGCTATCTGCGAGGCTCTCTTCCTGTCAGCATGGCTTGTGAGTCAGCACAGCATGCGCAACCGGGCATCGCTCCTGGGAGCCTCTGAGCATGTAACCGGGGAGTTCGCTGCCGTCCCGGCTGCACCGATGGAGATCTGGCCCTGCGTGGATCTGGGTGGACCGAGCAGCTGATGGTTTGGTGCTGGGAAGCCACGGCGGTCTCCGCACCGAGCCTGACGTTTCTTCCTCCTCTTCATTCTTAAGACAAGAGCAGGCGTGTCCACCGTGGCTTCTTTTTTCCTCCCCCTGATGCACGTAGCCTATCGTTCTGCACTGAGGATCCGACGACCAGCTGAGTTATCCCCACGAGGGTTGGCAGGCGCGTGTAAAAAGCCTCTCCTCCCAGAGCATCTGTCCCACTGTCCTTGTGGCCGCTCTCTGCACATCCTTCCTTCGCTCTCCGTCTGTTTTCCTCTCTGTTTCCTCCCGTTGGGTGGAGGAGGCAGCAGTGAGCCGTCTTCCTGCATCTACCCCGCAGGATATCTGTCACCGGCCCTCCGCAGTCCTCTGCGACGTGCCCTGCGCATGGACGAGGAACCCCGGGGATCGTGTGCCCGTTTGGGGAGAGGGTAGTCTGTGCCATGTGTTGTCCTGGGCAGAACCTGACTGTCTCCTGTCTTCCTCTGACTCTCTCCTTGCTTCTTTCTGGCGACCCGGCTTCCTCCTGATGGACCGTCGGATGGGTCGTCTCCCCCGGGGCTGCTGAAGAGCGTCCGTTTGGCTGTTTCTGCGTTTGGGGTGTGATCGGAGGGCACCGATGCCGCGCATGTAGTTTTTGGGTGCTTTCTGTTTAGTGTTTAGACTATGAGACCCGGACCCATCCTGGCTGTAGAGTGCAGGCTGCAAGCTGGCATCATGGATCTTCTCCCCAAAACCAAATACAACCACCTTCGCAACGAGTCTGTGAGCTCCGTGGAGGATGCCGCCGGCAGCGGGCTTCCCACCCCGCCTCTGGAAATGATGGCCCCTCGGTCTATGCCGAGCTCGTCCTCCTCTTCCTCCTTAGCCCCGATTCTCCCCTTGGCCGAACTGTCCTCGGAGTCGGAGGACAGCCCCACCACTCTGTGCTCCTTCTTCCCCAAAATGGCCAACCTAAAGCTGTCTAATCCAGCTAGCCTCCTGAACTTGCGCAGCTTCTCCTCGGGGGCGGGGAAGGAGACGGGCAGCCCGGGCGAGCGCGCGGACACCCCCCCAGGAGGAGCCAGCCCTGACTTAGGGAGAACTTTCACTATTTTCTCCCAGGATATGAACAAGCTGAGCTGCGGCAGGAAGTCCCGCGTGGAAGGGGGGCAGCTGGCGGGAGACGAATGGACCAGGCACGGCAGCTTTGTGAACAAACCTACACGGGGATGGCTTCATGCGGACGACACCGTCATGGGCTCTGGGGTCTCCTACCTGGTCAGGGTAAGATGTCTTTCCGCTCGTCCTGTGTGGGGTTGTGTTCTTGTGACAGATTTTGGGGTACAGATTACACATACCCTGCCATCCTGCCCCGCAGCCCTATTCCTGCACTGCCCCCACACACTGCCCCACCGTCCTGCCCCGCAGCCCTATTCCTGCACTGCCCCACCGTCCTGCCCCGCAGCCCTATTCCTGCACTGCCCCACCGTCCTGCCCCGCAGCCCTATTCCTGCACTGACCTCACAAACTGCCCCACAGTCCTGCCCCGCAGCCCTCTCTGCTATTCCTGCACTGTCCCAACACACACAATTCGGCACGGCATCTACCCTGATCTCTCTGCTGGTCCCCGGGGGCCGCAGGTCTGCTTCATTCAGGGATGTGCATGTTCCAGCCCCTCTTTCTGACTCTCTTGCTGTAAGGGGACATATCCGGGTGGGGGGCTCTGGTTGGGGGGATGTTGGCTCGTGGCGCTTTGTTTCAGCCGCTCTCTGCCGTCTCTTTCAGTATATGGGCTGCGTGGAGGTTCTGCAGTCCATGAGGGCTCTGGATTTCAACACCCGGACCCAGGTCACCAGGTGAGACCCCTGTGCCCGGCCCTGCACGTGGCTCTGTCACCCCTGTGCACACGCGTGTAAACCTCAGGACTCGCTGTGCTGGATGCGGAGTCTAAACCCACCTGCCCGTGTTGGTTTAACCCCTTGATCGCTGCAGTCATTCTCTAATGCGCGTGTTGCCTGCCCTGATCCTTTAACGTCTGTCTGTCTGTACAGGGAAGCCATCAGCCTGGTATGCGATGCCGTTCCTAGTGCAAAAGGGGCCCTGCGCAGGAGAAAGGTAAGTCAATTTCTCCATGTGCCCCAGCTGACCCCCCGAGGGCAGCACAGGCACCCCTTGGGTTAAGTGATTAGAGGCATTCTAATAAGGAAGATCAATAAGCCCATCGTGTTGTGCTAATGGACGGGCGTGGACAGGGGCTGCAGCTTCCCGCTCCCCCTCCCGCGCCGGTGCATACTCCAGGCCTGCGAGCTGACGCTAAGTGTCACTGACATGTTCCCGCTAATCAGAGATAATGGAGCCGCCTGGGAGGGGGCAGGGCACTTATTGATCAGCTTGTATGTGTGTGTTGCATATGGCCCGGGTCAGTAAATGGTGCGTCTTATCCCGGTGGTCTGCACATGCCGGCTGCTGTGTTACCCAGCCCCCGATCTGCACCACCAAACAGGGTGGGATGGGATGGACGGTGATGGCCTGATACCCCTTACGTGTATTCCCGGGCATAATAATCACCCCTGCTTGTTTTGCCCTCAGACGGGTGGTCGAGCGCTGAATTCTATCCTGGGAAAGAGTAACCTGAAGTTTGCCGGGATGCCGATCACCCTCACCGTGTCTACCAGCAGCCTTAACCTTATGGCTTCCGACTGCAAACAGGTGACAGGGCAGTTACCATGGTTACAGCATAACGCCACCTGCTTGTGTATGCACTAATGTACCTTGTGTTCATTCCTCTGCAGATTATTGCAAACCATCACATGCAGTCTATCTCATTTGCCTCTGGCGGAGATCCGGTGAGTGCCGGGGGTGTGGTGGAGGGCGGTCGGGGGCTCTCGGATAGTGCTGCGCGTCTAATCTATGTGTATCCCTTTGGTTTGCAGGATACTGCCGAATATGTTGCGTATGTCGCCAAAGATCCGGTAAATCAGAGAGGTAATCCCCTCCTGCATGCAGGCTTTAATCTGGCCCCCTGGGTGCCGGGGCAGCGGTCTGGCCCCCTGGGTGCCGGGGCAGCGGTCTGGCCCCCTGGGTGCCGGGGCAGCGGTCTGGCCCCCTGGGTGCCGGGGCAGCGGTCTGGCCCCCTGGGTGCCGGGGCAGCGGTCTGGCCCCCTGGGTGCCGGGGCAGAGGTCTGGCCCCCTGGGTGCCGGGGCAGCGGGCCTTAGGTGTCCTGTGCAGAATATTACACTGGCTTGTAGGGGTGTGAGCATGGACCCCGGAGTAGCAGCGTGAATGCGTGTGGCCCTAGGAGTCGGTGCTCCTGCTGTCTGTATACGGAGTATGTGACCCCTTTCTTTTTTTCCCCCACAGCCTGCCACATCTTGGAGTGCCCGGACGCTCTTGCTCAGGACGTGATCAGCACCATCGGACAGGCCTTCGAACTGCGCTTTAAACAGTATCTCAAAAATCCCCCGAAACTGGTCACCCCTCATGACAGGTACAGTCCGGGTGCCCGTGTCGTATGGGGGTGCCGTGTCTGTGCTTCCATCTCCCTCTTTCCTACTTCTTGCCCTCTCCCTGTCTCTTCTGTCTTGTTCTCTCGCTCTCCCTCCTCTTGTCCTCACTGGGCTCCTCTTCTCCCTATCGCTCAGGATGGCTGGATTTGATGGCTCTGCGTGGGATGAAGAAGAGGAGGAGCTTCCAGACCATGCTTATTACAATGACTTTCCTGGCAAGGAGCCACCCATCGGAGGAGTGGTGGACATGAGGCTAAGAGATGGAGTTGCCCCGGCGATACCAAGGCAGAGCCCAAACCACATGGGGGCCACTCTGGTAAGAAATCTTGGGAAGGGGGAAAGAGCGGTAGATAAAGTATAGACGGCTAACTCTGCTGCTTTATCTCTCAGCCTGTGGGGCAAACGTCAGGAGCAGAACTAGACTCTCGGAAGATCCAGCCGCAGCCCACAGTGCAAGGTACGTCTCATGCGTCCCGCTGTCCTCGTCCCCTCGTCTGGCCATCGCTCTCGTTCCTGACCGTGTGTCTCTTGCTCAGGGAGGGACAGATTCCCGGCTCCTTGTGGGAAAGCTCCGAACCGGCCAGACCTCTTTGACGACCCATCCTACGTTAACGTCCAGAACCTGGACAAGGCTCGGCAGCCTCTCAGGTCGACGAATGGACAGAGAGATGCATTTGACATGAGTGAGTTTGCGGATTTGCTGCCACGTGCAGCATGAGCACCCTCTAGTGGAAGCCATGTTTGAAGGGGTTGTTTTTTATGTTTGGGTAAAGCGGAAGCTCTCAGTCACCGTCTCTCTTGCACAGAGCCGTTTGATGACACCCTTCCCCCTAACCAAGCCTTCATGAGCATGGAGGAGCAGCTGAAGAGAGAGCCCTGGTACCACGGGAGGATGGCCAGAAAGGAAGCCGAGAGACAGCTCAGAGTGAACGGAGACTTCTTGGTGCGAGAGAGCACCACAACACCGGGACAGTATGTACTGACTGGCCTGCAGCATGGACAACCCAAACACCTGCTCCTGGTGGACCCCGAGGGAGTGGTGAGTAAAAGGGTTGGTGGGGGACAGTGAGTCGGTGGCGTACCGAGCGAATACCACTCAAAAAAAACAAGCATCGGGGCTTCTGTCACACTACGTGATTAGATATTAAACTTTGTTTTCCTTGAATTTCGTGGCAGGTTCGGACAAAGGACCACCGCTTCGAGAGCGTGAGTCACCTGATCAGTTACCACATGGACAATCACTTACCCATAATCTCTGCCGGTAGCGAGCTGTGTCTCCGGCAGCCGGTGGAGCGGAGACAGTGAACGTCAGCTCCATGTCCCCTCCGCCCCGTGCTCTGCACGCTGAGCCTTCCGTTGACACCACCTCCACCCCCCCCTTGTTCCCTCGTCCCACCGCTGTTCAAAAGTAGAGATTTCTGCCTCAGGGCGTTGGGGTGTGCTGAATACAGGCCTTGGCACAGCCTTCTGCTCCCCCCCCAGCCCTGGTGGTGCCATGCTGGTTCCACCCTCTCTCTAGTTCCTCAGCGCCATCGGGGCGATACCCACTCCCAGCATGGTGCGGGCCGAGTGACCCCTCTGCCCCAGAGAAGAACAAACCTTCTTCTTGACGAACATGAAGAAAGTTGGAGGCCGGCGGAGCGAAGTCGGCCCCTGCTGAAGACCCTGCCGTGGGTCAAAAGGACAGCCTCCGCCTCCTTCCACCTGGGAGATCGGGCGTCTCCAACAGAGAAACCCCCTGTAGCGGTTGCAGGAGACCCACTAAGCACAAGTACACAAGGGGGTCCGTAAAGCACACGACCCTTTCTACGACTCTTGCTTAACCAAACCTGACCTGTGCCTTTACCTGCTCGTGTATTTGGGTTTTTATGATGATGTTGGGTTTGTTTTACTTTTCCTCGTTTTTTGATTAACGGTTTCCTCCGTTACAAAGATCCTCCGAGGGGCGTGCGGCATGCGTGTCCGTGTTCTGGAGCGCGTTCTCTAAACGATAATTATCTCAGACAAGCCCTGGCTCGGCTGCCCGTGTTGACTACCTTGGTGCCCCGTTCCCTGGCCCTTTAGGACAACTTACTGTAGTCTCCTTTGCCAATGTAATTTGCATAATGGGTGGAGCCAGCAGGCTTTAAAGCCTCTTCTCGTGCCACGCGCTTTGCGTGGTTTTGTCTCATGCTGTAGCACTGTTTAGGCGACAGGGTCTGTTGGGGTCAGTGAAAAGGGGGGTATCTTCCGTGCCAGGGATGGGTCAAACAATAAGCAAAGGGTCGGGGGCTTTTTACTTTCGGTTAGTTGCCCCACTCGGCCTGCGCCTCTAATGATTTCTGCGTTGTCTGTGTCGCTACAATTAATAGTTCCGGTCGGCCCTAACCATAGCCCATTGGACAGGCCCCTTCATACAGCGGTATACGAGTACAATGCAGGGTCCGGGGCCGGCCACATCTGCCCCGGGCAGGTTCACACTACACGAAAAAGGTAGACTCCGGCCCGTGGGGCCCCCAAGGGCTTGGTACAAGGTGGGGGTAGAGACTACCCCCTATAATCATGTACATAGACGCTGCCCGCGTTCTGCACGGTTCACTTTGTATCCTGATACCAAAGCCTTGCCGGCGGCACATATCGGTAACTTCACTCCTTGCCATGAATATGTTTTTATTGTATTTTTTCTTTTTTTAAACAATATGTTAAAAAAAATGCCTTGATTATACCAAAGGAAAGAATAAAAATGCTCAAAATCTAGACTGCCCGTGGAGAGTCGCTGGTGGGTTTAACCCTTTTAATACTGGGGGGGTGTCTGTGTTCCTGCCCCCCCCCCCCCGTTGCGTTCTGTCACCCCGTCGTAGTGTGAGATATGACCCTTTTGTGGGGCGAGTGGCTACTCTGCTGTCTCTTGCAAACGGCCCCAGGCTGTGATCTCCATGGGACAGTTAGAACGAGGATCGATTCTGCCCGCTCGGCGGGTTGGCTGGGGCAACGCGTGTGGAGAGGGGGGGGCTTTGTAGACCGTGTCATGCGCCGGTCACCTTCCCCCAGGCAGCGCTGGGTGCTTGGATGGGGTCGCTGTGCCTCGAGATTTAGGTAACGGCAGCCAAAAGCGGGAGCTTACACTCTAATCGTACTGAGGATCAGATAGTGTCGTTAGTGACTGTCATGGAGTTAGGGGAGACTGTCGCTCGTAAAGATGGAGAAAAAGAATAAGAGAGACCTCTGAGGCTTCCATGGGTTATGTAGCATTATTAGAAACGAGGGCCACAGGCATTTTGTCCAGAGGGACTAGCCCGGGACACTTGGGAGGTATGTCACTGGTCCCTGGATGTGGTTGGCTGTGGCCAGGACATAAACCATGCTTCCCGCCCTCCAATGGGAAGAAAGTGAGCGGGTGCTCCAAGTGGTAGGGCCACAATCTTTGTAGGGCCACATGCCGTTTAGGGGATATGGAGCCCTTACCCCCCTTTGCCCAAAACAAATATGGCTAAAACGGCGCAAACCCGCAAGCTACCCACTTCCACCTCCCATAATGCCCCGCAAGGCCGGTACTGAGTACTGGAGTGTACTATTCGCGTGTGAGGGGTGTAAGAGCGGAAGTATCTAATCTGGTGTATTTCACGTTAATATGATGTCACGTGGTTTGAATTACATAAACGTCCGTGTCTTTATGTCAGTCGGCACAGAGAACCCGTCCACCTCTGCGTTAGCGCAGCTCATTTTATGAGCGGAACCATTATCGTGCATGAAAGTGATTTATTCCGCCAGCGTCCTTGTAGGTACCGAGGCAAGAACCCTCTTCCCGGTTAGTTTGTGTACAGCAGGGCGGACGCCATATGCCTGTGCGCGCTGTGAGTACATCCGTCCCTCCGCCCACAAGTGGTAGGTGCCTGGCCGGCTTCCGGTGCGCCGTCCGGGTTTCCGGTTTTTGTGCGGATGAGAGGCCTGGCGCTGTCGCGAGGCAACTGAGTGCCAACGGGAGCCGGGCCCGTGATATGCGAGGCCTGTGAGCGCCTTTCTTTATCGTTTGTCGTCTGATGGCCGCTGATCAGGACAAGCTGGACGGATTAACCCTGCCGGGCCGCAGAGCCAAAGCAGGTGAGGTTTCCTGTTTTGTATAGGGGGTATGGAGAGGAGGAGTGGGGTAGATGGTTGGTATGGGGCAATTTGTATGTAGGAGGTGGGCAGATACTGAGGGGCATTAAACTCGTGTGCTGTAATGATGTGAGTGGGGCTGTAGGGAGCCGGGTGGGGTATATCAATCACCGAGAGAGGGTATTTTCGGGGAAGCGGACAAATAAGTGCTTGTCTGCTGTGCGCCTTGATGCCAATAAAGTTTCTTTTAGCTGCCCTGGGAGGGGGGCGCGTGTGATGCGCTGAGGAGCACCGCTGTTGCTACGGCCGACTAAGTGGTGCTTTGTTATTATTGTTATGCCTTATTGCTATATTTATTCTGATTGTTATTTTTAATACATGTTTTCAGGCATGCAAATGAAGAGCCCTGAGAAGAAACGTCGCAAGTCGAACACTCAGGTATGGAGAACAGGGGGTTGGGAAGGATCACAGCGCAGAGTAAAGGGACCGGTGAATGACCAGTTTCATCAGGTTGGGATCCTCCTCTATGTACTCTTTGGCTGTCTCGGCCGTTAGACGTTCTTTTGACAGCTCGATCGGCCCCGCAGCCCCGCTGTTTAGTCTGTGCTCGCTGGGTTGTCTTACATTGAAATAGAATGAGATGGGAATGTCGGAGGGCAGCGTACGGTGTCTTCCCGATCGGACCTGGGTCTTGCCGCTTCTTTCCACGTCGCTTTCCGTGTAACGGCATCTCAGTCTGCAGGGAAGTGCCGTTTCGTTTACGTTTTATCCATCTCTCGTCAGGGCTGAGCTTGTCCAAGGGGTGCTTTTGACTGCTTTGTTCCTTAAATGAAGAGAAATGTAGGTTGGAGGAAGAGCCCGGCCCTCCGGAGCTGTAGCTTGTTGTGCGTTGTCTGCGTAGGATATGTGTTCTTCAGATCCAGTGGTCGCCTAGAAGCGGCACCATAAACCCTGTACAGGCCGGTGCGGTTTGTTAGGCGTTTAAATGTCTTGCGTGTCCCGTGATGAATGTGTGCTGGGTAACACATCTGACTTTTTTTTTTTTTTTTTTTTTTGTCTTGGTTTTTAGGGTCCCGCTTATTCTCACCTGTCTGAATTTGCCCCACCACCCACTCCGATGGTTGACCACTTGGTGGCTTCAAATCCTTTTGAAGATGACTTTGGGGCTCCTAAGGTTAACGCAGCAGCAGCCTCTCCCTTCATGAATAACTCGGTGCCATTTGGTAATTTCCGGATGCAGGGAGGCATGCCTCATCAGGTGCCTCCTGGCTACCCTGGTGGTCCTCAGCCTATAAGGAGGCAGCCTCCCCCATTCCCTCCGAATCAGATGGGCCCCGGCTTTGGCATGCCTCAGAACCCAAACTATGTGCAGCCAGGAAACATGAACTTTTCTAACCAGCCTTTCAATCAAGCCATGGGGCAGAGCTTTAGTCCTCCAGCCGGGCAAATGATGCAGGGACCGGTGGGTGGATTTGGGCCAATGATGTCTCCGACCATGGGGCAGCCTCCACGAGGGGACATGGGGCCAGGGCCTGGGCCTGTGATGAACTCTCCTGGTGGCCCTCCTTTTTCTCAAAGGTTTGGTTCTCCTGGCCACCCTTTTGGACAGCCCACACTGCAGAGACCTAGCCTTCCTCCCAACACTAGCCCGTTTGCAGGGGCAGATCAGAATTTCCCTCCAGGGGTGGAAGAGCATAACAAGAATCTCAACCCTCCCAGCAACTCCTTCAGCCAAGACCAGCATGTGGGATCTCCGGCAGCTGTCAATGGGAATCAGCCAAATTTTACTCCCAATAGTGCCACGAGGGGCAACAGCAGCACTCCTGATGTCAATAGCAGTATCCCTCCTCCCAGCAAACCAGCAGGGAACTCGGGCCACCAGCCACCCCCAGGACTTGTTTACCCCTGTGGAGCATGCAGGAACGAGGTGAATGATGACCAGGACGCCATCCTGTGTGAGGCCTCCTGCCAGAAATGGTTCCACAGGGAATGCACAGGGATGACAGAAAGTGCCTACAGCCTGCTCACGAGGGAGTCCTCAGCCGTGTGGGCTTGCGATTACTGCCTGAAGACGAAGGACATTCAGTCTGTGTACATCCGGGAGGCCATGGGACAACTCGTGGCCGCCAACGATGGATGAACACCATGACTCCAGCTTAACGGCTTTCCTTAAACATGACTGGCTGGTGGAAGGGGCATCGAGCAGGACCTGCCGGCACGGACCCGAGTAACTATTACCTACAGATATTGGGCTAGCAGTGTAGGAATCTGGCTGCGGAGAAGCCGTGTGGCATGAAACCGGCTGCCAGTGAATAAACACCTCGAGATATCGGTGTGTTACACGGACACGTTGTACGCTGTAAACATTTTAATGTGACGTTCCGTTTTATTTTGTACCGATAAGACGTACTTCCTTTTTGCCTGTCTGTATTTTTGATAACGTGTATGTCTTTGTCTATAATTCATATTAAATGTCTGTTCCTGCGGGGCCGACGTGGCTGCTTCACTTTACTTTGAGGGTCTTCCTCCCCGGTGTATCTGCCAATTGTGTGTGTGTGTGTTAAGCAGACCGGCCCCTATTTTGCTAGCGACAGGCTTATGCGAGACGTTGTCCTCTGTGGGTTATTCTTCACATTGATGCATCAAAGTGGGCCGATTATCTCGGTGACCATTCAATGGCGCTGCGTGAAACTCATGCCATTTCATGGGTCGCTCCAACCATCGCATGCGCGTTAATCGGTAGGTTGCTAAGGAACCCTGTATAACTACATGGACGGGTTCATTAAAACCCACTGTGTGTGTCCTCTGCCCTATGGGGCCAGCATTGATTAGGATGTGAAGTAACATAAGATCGTAGGAGCTCAGAAGTCTCTTCTTCAGATGAGGTACGTTCATGCACCTTTATATCTTTGTTTTTTTTTTTCCATAAAGGTATCGGCTGTAACGAAAGCCTCCATTATAAGTTAAAGCGGATTTTTAATGTTTTATCCTGATGGAGTGGTTGTTACTGAAGCCGCGAAGTGGTGAACTGGCAGTTTTCTATCCCTGGGGGGCATCTTTTGGTCTGTGCTTTTTCTGAGCCATCAGAAGCTGTCAGATGCGTTGGGGGGCCGCAGGCGCTCGGCTCTGTTTAGTAGGCAGGGTCACTCTGACCTGGCCTCTTCTCATGGAGTACAGAGATGTCACCAGGAATGCAGCCAAGCCGGCTCCTGCCTGTCCTGGGGGCCAATTCTCACATACTGGCCACTGCCAGACCGGTGTGGGTAGAGCAGGTACACAGATGTGAGTACACTGTGCGCATGTTGTATTGGGACAGGCCTGGGGGCCGGCTGCGCCTGGTACCGGGCCAGGTAGCGCTGGGTGGTTGGGCCGGTATCGGTCTGAGTGGCCCTCGGTGATGGTTGGGACAGGTCTGGGTGGTGGCTGTCCCAGGACCGTGTGGTGCCAGTTGGGTTTCCCTGGGTGGTGGCTGCAGCGGGGTCCTGTCTGGCACTGTGACGGTTGGGATGAGTCTGGGTGGCACCGGGTGGCGTATTGTGTGGCCACCTGTTCCTGTCATTCTCCAGCGCTCACAGAGTTAAGTGGACAGCTGTCACTCAGCTCCTCTCACCCCCCCCCCCCCGTTTCGTGAGGGGTGGTGCGCTTTATAACCATCCTGCTTGCTGATTGGCCGAGTGCGTCACGTGTCCGAGACCCGAGAAGTTTGTGGAAAGCGAGCGGACGCGAAGTCGAGAGCCGGGGGCAGCCGGGCAGGTGAGCGGGGAGCCGGTGCGCACTCACCGAGCCTTGGGAGGGGCACTCGCCGAGGGGGGCACCCGTTCCGTGAAGAGGAAGGACACCTACTGAGGGGGCAGCTACTGGTAGTTACTCGGAAAAAGCCAAGGAGCCTGATAGGGGGCGCCGTGACCTTGTTCCGTGCCCAGTGTGGGCATTTCTCGAGTGGCAAATACCCCCCCAGCGGGTGCCCCCTGACCCCCCGAATCCATAGCCAAATGTGCCGCGAAGGGTTAATGTATCACTCTCAGCCAGCTGCTGGGACTGGAAGAGCAGCTGGCATTGCTGGCACCCAGAGGGTTAAACGCGTTCCCAGCTGGGGCTGAATTTGGGCTCAGACTGGAGGAATTTGGCTGCCGAGGAGCTCCTTTTAAGGGTGTTGTGAGCGGAGCCTTGTATGGAGCGTGACGGGTAACGTGCTGCTCCGTCCCCATCTGTCCTGCGCTCCCCTCTGCGGCTTGCCCCGGGGGGCCCTCCCCTCTGCGGCTTAGAATACCCTGGAGTCTTTTGGACACAGAGTGCCCGTTTATCGCCCCCGGGGTTTGTCATTCTCTTGTTGACTGTTGAGCCGTTGCCCATGGTTACCTGATTTTGGCTTCCATGCCCCCGTTGGCCTGCGCTCCGTCGGATCTTTGGCTCTGTTTATTTTCCAGCGCTGGAGGTCCTGGCGCCGAGTGAAAGAGCTGGGTTCCTCTTATTGTTACGGCCCGTTTCCGGTAGCTGGCACGGACAACCAGCAGAGCTGGTCTTTCATGCACGCTCTAATCAGCGTTAACGTGGGCCCCCAGGTGCTGGTCATGGCAGCGACCCTTGGTAAAGGCAGTCTGGTGTGATGGGAGAGCGTGTGGCACGGCAGGGATGGGCACTTGGGGCAGGAGAGGAGGGCATATCTGCTAAATGCGCCGGCTGCTCATTTACAAACCAAATCCGCTTTAGGCAAATCCAGCAACCAACTTCTGCAAATGACAGACCTCGCAGGTCTCTTTTTCAAACGCTGATCATCCGTTTATCTTTCCTGAGCAGTGAACAAGATGGCGGAGGCTCCAGACTCCAGGGACTCTGAGAATAACTGGGTGATTGCAAGCTCTGAGGTACGTGTCCTCCGCTTTGTATACGTTTCCGGCATTACAAACCGGTTTCTGTCCTCGAGAAGCTAGCTGATCCCGAAGCACCGCTTAGCAGATGCGGCCCGCAGCTGGACAGGCCGCCTGACGGCTATAAATGGACGCGCTGCTCTAACGCATTCAACAGCTGCAGCCCTGCGCTGGGCGTCCCCGCCCGTACATGCGTCACCCGCGGGGGCATTAAAGGGCAAGAGAGCCCAGCATTATATCAGCCAGAGGGCTTACAGTCTGGTGCGAGCCACTCTGTCCCAAGAGCTTGCGCTCTAGCAGTATAATTGGTGATCCTGCTTTTCCATCTGATTTATAAAGTCATTGATCTGTAATAAGTGTAATGGAGAGGTGGCGTTTGCCGTGTTTAATTGAACCGCTGCATGGCGGAGTGAGGAGGGATGAGCGTGGATAGTGTGGTGGAGAGGCTGTGGAGTGAGGAGGGATTAGTGGTGGAGAGGCCATGGAGTGAGGAGAGTGGATGGTGTGGTGGGGAGGCCGTGGAGTGAGGAGGGATTAGTGGTGGAGAGGCCGTGGAGTGAGGAGGGATGAGAGGTGGATAGTGTGGTGGAGAGGCCGTGGAGGGATGAGGGGTGGAGAGATGGTGGAGGGTGGATAGTGTGGTGGAGGGAGGAAGGTGGATAGTGTGGTGGAGAGACCGTGGATTTTTATGGGTGGGCTGGGCTTGCTGTCCGTCTGGCTCTGGCGAGGGCCGCTATCACCGTGTAGTTTCTCGATGATCCTCCGCAGGGACTTGCCGTAGAGACGTTGGGGGCTGAACAGCCCGAAGCCCCCCGTAGCCAGCAGGAGGCGCAGTCCGCAGGTAGGTCTCCAGTGCACCCCCGTAATGATGCTTCTCGGGGATCTCCCCCCTGACCAGCTTTCCCTTCTGTTTTGTTGGCAGACGTGGGATCCGACGGGTCGGCAGCGCCCACAGACCCCGAGGTGAGAGCTTCGGTCGGGCTGTGTAATCGCAGGACCCCTTTTCGGAAGCGTTTGCCCCGCGTGGTGGCGGGTGGGTGTTATACGGTGACCGTTGTGTGGAGCGTAACTCTGGGTCTCCCGTTTTATCCCCAGCAGCGCGAGCCCCGTCAGCCGGCGGCGGCCGTACCGGCACCGGAGGAAGAGCCTGAAACGGCCACACAGGACGCGGAGCGCCCCGACGCCAAGCCGAGCTCGGCGTATCCCGGCAGAGCCGGTCAGTACCTGAGCGACACTCGAGGCGGGCCTCCTCCGCCATAGCTGGTGGCGTGCCGCAGAATGAGGGGTCTCAGCCGCTGGGATACAGGCGTGGGGCCGGGGATTAGGCGTGTACATCTTTTCTTACGGACCCCAAACCGTTTGCCGGGGCCAACCCCCCCCTCTGTCTTCTTGTTTTGAAGAGCGCTGCGTTCGGACTCTAGCGCGGTTCTTCCCCGACGCATTGTCGCTCGGCGGCCTGAAGAGCTGGGCGCAGCGCAGGGCAAGCAGGACAGGTGCTGCGTGTCGCATGCTGTGATGGTAGAGGGCAGCATGAACTGCAAGTCCGCATGTCTCATGAGACCCAGTTCACGGGGGGGGGGGGGGGTAGTGGATCAGTGCTGTAACCCTCAGCATAGGTGGTAGGGCCCTACTGTATACAGAGAGAGGGTGCTGAGCATTGTGTCATATAACTCGCAGACCGGGGGATAATTTTACTGCTCGGATAGCGTGTTCCCAGGCACCGCGTGTGACGTGTCTTTCTATGTACGCTGTCTGTGGAGGGGGGTATTATATGAAGCTTGGCATGTGCATGTACTATGTCCTTGAGACCCGCGTCATCTCCCTGTACATTTTCCTATCTCTCCTATTAATCATTTTCCCTTATCCCCTCGCACTCACACCCCACCTCCCCTCTCCACCTCCCCAATGTTTTGCCCTTTGCTCCCCCCCCCCCCCCCGCACCTGTCCTGTTTATCTGCCCCTCGCTCTTATAGGGGAGGACCTGGAGGAAGTGAGCTGCTCCAGCAGTGACGACGATGTGGAGGGTCTCAGAAAACGTGTGGTGAAAGGGGCTTCCCCGGTAAATGTTGGAGCCGGACCCAAGGAACCCTCCGCGCCTGAAGAAGAAGGGCCGTCCGGTCTGACTCTCAATAAGTGCATCGTTGCCGCCCTGGCGCTGGCTGGCATTGGATTTCTCCTGTTATCAGGTCAGCCCTTTTTGGAACTGAATAGCCCCCTCTACTGTCTGCCCCGCTAACTGCAGATGCACACCGTGCACCTTTACTCCAACTAGTGAAGCAAACCTCTTTCCCGTGACCTTTCAAATAACGGCATTTGCAGTTCTATGTTACTATTGTGACCGATAAAAATCGGGAGAACCCGATGCGCATGGCAGGAGTGCGCGGGGCAGGAGCAGTCTGGTGTGGGATATTCGCAGGATTATTTCGCAAGCGCTCTGACACTATTTTCTCTCTGACAGGAGGATTTGTGGCCGATGACGGTGAGTACGGGAATGGAGGAAAGGTCGCTGAGAACATACTTTGTTGTGTGTTGGGATTTGCGAGGGCCGAAGCAGTTACGAGCTGTCATTCTCTGCCTAGATCCCCCGCAGACGGTAATAACGCGCAGCACTCAAGGAGGCGACGGTCAGCCGCGAGCTGTAGAAGATGTTCAGGTGGGCAACAAGTGTCGGCTACTAAGCAGCCGGACGATGTCAGCGACTAGGCTTTCTCTTACTAACGTCACTCAGCTTATAGAATGGGAAAGAAAGCTGAGGGGGCACCATGCTAACACTGCGGACTAGAGTCAAGGGGGGGGGGTGAGTGTGACACGGTATCCAGGCCATGATGCAATGGAGAGGGGGATGTAAGATGCCTCTTGCCTTGTGACGTTTTCCAGGACTGGATAAAGGTACATGCTGCACACTTCACCGGTGACCCCGGGAGCTTGGCGGTGGTTAACGAACTTCTGGACAGAGTGGCCAAGGAGAACCAGGACATACGGCAAATGCAAGCCAATCTGCAGGTAGCGCCATCGCCGCCTGGCGACGTGGCTGGGAGGATTATTGCAGGAGGCTCAGCCAGCCTGGAGACTAGGGGTGGGGGGCGAGTAGCGAAGGAGGCTCAGCTGGGCAATTTTCTACCAGAGGGTAGCACAAGAGGTTGGCAGGGCTATTGTAGATGCCCCACTTACAGCCATTGATGGACATTCTTTTTGTCTTAGGCACAGAAAGAAGAACTTGAATCTATGCTAAGAACTGGTGAAGATGAGGGAGTCTCCGCTGGGCCTCCGCGTCAAGAGCTGATGGAAGAGAATATAAGACTGAAGGATGCCTTACTAAAAGAGGAGACGCTCCACCTGTCCGCTCAGGAGGAGCTGCGGAGCCTGCGGGAGAAAACGGAGAGCATGGAGGTGGACAGCCTGGAGATGCAGCGGCTGGTATCGGAGAATGCCAAGCTGAACGAAGATCTGGACTCCTCCAAGAAGCAGATTGAAGGGTTTCTGATTCAGAAGGAGATCCTAGTAGCTGAGGCGCAGATGCTTAGGCAGGAACTAGACAAGCAGAGGTCTCTGGTGGGCTCGATCCGGCGGGACTTGGAAAGTCTGACGGCGCAGAAGTCCGATCCTGAAGTAATGGAGGATGAGCAGCAGCTGCAGGACAAGATCTCTGATATGAACAACCGTCTGGCGCTGGAGCTTCAGAGGTCAGAGACGTGGGAAAAGACTTATGTAGAGCATGCCCAGAGGCGGAAGGAGCAAGTCAAGGACCAAGGCCGTAAAGAGTGGAAGAAGCGAGAGAAGTCGGGCCATGCTCACCATACCCCAAACTCAGAAGGTGAGTTCAGAAAACACAGAAAGGACCAGGAGAAGCCAGGGAAGGAAGGAGGCCAGAAGAAAACGCAGCACGAAGAATGGACAAATCATGATGTAAGAGGGGAGCAGGCCTGGCACGGGAAGAAGCAACGCCACCCTGAAGAAGATCACCATGGGAAAGGCCCAGCGCATAAGCACCATGAAAATAGGGAGAGAGGTTGGAAGGAAAGGCCATCAAAATACCACCATGAAGAGGAAGGGGGTGAATTCCATCCCCGCAAGGGGCAGAAAGAATTCCGTGAGGGTCCCAAGGAAGCAAAGGAGGACAGAAAGCGCAAGGTGCCAGGTGAAAAAGCACACGGAAAGGACCACCGCCACCATGACCACAACAAATTCTGGAAAAAGCTGTCGGACCATCAGTACCGTGTTCCAGAGGGCTGCTCCGGGGTGGAGGGCTGCGCTCGGAAAGATGGCATTGACCTCTTCAACGTGGAGCTGGAGCCAGTTCAGAGAAAGCAGTTCGAGGACGTCCTTCGGAGTTACCTAGCAAAGGTCGACTTCTCCAAACACCTGCCCGAGCTGATCCCTGTCCTGGATGGGTTCTTTGAAGGGCCCGTCTTCTCCCACGACAAGATCCGCTTCCGAGATTTTGTGGACGATATGGAGGATTTCCTGGAAGGGCTGGCGAGGAGAGAGACTGGGAACGATGACGCGGTGGACGATTTCGAGAAATACGTGTATGCAAACTTCTTTGGAGAAGCAGCCACCAGCAGAAAGAGGTGAGCGTGGACTTTCTTTTCCTTCTAACGTAAACGATGACCCCGGGTTCTACGAGCAGCCGGTATCCCTTTTTATTGCGTAGTTTTAAAATAGGACCACAAAGCCCAAATTAGGCTTGACCTTCTTCTGGTTCTTAAGTTACTGAAGTTGCCGTGTAGATTCTGCTATGACAATATAATAGGCCATGGTGGGTTTCGGTGATGACTGGGGTGGCAGTTGTGCTGGTGGCAGTTCCTCTAATAACATGTTGCAGGACTCAATGAATTCCTTTTCTAGATCCCCTAAGAAAGAACCCTACAAAGAAGCCAACCACGAAGAAGCCACCTGGGAGGGGACATCTGTACACGAACATCGTCATCACCATAACACCCAAAAATGGGATAAGAACCCACCCGAATCTAGACCCGAAAACAAGAAACCCTTCAAAGAAGGACCGGATAATTACACTCCAGACCACAATAATCGCTATCACCAAGACCAAGGACGACGACATCCTCACCACCACCGGACATCGCTGCCACCAGACCAGCTGCATGTCGGGGACGAGAGTAGCCGCTATCGAGATCCCACGCCAATGAATCACAGATATCGGGAAGAAGGAAAGCAGAGCCATAAACCTTCAAAGCATCGCTTCGCAATACACGAAGACCGACTTAATGATCGCAAGTACAAACAACCCAAGCCAAGTCGTAACGGAGAAGAAGAGCCAAACCATGGCTACCGGGACAGGGACCAGCACGGCCATGAGACTCGCCAAAAGTACGGTCAGCACCATGAGGGGAAAAAAGATCACGGAAGGGAAGCCTACGCTAACTACCATGCACATGGGCCGAAGAGCGAGAAACATGCAAAGGAAGAACACAAGCATAACGCCTTTCCCCGTCCCAAGAACGATGAGGACGCAACACCTTATCGCAGACACGAGCACAGTGATCAGAGCCACAGCCATCACCACAGGTGCCCAGACCACAAGCCGTGGAAGGAAGGGGCTGCCCATCGCGACCATAGACAGCCTGACTTCACCTACACGAAGGGCCACCCGTCCAACCCAAAGCTTGCAGGCGAGGAACGCAGGAGCCGACATCAACCCTACTGGGGGCAGCAGGAGTCTCCACCGGGGCACAAACACGGCCACAATGCGAAGGATGGACGCCAGCACGTGGAGGGGGTGGCTCCACGCAAAAAAAACCCAATGTAGTGTCTGATCCCCATCACAGGACAGCTACTGTATCCAACCCAACTCCCACGGACAGCCTTTGTCTTCTCTCTGGCCTATTAGTCTCCCCATCGCTGTACCAGTAGGTAAAGTTGTGTATTCATAGTAGCCTGGGGCATTTTCCTCTTGCCCTTCCTTCTGTGCTTAGAGCTGGCATATGATGTCATACTTCAGCCACAGAATGAAGCTCAGGGGTTAGATACTCTAGAGGCAGTTCCCGCTGGTCGCTTGCCTCCATAGTATGAATGGGGCAGAGGCACACAGGACAGCCCAATTGCCCCTGGTATTAGGACCAGTGCAGAGTCTCCCCGTCGTGTAATCGTCGTTCTTCCGCAGTGTGATGTCCTCACGTGGCCCCCAGCGCGATTGTTAATTTTGTATGACGCCGGGGCCCCCACTCGCTGTTTCCTCGCGCTCTTTACACTTTGCGGTTATTGCTGCCCCCGGCTTTCTTTAGATTTGGGGGGCATTTGTATTTCTTGTACCGGAATTGTCTCTGACGTAACTTTCCCGGTGTGGAGGGGTTAATGCTGTACAGATTACACTGGATTACGTGTGTTTTGTGTTGTTTGAATGGGAATTCACCCAGTGATGGGGGGGGGTGATTGTGGAACCCCATGGGCCCCGGACACTTTAACACATTGAGTACCAGAGCAGTAGGTGTAGTTTTGGAGTCCTCTGGTGCGGGAGGGGTTAACAGTGTCACAGGTTAATGCACTTTGATTTTTGAAATAAAGTTTTTGAGAGAAACCCTGCGTTTGTTTTATGGGGGAGTTACATGTATGTATTGCACATGCTGAGTGGGAGGGGTTACATGTATGTATTGCACATGCTGAGTGGGAGGGGTTACATGTATGTATTGCACATGCTGAGTGGGAGGGGTTACATGTATGTATTACACACACAGAGGGGGTTACATGTATGTATTGCACACGCTGAGAGGGAGCAGTTACATGTATGCATTACTCTGACGGTATTATGTCAAACAGAGCTCCTGTCAATCACTTGGAGGAGGCAGGCCCTGTGGTCTGACAGTGGTGAGAGGGGCGGGCGACGGTTGCCTGGAAGTGTGGGCGGTGTTAAGGTAGCGATGTGAGTCATTGGTTGACTGTAAGGGGCGGGGCAAGCACCGGCAAAGCAGCTCGGACGGGATGGAGACCCCGCGGCTGCTGCTCGTCTTCAGCGGCAAGAGGAAGTCGGGCAAGGATCACGTGACAGCCCTCCTGCGGGACAGGTAAGTGGGCATGTGCGTGAATGAGTGGGGGCAGTTCGGTGAGGGGGCATCAATGAGTGTGGGGTAATTGTATATACCCCTGTGCTGTTTGTTTGCCCCAGGTTGGGTCCTGACACCTGTGCTGTGCTGCGGCTCTCCGGGCCCCTCAAGGAGCAGTATGCCAAGGTGAGTGTGCCACAGGTATAGTGCCGGTGGCCGCGGCGAGGCTTACTGGAGTTGTTGGCACATGTTGTGACCTTCCTGCTGTGGCCGGTATTATGGGATGGGGGAACCTCCTCTTCTGCGGGCACGTACAGGATACCCCCCCACAGGGCTATTGCCCCCTGTGTGTCACATGACTCTCTGCCCCCAGGAGCACGGGCTGGATTACGAGCGGCTGCTGGACGCCAGCGAATACAAAGAAAAGTACCGAGCAGACATGATCCGCTGGGGGGAGGAGAGGCGGCGCGTGGACCCCGCGTTCTTCTGCAGAAGCGCCGTGGATGGCGTGAAACAGCCGGTGTGGGTGAGTGGGGGGGGCAGGAACGTGGGTGACACGTGCCGTGTGGGTGGCGCTGTCTGTAGTGCTTACATGGCGGTGTGCCTAGGGTGAGTGGGGTCCGCAGCTGTCGGTTTCTTGCTGAGACCCTCGTTACCGGGAGCCATTGCTGACATCTTCCCCAAGGTTCGCTCATTATTCCCGATGTTTCCTCCCACAGATCATCAGCGACGCGCGGCGTGGATCTGACGTGGACTGGTTTATCTCTACGTACGGCGCTGTGACCCAGACGGTCCGCGTGACGGCCTCGGAAGACACCAGAAGGGCCAGGGGCTGGGTCTATACCCCAGGTGAGGGGGCCGGGTCTGTTTCCCCGGTGATGGCGCCGGCTGGGTGGCACGTTATAGTCGTAAATCGTCTGCCTTCTCTTCCAGACATTGACGACGCCGAGTCCGAATGTGGCCTGGACCACGGGGTGGTCTTTAACTGGATCATCAGCAACGATGGGGTCCCCGGGGCCCTGGAGGGGCAGCTGCAGAAACTACTGGACTTCATTCACAGCACGCTGGAGTGCCCTCTGTGAGCCCCGCGGGGGCGGTTCCACCAGTAATTACCCCGTCCTGTGCAGTGGCAGCGGAGCTCTGGCCACGTTACATGCCCATCAGCCATTGGCTGGTCCCCATGCCCCTGGCAGGAGCGGGCGCAGGTCATTCGCGCCCCCCCACGCTGTTTAGGCTAGGTTCACGTTTTAAGGGCCTGGGGTCCGGACTCTGTGGGGCCCACGGCCGTTTGGTAACATGTTTTATGATTCTAATAAAGCAATTAACTTTAATTCGCATAGAGCACTGTGTATGTACGGCGCTACGGAATATGACAGTGCTATCCTAAACAATTATGAGGGGTAAAACAGTCCTGGCAGACAGGGCAGTTGGGTGCAATGGTGCACATGCAGAGGGAGCTCAGGCGTCACTATGGGGGTAACTGTGAGGAGGGCAGCCCCGTTACTGAATCCTAGTCTCAGTAATTGACCGGGAACTACCCTAAAAGTCGTAAGCTCACACCTGGGTGACGTCATCAGAGCGGGGTGTCGCGCTCGACCACGTGGTTTCTCCCAAGCTGTCTGTTCCGGGTCATGTGACAGGTAACGTCACATCAGGCGCGGTCTCCCACGTGCTCCGTACGTCATCCTGGCTCTGCCCCACACGCAGTGCGCCTGCGCGAGAGAAGAGGCCGGGACGGTAGGGAGAGAACCGTGAGTCGGGGACAACAGGAAACGAGCCCAGCGAGCGGGCCACAGAACCGTAACACGGCACCCCGAGACCAGCAGGCGGGCCACAGAAACACAACACGGGATCCCGAGAGCGGCGAGCGGGGCACTGAACCTCAACACGGGACCGAGAGCAACCGGGCCCCCCCAAATACACCCAGCAAGAGATCCTGAGGGCAGCCAGGGGCCCCAAATACACCCAGCAAGAGACCCTGAGGGCAGCCAGGGGCCCCAAATACACCCAGCAAGAGACCCTGAGGGCAGCCAGGGGCCCCAAATACACCCAGCAAGAGACCCTGAGGGCAGCCGGGGGCCCCAAATACACCCAGCAAGAGACCCTGAGGGCAGCCAGGGGCCCCAATACCACTAATAGAGACCCCGAGAGAAACTTGGGCCCCCAGTACCACAGAAAGAGACCCTTAGGGGAGCCAGGGGACAGAGCGCCACCCCCAGTGTATTGTAGGGACAGCTGGAGCCCCCAGGAAGATCTTGGCTTCCAGGTGAACCCGTAACTCAATCTCATCAGACCCCAGTACCCCGGACCCCTGAGTGCGGCACATCGCCCGGTATACCCAAAAGATCCGAACCCACAGCGTACAGATAACTGCGCGGTGCCAGCCCCCCCGGAGCCCGTATACCGCCAGCGCGGGCCCTGACGGACGGGGTGCGCCTGATCAGTGACGCTTCTCTCTGAACCAGCTGAGGACAACATGGCATCTGCCATCTCTGAGTCGGCGGGCGGCGCAGGTAAGGTCCATGCGCGGCCCGGGGCCCCCGAGGAATATACCCCACCTGGAGAGGCCCATTAGACCCGTCTTTCTTGCTGTTTTGTCTCAAACCTTAATCGGTCCTCTGTCTCAGATCGTCGCTGTCATATTCCGCAGCCCTGTGCAGGTGGTAAACGGGGAATAATAACATGAAGCGCATCACATGCTTTGGGCAGAGACAGGTGTGCGACGCCCCCCCTGGTAAATATATATATATCTATAGTGTATATACACCCCTTACTCGCCAGCTCTGTATTCCGCACTTACAGGTAACTCGAACGAGTGGCCCCTTGGGCTCCGGGCCGCTAGCTTTGGCTTAGGAGCTCGCATTAAATACCCCTGTTTGCCCCTCTTACACCAGACAGCAGCCCTCAGACCTTTATCCACCATAGAGACCCTCTGTGCCTGTGGGGGGTGGGGACCGATACAAAGGACCCTGAGTCAGACCCCATACAAAGGATAAGGGAACGGTCGCTGCGGTGACATCATAACGCTGTCTGACATCACCTTCAGGGAGTAGTAATGTTTTTTTTACGAAGCGTCGGCTGCCTAATCGCTGTTTGTGTTGCTGAGAATAGTAATTATGACGGCTCAGCCATGTATCATGCGTGCCGTGCGGCTGCCACGGGGGAGTCACTTATCGTCCGTGGAAATGAGGCAAGCCTGTGTCCCTTGTGGTTGAATCTGAGAGGGAGGTAGATACGTGGAACAGCCTCCCAGCAGAAGTGGTAGAGGGTAATACAGTGAGGGTATTAAACATGCATGGGATAGACATACGGCTCCTGAATCTAAGACCAACGACTCATTAAGGTTTGAGTCGTTACAGCGGGCGACTAGACGGGGGCCGGATGGGGCCGATCTGTTGTCGTGTCAACTTGTGATAATATTCGGGGGGGGGGACTATCAAGCATTTGGATCTGATCATCTACTGGGGGGGGCAGATCGATGCCATTGCCCCCCCCCCTCGTGTCATGCCAGCTGCGGGGTATCTCGTTCAAGCCCCTCCAGGACAGCGAGCCCTGACCAAGAGCCCTGTTAAAGCGGCAGGGCTGCAGTTACGCATTAACGGGGCAGACGGCGGCGTGGAGTCCGGTGACCGGTGTTGCCGTGATACGGCTCACCGCACGCCCGCTGCCCTCCCGTCCGGCGTGTTTGGGAGTTAATTAATTTCCACCCAGCCCACATGCCAAGCATTACAGTGACACGCTACATACACGTACATGCACAGGTATGCGAGTCTGCGGCGGCGCACGCTCTGCGCGATGCTCGTTGTTTGCAGACGGGGGGGGGGGGTCCTGTGAGAGGCCAAATACGCTCGGGTCCCTGGAGCCCCCCCTGAGCCCCCTTCATCCGGCAGAGGCATATTTACCCCGCATGTCTCTATAGCAACGATTGTATCTCAGGTTGCTATGGTCCACACGGTAATACTGGGCCATAGGACTATTCTGGATAATGTTTCCCACCTGTGCTGGGATGCGGATTCGTGTAGTGATTGTCTTAGCGCAGTCTTCTTGTCTCCCGGCAGCGCTCGGCTTTCTGTGCTGTGGTCTGGGCTCTCGAGTCTCCCGGAGAGGTACCGGCCCCGGGCATGCGGTGGGGGTCTGTGGGGGGTGTCCGTTAATTGCCGTGACGACTGCCGCAGCGTGTACCTGCCTGTCTGAGACCCAGGATGCAACGCCTCATTAACCCTTGCCGTAGCAGACTCCTGCATGGTGTTTTTCATGGCCGAGCGCGCGCTCCGGATGGAGCTGATCGCTCGCGGGACGGGGGGCTTGTGTGGGCCTGGGGTGGGCAGCTTTAAACGAGGATTTGTATGCGATCTGTCCGCTGACACGTATGGCTTGTCTGCAGCTTCCGTGTATTAACCCTCCGAGAACCTCTCCTAATGCTGTGTTTGAATCCGCAGGAGCCGCTGCCCCGGGGAAAACGCCCCCGCCAGAGGTAAGAGCCGGCGACGAGCGATGCTCAGCAGCGTCGTGTATTTTGGGAAGGTGATGCTCCCCCCGCTCACCCAGTGGTCATCGCCAGAGGGGGGCGCTGGGGCTTGTAGCAGCGTTTTGCCCCCGCTCTCCCATTGTGGGCGCCCGGACAGTCTTCGGACGGCCGCGCATGTTTATTTCCGGGTCTGAAGCTGACCACGTGTTCTTTTCCCTGTAGATGCCCAGCTCTTCGGGTCAGTCCGGGGCGCAAACTATGAAGAAGATCGGCCACAGAGGGGTGGACTCAACGGGAGAGACCACTTATAAAAAGGTTAGGGGGCTGCGGTGATGCCGATGGGTACTCGGAGGACAGGCGGTTGTCTCCCGGGGTATTCGCCGCTACGGCCTCGCGGTTTCATCCTCTCTATCGTTTCCGCAGACGACGTCTTCTGCCCTGAAAGGTGCCATCCAGCTGGGCATCACTCACACCGTGGGCAGCCTGAGCACCAAGCCGGAGCGGGATGTCCTCATGCAGGATTTCTACGTGGTGGAAAGCATCTTCTTCCCGGGGTGCGTGGGATATTCTTCCTGCTGCTTCGAGCCAGTGCTAGGTGTGTGTCTGCCTCTAATATAGAGAGCTCGGCTTCAGTAACCTCTTCTTCTCTTCTTCTTTAGCGAGGGAAGCAATCTGACCCCGGCCCATCACTACAACGACTTTCGCTTTAAGACGTACGCGCCCGTGGCCTTCCGCTACTTCAGGGAGCTTTTCGGCATCCGGCCGGATGATTATTTGGTAGGTAAAGGACCCGGGAGGTAGCAGCGCACTGCCGATAGCGGCTTACACTGCAATAGTTTCCTAAAGGAGCAGTGCCTAGCGGTAAAATGGCAGACCCTGTCCCAAGAGCTTACAGTCTAGCAGTGTAATGGGAGACTCTGTCCCAAGGAGCTTACAGTCTAGCGGTGTAATGGGAGACCCTGTCCCAGGAGCTTACAGTCTAGCGGTATAATTTGAGACCCTGTCCCAAGGAGGTTACAGTCTAGCGGTATAATGGGAGACCCTGTCCCAAAGAGCTTACAGTCTAGCGGTATAACGGCAGACCCTGTCCCAAGGAGCTTACAGTCTAGCGGTATAACGGCAGACCCTGTCCCAAGGAGCTTACAGTCTAGCGGTATAATGGGAGACCCTGTCCCAAGGAGCTTACAGTCTAGCGGTATAATGGGAGACCCTGTCCCAAGGAGGTTACAGTCTAGCGGTATAATGGCAGACCCTGTCCCAAGGAGCTTACAGTCTAGCGGTATAATGGCAGACCCTGTCCCAAGAGCTTACAGTCTAGCGGTATAAATGTTTGGATTTTCTTTTTTTGTGTGCAGTATTCTCTCTGTAACGAGCCGCTCATCGAGCTGTCTAACTCTGGAGCCAGCGGCTCTCTCTTCTACGTGTCTGGCGACGATGAGTTTATCATTAAAACGGTTCAGCACAAGGAGGCGGAATTCTTGCAGAAGCTGCTGCCCGGATATTACATGGTAACGTGCCGCTGGCCGCGCGGAGGTAGCGGGGACGGACCTGGCCGCTGCTTCCCTGAGAGTTGCTCGTTTTGGGGCTGACCACTTCTTGTTCTTGATCCATTAGAACCTGAATCAGAACCCACGGACTCTGCTTCCCAAGTTCTACGGGCTGTACTGTGTGCAGGCCGGCGGGAAGAACATCCGCATCGTCGTCATGAACAATCTACTCCCTCGCTCGGTTAAAATGCACCTGAAGTACGACTTGAAGGGGTCCACCTACAAAAGACGCGCTTCGGCCAAAGAGCGCGAGAAAAGCTTCCCCACCTACAAAGACCTGGACTTCGGACAGGACCTGCCCGACGGGCTCTTCCTGGACCCCGACATGTACAGCGCTCTTTGCAAGACCATCCAGCGGGACTGTCTGGTGAGGGTCCGGGTGACGGAAGTCGGGAGGGGGGGTTACGGATTATAGCGGGTTTAGATTGTGGACCGTTCTCCTGTCTTATCCCAGAAGGTAAATGTGAGGTCTCTTTTGCTTCAGGTCCTTCAGAGCTTCAAGATCATGGATTACAGCCTGCTTGTTGGCATCCACAACATGGACCACGCTCAGAAAGAGAGGGCAGTCGTGGACGGACACTCGAGCTCGGACTTGCGAAGGCCTGCGGCTCAGAAAGCTCTGTATTCCACGGCCATGGAGTCCATCCAGGGGGAGGCCCGTCGGGGCGGCTCCATTGAGACCGATGATCAGTATGTTGGTTTTTATGTGGTGTTTTCACCTATCCTCGCGCCCCCAGGCAGAATGACTTTAAATAAACTGGAGTCGCTTGCCGATGACTACCTGTATGGAGACCATAGTTGTAGGCTGCCTGCGTGTTGTCGGTTGGTGTTCATACATCTGGTTGTGGATTTACAGGAGGGATGTGTTTATGAAATCGTATCCCTTACTGTCTGGTCGTTTTATTCCTGGGTGCGCTTTAAATAGTCTGTGACCGAGCGGCGCGCTCTACCCACCCGTCTCCTGCTGCCGCTCGGTCTGGTTTTGTTCGTTGGGGCAGTTGCCATAAAGAAAAAGATCTCTGTGAAAGAACGTGCGTGACGTTACAATGTTTCTCCAACAGAATGGGCGGAATTCCTGCTCGGAACTCGAGGGGGGAGCGTCTTCTGCTGTATATCGGAGTCATCGACGTCTTACAGTCTTACAGGTCAGTGGCTGACCACAAGAACCACGTACTACCCTTGTTGTGTTTATTTATCTGGCCCTCTCTCTGTGAGTTGTTACCGTATTGTGTCGTTTCCTTGTAGGTTCATCAAAAAACTGGAGCACTCGTGGAAGGCGCTGGTGCATGATGGGGTGAGTACCTCCTGCTTTCGCTCCACGCACGGATAGTAGAACTATTGGTCTGGCTGCTGCGCGTCCCGTCTTAATCAATGATTTCTGTTTTTGCCCCAGGACACTGTGTCTGTCCACCGGCCCGGCTTCTATGCCGAACGCTTCCAGAGGTTCATGTGTAACACCGTGTTTAAGAAGATCCCATGTGAGTCGTCTGGGATGTGTAAGAGAGTGGGTGGTTTGAGTAGAAGCTCACAACTGCTCCTCATGGGCGGTGTCCTTGGAGGCTTTGGTTGTCAGTCAGGTGGCTCCTCCTTTTTAACTTCAAAGCTAAGGAATGTCCGCACCCTTTATTTTGTCAGTAAAAGCCTCACCCTCCAAGAAGAGCCGGACGATGCCTGGCTTGACACGAAGAGCCACCCAGACCGCGGTGCCTTCGCAGTTGCAGTTGGGTGGAGAGGCCAAGCAGTATCTGGGGGCTGAAGGGGACACAGAGCAGGGTGAGCACCCGGTTTGAACCTTAAGTCCGGACCCAGATTCCTCCCTGTCCACCCCTTTGCTCAGTGTCCCTTCTTTCAGGGGGACTCTTAGGAAGACCGGACCTGCTCCCACGTACACCACCAGTGGATGAAGCCGCCAGCGACTCATTGGCAACCACTTTATCTACCTCCTCGCTGGGCAGTGGCGGGCAGAATTCTCCTGCACACAGGTATGAGTTCAGGTCCCGGGCCACTCGCTGGTTTGCCCATGAATGTCACCCTCTGCACCCTTTGATGTTGAGGCTGCCGCCTGCTTCATGCTGGATGCTTGCGTTTTGTATCCTTACCTATAGTCGTCTTCTTTTTAGGTCCGTAGGGGTGGAAGTGCACAAAGCAGAGGCAACGGAGTATGAGTTACACACACGGCATGGCAGTGCCTCGTCTGACGGGTGAGGTGTTGCATTTGTGCCCTAAGTAATGTGCAGGACGTGGCCCCCAATATCTCGATTATATATGTCCAGAGAATAGCAACTTCCGCTAATTGCGCCTCATGTTTGTGCTGAAGTTCCCACAGACGCAGGACACAAGAAGATGGGGAGGAGGACGACGCGTTGGATGTCAGCCAGATTGAGACCGAGATCTGCTTTGTAAGTACCCCCCGGCAGGAATGAGCTACTCTTTCCTACCCGTTGACCTTGATGGCTTGGACTCCCCTGATCTGCTTTCTCTTGTTGCCCCAGTGAACTGGGATACACTATATGCCGACATCTTGGAGCCGGACTAGTGCAGCACCACGTGCAGTGTTAGATGGCTCTGCTGACGGGGAGTCCAGCAGGGGGCGCCGCTGACACTGCTCTGTGTGGAGAGGAACCTGCTTTATGAATGAGTGGACTCGGTTTGTCTCCTGTGCCCCTCTCCCGGACTTCTGTTACAAAGGGTTAAAAGGCTGCTCTTCAGAAGGGTTGTTGGTGGGGAGGGTTCTCCTCCAATTTGCCTTAATCTGTAACCCTTTCATGAAGTTTTTTTCTTTTATTATTTAATATATATATATTTTTGAAGTAGACAGACTGTTGCTTGTAGAAATTGTGTTGAAGCTGCGTTGAGAAGACACGGACCAAAAACCAAAAGCATTTGCTGCCTATTTTTGGGGCTCCTTCCCGTACAAGGAGCTGTAACCTCACTTCTCTGTGGTCCACAGGGTCCACGCAGGGCCAGAGACTTCTCATATCCTACAGTGTTTGGAAATGACGCGGCGCCCGTCTTCCCCTCCGGAGGAGCCCACGTTGTCTGTGACACGCGGTTATGACCAAACATTGCCAGTGCCAACCCGTCTGCTGCCTTGTGCATGTGCGCCGACGCCAAAGCCCGATTCCTGTGAGTGGTCGGCCATCTTGCTTCTCCACGCGGCCCAGGGGTCCGAGCGAGCATCGCCTGCCCCGAATGTTACATAGACTGCTCGTGGTCATTCACAGAACTCCTTGTGTCCGTTCATATTGCCTTGCTTCTTGTTGCTCCGTGGTTACAAGACTCTGCTGGCAAGAAAGGGGGCTCCGTTTTTTGGGGTAACTGACACGTTTGCTCATTTATAAAGGGCAGTGACCGAGGATTGGATCGTTGCCTCTTCTGCCCCTTGTAACTTCACCTGGTGGCTTTTTTTTTTTGTTTTGTTTTTTTGGTTGTAATTTTACGTTTGTTTTATTTTCATTTATTTCCCCTCTTATTATACCCGTGTTTTACTATTTATTTAAGTGTTTTAATTCTTCATACAGAAAGCTCTGAGCTGGAGCAAAGCTATATCTCTGTATGTATGGAAGCCTATAAACGGAATGGAAATCGAGTGTTGGTGTGTGTTATTTCACGCGCGTGGGAAGGATGTTCAGGGCTAAGCAATTAACAATAGGTTCAGGATCATCTTCTGAAAGCCAATGCCCTGACTCTTATCATGCCCGAATAATAATAATCTGCCTGAGATACACTTCCGGTACAGTATGACCTGGCATAGTAATGAACATCCAGAAGGAAGGTTACGCTCCCAGTATAATATGACTGGTCCCGGTACAGCAGTGTTCTGCCTGAATTACACTTCCAGAATAATAAGACTCGTCCCAGTGTAGTAATGACCATCTGCATGGAATGTTGCACTTCCAATACAATAAAATGACCCGGTATAGTAATCTGCATGGAATATTAGAAATAACCAGCTGTAATGTATATAGTGCAGTCAAAACACTCAGGGCTGGTTATACCCAGCCTGGGATGATATCTCTCATCCTTGTGTGATTAGTAATGTCCAATTTATGGACGAATAGTTCTTTGGAGCTGATTCTTTTCAATGAACCGGGTGATTCAGTTCAGTAAACTGAATGACTCATCTGTAGCAGTTCAGCTTCAGCTTGTGAATCATTAACTCTGCTGATAATATGATCCTATGACCCGGTCTTCTGCATGGCACACAGGCTCACAGATCATGTTACAACTCATTGATTCACTGACTCAAAGAACCGTTCAGAACACTTCTGAGTCACCAGGTCACTAACTCAAAGAACCGGACACTTTATTGCCACAGGGTGGCGCCATCAGTTGCCTAAATGCCATTTAATGATTAGAAGTAATTGTAATTCCACAATACATCCACAGGGTGGCGCCACCAGTCGTCTAAAAGCCATTTAATGATTAGAAGTAAATGTAATTACACAATATCTCCACAGGATGGCGCCATCAGCTATATAAATACAGATGAATGGGATTTTTGTAATTACACGAGATATCTCGAGGCCGTTGAGTGGCTTCGTGAAAGGTTATTATATATTACATTTGCATTAAATGGCGCGTCGGGCAGCGGGTGTGGATTGTGGACACTAGTGATATCCAGTTCATGAACTTCACCAGCTCACTGACTTAAAGAACCGTTCAGAGCACTTCTGAGTCAGCAGTTCACTAACTCAAAGAACCGTTCAGAGCAGCTCTGAGTCACCAGTTCACTGATTCAGATTTCACTGACACTGGGGAGGAAAGAGGGGTATCAGGGTTTTGGGGGAAAGGGGGGGTAATGGACAATCTAAACAGGGACACTTGGCAGGTATTCTATTGGGTGCAGGCAGTACTATGTGCAGGACTGGTTCTAGGACCCCTTCGGAGAGGTGGAACTACATTTCCCGGCAGCCTTTTTGCGCCGGGCGGAAGCGGCGTAGGCTCGGTGGGGATTGGCTCAGGGCTGTCAGCCAATGACCGAGCTTGTTGTTGGAGAGTCGGAGCCGCAGTGACAATACAGCAAGATGGTGTTGGAGAGTACTATGGTCTGGTGAGAAGCGGGGCCGCTGGGTGAGGGTGAGGGTGAGGGGTTCTAGATGAGAGAGAAGAGCCCCTGGGAGCCGGAATCCAAATCTAAATGGCGGCTCAGGAGATGGAGGCGGGAGAGAGAAGGAGAGTCGGCCCGGAAACCCTGAGTCATCCTGGGGAGTCAGAGCACAGATTGAGAGACACACCGGGATTCACTGGCACACTGACAGACCTGGGGGCTGACACAGAGAGAGAGAGAGAGGGACAGACCTGGGGGGGAGTCTGACAGAGAGAGAGAGGGACAGACCTGGGGGGGGCTGACAGGGAGAGGGGGACAGACCTGGGGGGGGGCTGACAGAGAGAGGGAGAGGGGGACAGACCGGGGGGGGTCTGACAGAGAGAGAGAGAGAGGGGGACAGATCTGGGGGGGGCTGACAGGGAGAGGGGGACAGACCTGGGGGGGGTCTGACAGAGAGAGAGGGGGACAGACCGGGGGGGGGTCTGACAGAGAGAGGGGGACAGATCTGGGGGGGGCAGAGAGAGGGGGACAGATCTGGGGGGGGGCAGAGAGAGAGGGACAGACGGGGGGGGCTGACAGAGAGAGAGGGACAGACCTGGGGGGGGCTGACAGAGAGGGGGGCAGACCTGGGGGGGGGCTGACAGAGAGGGGGGCAGACCTGGGGGGGGTCTGACAGAGAGAGAGGGACAGACATGCTGAGTCACTGGGTTAGATTTCCGGCGGTCGGCCCCGGCCGGACTGCTCCCTCTCACCCGTGTCCTTTGTCTCCCCCGCAGTGTGGATAACAGCGAATACATGAGGAATGGGGACTTCTTGCCGACGCGTCTTCAGGCCCAGCAGGACGCCGTGAACATCGTGTGTCACTCGAAGACGCGCAGCAACCCCGAGAACAACGTGGGGCTCATCACTTTAGCAAAGTACGTACGGGGGGGGGCCCGGGGCCCCTGGGGGCTCATCACTTTAGCAAAGTACGTGCGGGGGGGGCCGCCGGGGGCTCATCACTTTAGCAAAGTACGTGCTGGGGGGGCCGGGGCCCCCGGGGGCTCTCAAATGAACTCTTAGCTCACGCAGCCCTAAAGTTAGAGATGATCCCCGGTGTCGCTCTAGCGGCCGTCTAACCCCGCGAGACCCGGTGTCGCTCTAGCGGCCGTCTAACCCCGCGAGACCCGGTGTCGCTCTAGCGGCCGTCTAACCCCGCGAGACCCGGTGTCGCTCTAGCGGCCGTCTAACCCCGCGAGACCCGGTGTCGCTCTAGCGGCCGTCTAACCCCGCGAGACCCGGTGTCGCTCTAGCGGCCGTCTAACCCCGCGAGACCCGGTGTCGCTCTAGCGGCCGTCTAACCCCGCGAGACCCGGTGTCGCTCTAGCGGCCGTCTAACCCCGCGAGACCCGGTGTCGCTCTAGCGGCCGTCTAACCCCGCGAGACCCGGTGTCGCTCTAGCGGCCGTCTAACCCCGCGAGACCCGGTGTCGCTCTAGCGGCCGTCTAACCCCGCGAGACCCGGTGTCGCTCTAGCGGCCGTCTAACCCCGCGAGACCCGGTGTCGCTCTAGCGGCCGTCTAACCCCGCGAGACCCGGTGTCGCTCTAGCGGCCGTCTAACCCCGCGAGACCCGGTGTCGTTCTAGCTGCTGTTTAACCCCGCGAGACCCGGTGTCATTTTAAGGCTGTAACGGGGCTTTTATAGCTTTGATAAGAAGATTGCAGATATCACACGCTCAGTCGGGGCTGTTTGCGGGGAGTTGTTCCCTGCATATGACTTAAAGCACGCTGGCACCCAAAGGGATCCGGAATGCTCCCTGTGGTCTCGTCCGCGGGTGCCGTGTAAATGGCCGTATGTCTGCTTCCAGTAACTGCGAGGTGCTGACCACGCTGACGCCAGACACCGGCCGGATCCTCTCCAAGCTTCACTCCGTGCAGCCGATTGGCAAGATCAGCTTCTGCACAGGAATCCGCATTGCGCATGTAAGTACCGCGCAGCCTCGGAGCCCCACGGAGTAGCCGTGATCGGGGAATGCCGGGAATGAGCGCTCTCGAACCGTGAGTGATTAGACTGTCTTGCCGTCTCTAGCTGGCTCTGAAGCATCGGCAGGGCAAGAATCACAAGATGCGGATCATCGCCTTCGTGGGAAGCCCAGTGGAAGACAATGAGAAAGACGTGAGTGGGGACGCCATTCCTTTTCCGTGCAATCGACCGTCTCCTGCGCCACGGAGGCTGCCGTGCAGGGACGGCCCTCAAACCTTTCATGCCACATAATGCTTTTTTTCCCCCCCCCTCAGTTGGTAAAAATGGCAAAACGGCTAAAGAAAGAAAAAGTCAGCGTCGACATCATCAACTTCGGAGAGGAGGTACGTGCGATCGCTGGTGATCTGATCAATGCAGCAGGGGGCTCCTTTACGACCCGGTGCGTTCAGAGGAACCCCTGCAGCAGGGTCATGGAGTAACCCGTGCCCCCAATTCCACCCCCCAGGAATCCAACACAGAGAGGCTGACTGCGTTCATTAACACCCTGAATGGGAAGGACGGGACCGGCTCTCACCTCGTGACCGTCCCCCCAGGACCCAGCCTGGCAGACGCCCTCATCAGCTCCCCCATCTTGGCTGGAGAAGGAGGTGCCATGCTCGGCCTGGGAGCCAGTGACTTTGAGTTTGGAGTGGATCCCAGCGCTGATCCAGAGCTGGCTTTGGTGAGTGCTGACTGATCCTAACCTCTCCGTGTCGGCCCCCTGCACCCGGACTAAATGCTTTCCCACAAAGTCAGCTCTGACGGGGGCATTCCTTTCCCATTATGCCCCGAGTAACCGCTGCAGCGTGCTTATAGGGTTTGCAGGATCGCTTTGGGCGCGCTTTTGGCTCCTGTGCTATCGGGGGCCGGCTGGTGCAGTTAAAAGCAGTGGAAGTGGATAGCGACTGCTAAGTAAACATGGTTTTACTTTATAATCTTAAGGAAACGGGTAACCCATTTCTTTTCGTGTAAGGATAGATTTCTTGAGTAGACGAAAGACATTACTCTTTCATTCATCGTATTGGAGCCGAGGCAGCCAAAGGGCTACAGGCCCTTTGCCCTAGCGTGGCTTGGATGGTGAGGGGTATTGATGGGTTCCTTCCCGCTATGTGTCCCCTCAGGCCCTGCGTGTGTCCATGGAGGAGCAGAGACAGCGGCAGGAAGAGGAGGCCAGGAGGGCAGCAGCCGCGTCCGCCGCTGAGGCGGGAATAACTTCTACCGCTGCTGATGGTGAGAAGCTTTGGGCTGGAAACGCCGGCCGGGGACGTTTGCCCTGACTTGTGACTTGTGGTTTGCCGTTTGTTTGGTGCCTGCAGATTCGGATGACGCTTTGCTGAAGATGACCATCGGCCAGCAGGAGGGGGGCCGGACCGGCTTGCCAGATTTCAGCAGTATGACAGAGGACGAGCAGATCGCGTACGCCATGCAGATGTCCTTACAGGGGGCCGGTACGGACAGGCTCGTTACTTGCGGGAATTCTGTGGGCTGGTTAATTGGTTCCCCTAAAGCTGGTGGTTTTATTAGATATGCTTTTCCGATCGTTGCGTTGGAATGGTCAGGCTGACTGCCTGGGATTTATTGCCTCCTTCTTCCCGCTTAGCTAGAGTGGGGTCAAATAAGAAGCCCCCACATGCCACTCATGTATTGATCTTAATAATCGCTCCCTGCAGAGTTTGGCCAGGCGGAATCGGGTGACCTGGACAGCAGTGCGGTGATGGACACATCCGAACCGGCCAAGGTGGGGTCAACTAACGCTGCCTACTGTTACGTGCGCCGTCTGCTGCCCTGCGCCCGCTCTTTATGGTGTCTTCTGTCCGTCTGACTCTCCCCCCCTCTCTCTCCCTGTCGCGGCTGCAGGAGGAGGAAGATTACGATGTGATGCAGGACCCGGAGTTTCTTCAGAGTGTCTTGGAGAACCTGCCTGGTGTGGACCCCAATAACGAGGCCATCCGTAACGCTATGGGGTCATTGGCTTCCCAGGCCTCTAAGGACACAAAGAAAGATAAGAAGGAGGAGGAGAAAAAGTGACCGGCGGCGGGGGGGGGGGGGGGCGCTCCCGTACTCGCTCTCTATATATCGGCTCCTAGGTCTAGCATAATGACATTTGTTACTTGCTGTAATTATTAATAAAACCCACTTTATCCCTCTGATCGCTGGATGACTGCTTTAGCCAAACGCGCCTGCGCTACGCCTGCCATAGATGCCCTCCTGCATACTGTGACTGGCTGTCCGGGAGGGCGCGTGGCGGCGGGCTGGCTGTCCGGGAGGGCGCGCGGCGGCGGGCTGGCTGGCTGTCCGGGAGGGCGCGCGGCGGCGGGCTGGCTGGCTGTCCGGGAGGGCGCGCGGCGGCGGGCTGGCTGGCTGTCCGGGAGGGTGCGCGGCTGCTGGCTGTACGGAAGTATGTTTGCGGTCTCGTTCTCTGTCTCTGTGTTTGCAGTTGCCAGCCTGTTGCTGGCAGTGTGCTCGTTGCTCTTGGAAAGATTGTCGATTTTATCGTGTGATGAAATCGGTGTAATAAGCGACGGAAACGGTAAATAGGATTCAATTTTATTGGGATTGATTGTAACAGAAGCTTGAGATTCGAACGGGGGGCGCCTGTGTTGTTTGGGAGCGGCCACCCTGGCGCAGGGGGTTTAACGTTGGCAGCGGAGGCTGCAAGCGATGCCGGTTAGTCTGCACTATTGACACACGGCTGCCCCTCATAGCATTTCTTTATAATATCCTTGTCGGGACAGACATGCACGGATAGCGGGGGAGCTGCTGGTGTCTACTGTACACGGTGCCTGTCCGGGGGGGCCGGGCGTCTCGCTTCCTCAGGCGCTGAGGCTTATCCCGCTGGGAGCTGGAAGCAAACACAGCAGGAATTAGCAGCAATACGTAGATGGCGGGGCCACGGGAACATGTATGTGACGTGTCTGCTTCAGAGCGGGAGGACACTTACGTGGAGAAGTAGTTAGTAGGTAGGTGGGCTTGTTGTTGCAGAGCAGAGTCACCAGGCTCCCCAGCGTCCCCACGGCCACGACCTGCACATCCAGGGACAGGCCCAGCGTCACGTTCCTCTGCAGAGAGAGAGTCCATGGGTCACAATGCCAGCACCCCATAAATGCCCCCGCGTCGCATGATAAGGACCACTGTTTACCAGCACTGCCTGGAAGTACATCTCAAGGTCCTGGCAAGACGGGAGGGCATCGGTGGCTTCCATCCGGCGTGCGACACATCCCTCGGGTTGTCCGTGGTAAACAATCAGATGCTAGGGGTCAAAAGATCGAGGGTCAGTGGCTGCGTGTTGCCCCCCCGTCTGTCACCAGAGATGTCCCCGGACCTCCAGTCTGACCCCCAGCAGCCCTTATGCTCACGTTTTTAAGGTCGCAGGTGATTCCCGGAGTGGATCCCTGATCAGTGAGATCGCTGAGGGCCAGCAGCAGCGACGCTTCGTTCTGGATGTTGAGCTGTGGTGGCAGGTACCCGGACGTGTCTCTCTGCTCGGGCACAGGAGGGTTAAACAGCGGTAAGTGCAACCTCAAATCATTTCGGGGGTAATAAATAAATGCTGTATATGTCCGTGCGCACACACAGCCCACAGGTAATGGGGCAGTTTCAGTCCTGTGGGCTTTTCCCTTTATTTCTTTCTTAAAAGTGAAGCCGTTTGTGACGTGATCAGCGGGACATGTAACCCACCCGGCCCCATCTCACCTGATTGCAGGTCGCTCTCCCCAGGTAAGTGGCCAGGAGCACTCCCAGGACACTGATGGCCAGCGCCGCCACGGCTCCCACCGTCATTATGAGCAGTTTTCGGCTGGACGGAGGTGGGGACGGGGGAAAATCCAGGCCGGTTGGGAACGGCTGCGGGGAAATGAGAGCCCTGAGTTCCTTACAGATCAGCTGCCCCGGGATCACGCCATGCCTGCGTTTCTTATAGATCAGCTTCCCCCGGGATCACGCCATGCCTGCGTTTCTTATAGATCAGCTGCCCCGTGATCACGCCATGCCTGCGTTTCTTATAGATCAGCTGCCCCGTGATCACGCCATGCCTGCGTTTCTTATAGATCAGCTTCCCCCGGGATCACGCCATGCCTGCGTTTCTTATAGATCAGCTGCCCCGTGATCACGCCATGCCTGCGTTTCTTATAGATCAGCTTCCCCCGGGATCACGCCATGCCTGCGTTTCTTATAGATCAGCTTCCCCCGGGATCACGCCATGCCTGCGTTTCTTATAGATCAGCTTCCCCCGGGATCACGCCATGCCTGCGTTTCTTATAGATCAGCTTCCCCCGGGATCACGCCATGCCTGCGTTTCTTATAGATCAGCTTCCCCCGGGATCACGCCATGCCTGCGTTTCTTATAGATCAGCTGCCCCGTGATCACGCCATGCCTGCGTTTCTTATAGATCAGCTGCCCCGTGATCACGCCATGCCTGCGTTTCTTATAGATCAGCTGCCCCGTGATCACGCCATGCCTGCGTTTCTTATAGATCAGCTGCCCCGTGATCACGCCATGCCTGCGTTTCTTATAGATCAGCTGCCCCGTGATCACGCCATGCCTGCGTTTCTTATAGATCAGCTTCCCCCGTGATCACGCCATGCCTGCGTTTCTTATAGATCAGCTGCCCTTGGGTGCCCTGCGGGGGCTCCTGCTGTTCCTGTCTGCCCTGTGGATTTCTGATGTGGTCTGTGAGTTATCCAACAGGATTGTGGCCCCCTGGACAGGGTTTCTCCCTAATAAACTGTCCTCAGTTTCTATTTTAACAATGATTAAGGTGGGTGCGCAGGGTGCATTGCTTGTGTGCACATCATGCGCAAAGGTCACTTGCATTTCTCCTGAAATAAGCCCACCTGTGTATGGTTTCCAGCACTGAATTGGTTAAGCTGCCTAGATGAGTGGGGGCTGTGGGTGATGGGTACCTTTCGGTTACTTACATAGGGTGGGCTCTTCAGGTGCACACTGGCTGGCCAGGACTCGGTGGTCTTGTCTTCAGCAGACATGCCAGTTTCTTGGATGGTAGTATGTGTGCCGCGGGTGAGCCTGCAGGATCTAAGATCTTCTGGGCAGAGGGTGGGGGCTTTATGCAGTAACACCCACCCACCCTTACCACATTGTTAACCAATCAATAGCCAGAAACCTGATGCGGGAGCAAGGCCGTCACTACCTGCAGTACTGAGGAGAGGTGTGAGACACGGAGTGGGCATGTGTTGGGTTGTGGGATATGACTCTCCGGAGTGGGCATGTGTTGGGGTGTCGGATGGGACTCTCCGGAGTGGGCATGTGTTGGGGTGCTGGATGGCGAGCGTGTTGGGGTGCTGGATGGCGAGTGGGAGAGCGTGTTGGGGTGCTGGAGGGAGAGCGTGTTGGGGTGCTGGAGGGAGAGCGTGTTGGGGTGCTGGAGGGCGAGCGTGTTGGGGTGCTGGAGGGAGAGCGTGTTGGGGTGCTGGAGGGCGAGCGTGTTGGGGTGCTGGAGGGCGAGCGTGTTGGGGTGCTGGAGGGCGAGCGTGTTGGGGTGCTGGATGGCCAGTGTGTTGGGGTGCTGGATGGCGAGTGGGAGAGCGTGTTGGGGTGCTGGAGGGCAAGCGTGTTGGGGTGCTGGAGGGCGAGCGTGTTGGGGTGCTGGATGGCGAGTGGGAGAGCGTGTTGGGGTGCTGGAGGGCGAGCGTGTTGGGGTGCTGGAGGGCGAGCGTGTTGGGGTGCTGGAGGGCGAGCGTGTTGGGGTGCTGGATGGCGAGTGGGAGAGCGTGTTGGGGTGCTGGAGGGCGAGCGTGTTGGGGTGCTGGAGGGCGAGCGTGTTGGGGTGCTGGGTGGCCAGTGTGTTGGGGTGCTGGATGGCGAGTGGGAGAGCGTGTTGGGGTGCTGGAGGGCGAGCGTGTTGGGGTGCTGGAGGGCGAGCGTGTTGGGGTGCTGGATGGCGAGTGGGAGAGCGTGTTGGGGTGCTGGAGGGCGAGCGTGTTGGGGTGCTGGAGGGCGAGCGTGTTGGGGTGCTGGATGGCGAGTGGGAGAGCGTGTTGGGGTGCTGGAGGGCGAGCGTGTTGGGGTGCTGGAGGGCTAGTGTGTTGGGGTGCTGGAGGGCGAGCGTGTTGGGGTGCTGGAGGGCGAGCGTGTTGGGGTGCTGGATGGCGAGTGGGAGAGCGTGTTGGGGTGCTGGAGGGCGAGCGTGTTGGGGTGCTGGAGGGCGAGCGTGTTGGGGTGCTGGAGGGCGAGCGTGTTGGGGTGCTGGAGGGCGAGCGTGTTGTGCTGGTGGAAGGCGAGCGTGTTGGGGTGCTGGAGGGCGAGTGGGAGAGCGTGTTGGGGTGCTGGAGGGCAAGCGTGTTGGGGTGCTGGAGGGCGAGCGTGTTGGGGTGCTGGAGGGAGAGCGTGTTGGGGTGCTGGAGGGCGAGTGGGAGGGCGTGTTGGGGTGCTGGAGGGCGAGCGTGTTGGGGTGCTGGAGGGCGAGCGGGAATGCAGTGTTCTCCCACCGTTCCTGCGGAGCACAGAGGCGGGTGTGTTTGGCGCTCGCTCCCCTCTCCGGGGGGGGGGGGGTCACGTTGCCGGTGCGGATAATGGGGGCGCAGGCTGTGCCAGGAGCCGGATACCTGAGCTCTGGGAACAGGAGGTCTCTGTTATGGAGAGCGATGAATAGCTCTCCACATTCCCCAAAATGCCCCGCTCCATTTACCCCCCCCAGGGGCAGGTATCTGAGCTGTCTGGCACCTGTAGACCGTGAGGGGCATTGTTCTGTTCTGTCCCTGGGGCCGATTAGAGACACAAAGACTCTTTTTGTTCCATATCTTTATTGGAAGACCCAGAGAAAAGTGCGCTGATACCTAACACGGCGGCCGCTCCATCCATTCACTCCTTTAACTGTGAAGCAACCTTTCTTAGGGTTGTGGATGCAGGGAATAGCTTGCCAGCACAGATGGTGGAGCTGAGATTACTGGACCTGCCCTAAAACCGGTCGGATCCCTACGTGGGACACGCGTGTGTCCTGAAGCAGCCTACCGCTGAGGAGCGTGACTTCACGCTATGGCAGCCAGACGCGTGATTATTCAGGGACTGGCCTGTCAAGCAGAGTCTCAAGGTATGGAAACTACTTGTTTGTTCCTGGCCTTCAGGGCCACGTCGGGGAGGAAAAAGGGCCGCTAAACGGTGTACATTCTGTCACGCCACGGCTCTGCCTCGCAGGGTACTTCACGGTAAGAGGCCGCTTGGCATCAGTCATTTGCCCAGGTTGTTCCGAGGGCCATCGCGGACACGGCATAACCTCTTACATGGACACGCAGAAAGCTCCCTTTACATGTATGTGATGTAGCCCCCCCTGTTTTCTTCAGCTTGATTCATGCCACCCATTGGCTGCTCGGCGAGAACGGTCAGACCACAGCAGCTTCCGCAAGGTAAGCAGTTTAAATCTTTTTAACCCTTTGACAAGATGCATAGTAAAGTATTCACGGGGTATTTAACAGGCATCCCGAACGGCCCCTAGAACACCTGATTCACCTCTCTGTGCGCTGTGCTAAATTCCTTAAGGTTTTGTTTGTTTCGTTTGTTAATAAAGTTACAAGAGCCAGGCGCCTATAGGCGGGCTCTGTTGCAGCAGAGTACTTGGCCAATTAGAGTTCGGTACAGAAGACTGACGCGCCTCTACAGCCATTGCGTTCCCAGTGGCAAACGTTCAGCCAATAGAATTGCGCACAGTGAACCAGGCCGGTCCTCCTGTTAACTGATGCAATTTCCTTAGCGCGCCCAATACAATAGGCGGGGCTCGGTCCGATTGACGTGGAAAGAGCAAATGAGGTAAGCAAAAGAAAACGCGAGAGGCGTACCGTGCTACGAGTGATGGGAGAGGCAGCCAATTGATGATCGGTGCCGCCCGGGGCGATCTCGGGAGGCAGGGGTTGCAGACTGGGGTCAGAGGAAGCCAAAGAGTTATCCCGCGGGTGACCGCGAATGGGTTTGCGAGATCGCGAGTTTAACGACAGACCAACTGAATTGAACAGTGCAGGAAACCCCCGAAAACCCGACCGACGTACCGGAAACGGCCGCCTGAGGTAAACATATAGCTGGAAGTTTCAAGTGGGCAGGCCTCGTAGTGGGAGTAGCCCAGTTGAGGAGAATAGGAGAGATGGAAGGACCGCGGGGGCGGGGACGTAAGGTGGGGGGGCTGGAGTGCAAGGATATAGCGGGGAGACATGGGGTTCTTAGGGGAGGGGGTCTGCAGAAGAAGGGGACATTGTAAAGGATGTGGTTACCTCAGGTGCAGGGGGGTTAGGGGGAACCCCGGGGGCGGGGTTATAATATGAGGGTGACATGTTAAAGATAGAGTTACAGGAACAAATATAATGGCATATTATGGCCTGGGGGCAGCAGCCCTCTTTCTACAAATGGGGGTGTGTGTGTGATTATCCTGTCAGACAATTATGCCCTCTTTGCTACTCTGGCCCGCTGCTCGGGGCCTAGGCAGGGCCTACCCAGCTGCCTATTAATGTTATGGCTGCAGCTCAGCCACCGTAGGTCAGAGCTCCGTGTGTTACATCCGCTGTGCGGCTTTTAATGATGGCAGCCGGGGGGCATTGCAGCCCCAAAGGTAAATATGCCGCTGGGAGGTTACCTACAAAATGTAGGGGGTGAAGGAATTGTAGGGTGTCCCCCAACCCCTTGGGGGCAGGGTTATGTTAAAGGAACCTAAAGGGGGCGGGGCTTTAGCTTTGTTAATTACTGTGTATATGCCTGTATTAGGCTGCGTAGCGCTCTATTAGAGCCGCAAGCACTGTTTGGGGGTTCAGTCGTTTGTGCCGGTGAGGGGATGGCTGGGATTAGTTAGTTGTGAGGCCCCCCATCGGTGCGCGGTGAGAGGGCCCTGTCTCCGGCTTTAGGATCCTGCTCTCTCCTCTTCGTTCTATCTGAAGAAAAGACCTCCGAGGTCCTGAAAGCCTTATTAATGTGCCAGCTGCCATTTATTTTTGGAGCTCTAGGGCTGGACCCTATTTCTAGACTAAGGGACTGTAAGGGTGGTGAGTGCCGCACCCCGCAGGAACATAAATGGCTGCCCGCCTGCGTGTGCCGAAACTCCTAGTGTGTGTACATGCGTGTGCGTGGGGGGCCGCTGCCACAAGATGAAATGTATTCATGGCGTCTCTCCTGTAGTGGAATAACCTCCCCTGCCTGGGAGCTGATGCTTAGTATCCATTTCACAGGCAGGGGCTTATCCTTCTGATATGTTAGTGTGTGAGGAGCTGCCTGGGCCCTGTGGGGCCCCATCTGTTGCTGGATTAGTCTGGGCTGTCATGCCTTTTGATCCTCCCGAGGGCAGGAACATTGGCGTCACCTGTCTGTCTTTCGGGGGGGGGGGGGGGTGTTGCCTCTTAAAGCTTGTAATTGCCCCCTGACAGTAGGAATGCACTGCCCCTCCCTCCAGATAACCCTCCTCCCTTACAATGCATTTGCTAATGAGCTGTTTTGTGTAAATAGAGTGGACTTGATAGGCAGGTCTGTACCACTTTAGTCTGGGGGGGCTGAGCTCAGCATCATAATAGATATGCCTTTAGAATAGACAGAGTCCCCAGAGCTTGCAATCTATTATACTTCACTTAGACCATAGAGCAGTCGTGTTCCCCAGATGGTAACAGTAATGGTTATTCTCTCTCGTTTGCTTTCTTCACACACAAGCTGTTCTATCCGTCTGCTCACTTCCTGTCTCCAGCAGCTGCGGAGTTAAAGCTGCACTCCAAGCCTGGCTTCCCAGCATGCACTGCAGGATCAGAATGTTTTTCTGTGGCTGCCCTGACCCTGTGATGTCACGGTCACATGACACTGGCTGCTGTTTAACCAGGCCCTCTCTTTTGGCTTCTTTGCATGAAACCTGAGCAGTTCCTGGTACAGGTCAGCGTTGTGGAGGCCCAGTAAGGCCTACTGATCAGGCTGCAGCCCCGGCAGGGCCTACTGATCAGGCTGCAGCCCCGGCAGGGCCTACTGATCAGGCTGCAGCCCCGGCAGGGCCTACTGATCAGGCTGCAGCCCCGGCAGGGCCTACTGATCAGGCTGCAGCCCCGGCAAGTGGCTACTGACTGAACAGACTGCCTCCCTGCAGCCTCCGCAGACCTCCTTCCCGGGCCGGGAGGGCATCCTGAGCATCTCAGAAGACGCATGGACTAAACTGGAGACATCTCCGTGTATTAACCCTCGCCTGCCCAGGTGCTCCATCTCGCTGGGGCTTTAACGCTTGGCTGATCTCTTGCAGCTTTTTGCATTCGTTGACGCTGCCGAACAGCGCATACCCACCTTATCGGCTGCTGCCCGCCGAGTCTGGGGATTGCTGCGGGGGCCCCGCTCTGATAGCTGACAAGCAGCCGAGGGCCCGGTCCGTTGTTTCTTCTCAAGCTTTTTTGAACAAGAGCGGAGGTAACTAACGCATTGCAGCACCTGGCGCTGAAAGGGTGCTGTGATGCTGAGCGCAGTGTGTGATGTTGGACGTGGCCCCGCGTGCAGCCGGGTAACAGACTTTCCTCCGGGGAGGAATGCGTCGGATATCGTGGGCAGTCACAGAGCGGCTGTGCTTAACGTGGAGACCCCACATGCCCCCCCCCCCCCCCTGCTGGTTAGATAAGCGGCACTTCTCTGAATCTGGTTTAGTGCCAAAGTATGATGCCCCCTCCCCCAAGCAGGCACTCGCAGCTAGCAGCTTTTGTGCCTTCCTTACCAGCGGGGCGCATGGAAGGAAATCCACCCCGGCGCGACAGATGTTTGGGTCTGCAGGACCAGGCAAAATTTGTAGCTCCTGTTGCACAGGCGGGGATCGGCGTCACTTCTCTGTCTCATGCGCTCTGGAGCGAGCTACATGGCCGTGATTTAAAGGGAGCCGGATTCAAGGAGAAACTTGCCTTTGCAGCCAGGCGGGGTGGAAGGGTTAATGGGACATTGTTGTGCTGTGAGTGTAGGGCAGTAAGGAGCGAGGCCGCTGGATTGAGATCGCGGAGGGTTTTTTATTATTATTCCTGTTAGTGGAACGGGTATCGTTTCTTTAATCACCGGGTGCCTCGAGGTTAAGTTCTGCTAACGAGACGTTTCTGATCGTTTACATGGGGGCTTGGCCGATAACCGTATAGATTTATACGCATTACCAGGTTATGCTATTATGTGACCCGGGTTCTTCTGTGTCTTCTCCCCTAGGCGCTGTTGTGTAGGTCACCATGGGCGATATGAAAACCCCTGACTTCGATGATCTCTTGGCTGCTTTTGACATACCTGACATGGATGCGAACGAGGCCATCCACTCCGGGCCCGAGGACGACGACGATGACGAACAAGCCAAGCCGCAAGTGGGAGATACAGCGAGTGCCGAGCACGGGCTCCCCCATGCAGACATCACGGCTGTCAGCGTCATAGTCAAGAACACTGTATGTCCGGAGCAAGTGGACCCGCTGGACGTTATTCACAGCAAGGAAATCCCAGGCCTGGGTGCTCGGCTCCTGCACAATGGATTCAGTAGCCCAGATGTCATTAGATCCTCCATACAACGGCCTGGGGAATCTGCCCCTGCGGCTTCCAGCGTAGGGGAGAGCTGGGCGCACAGAGGGAAAGGAGTGAAGCCCATAGACCTTTTTACGGACTTTGTTTCGGTGGAAAATCCCATTGATAATCACGCTTCAGACTTGATCGACAGATCCCGTGATCTTAAGCCAAAGGAGAGGCCGGTGTTTGAGTCACCTGACCCTGGACTGTGTCGTTCTCCCGTTGAACCCGCAGCAGAAGGCACCCACAATCTCATTAGGAGCAGTCCCCAAACTTTTTCTGTTGGCAAGGTCACTGCAGATAATCCTTCTCTAGGGCTGTGCCTGGGACCCCCCGCCATCAAGGAGGAGCCCAATGATCAGACAATGGGGGGCTCATGTCTTCAAATGGGGCTGGAGCCAAAGGCCTCTCCATTGGAGCCCCTAAAGTCTGTCACCGTTCACTACCCTAAGGCTGAATCTCCCATTCCGCCCTGGACAGGAGCAGGTCCAAAACTTGAGAGTGGCGCAACCGATGCCATTGAAAAGAGGAGTCCTCCGCGGTACTCAGAGGATGCCTTCCTCAAGGGTCCTGTAGACCCTGAGCCAGCTGAGGACCTCCCAGATGCCCCACCGGAACTGAAAAGCAGTCCTCCAATATCTATGGCGGCTTTGAAGGAGGAACCGTGTTGGAGCCCGAAAAGTTTGTCCAGCGAGGACGAAGACGGCATCAGCTCCCCTTCTTCAAACTCGTCAAGGCCACTCAAAGTCCGCATCAAGACTGTGAAGACGCAGTCGGGGAGCATCACGCGAACGGTCACCAGGGTCTCCTCGGATTCAGATACCGCTGCGTCAATGCAGGTAACCGAGGCATCGTCTCAGGAGCCGGCATCTGAATCCCCCCAGGAGAAAGTCACAGACACAAAGGCAGACGTCGCGCAGGCACCTTCACAGGACAAATATGACGTTTCCAGCCCAACCAGGGCGGAAGCATCTCAAGTGGTGAAAGTGCAGCTCGGTAACGGGGTGAAACTGAAGGGCTCCGTTCTGCCCATCTCCACCATTCAGAACGCCAGCAGTGTAATGCTGATGGCGGCCAGCGTGGCCCAGCAGAAAGCGGTCGTCGTGCCTTCCAAGGCCAGCAAGGTTGTGACCAAGAACATTATTCACTTGGTGCAGCAGCCGCTGGCCAACGCTTCCCCTCTGAGTAATTTCAGTGCGGGCAACCAGGTGTCGCCCTGCTCTTCCATCACCACCACAGCCAGCCCGCAGCGCAATGCCACCGTCGTGATGGTGCAGTCCCAGAAGGCATCTCCTGCGGTCGCCGGCACGGTCATCTCCAGGACGCAATCCAGTCTCGTGGAAACCTTTAACAAAATCCTGAACAGCAAGAATCTGCTGCCGACGTACAAGCCCAACCTCAGCCCCCCGGCAGAGTCCAGTCTCAGCCTCCCGGTGTTTGGCTTCCGCTGCCTGGAGTGTGGCGACTCTTTTGCTCTGGAGAAGAGCTTGGCCAGACACTATGACCGGAGGAGCATGAGGATAGAGGTGACCTGTAACCACTGCACCAAGCGCCTGGTGTTTTTCAACAAATGCAGCTTGCTTCTTCATGCGCGGAAGCACAAGGATAACGGCCTGGTAATGCAATGCTCGCATCTGGTCATGAGGCCCATCGCCCTGGAGCAGATGATCGGACAGCCTGATGTTACACCTTTGGTTTCGGTCACCGTCGTGACCCCAGGGAAAGCTGCCACCCCAAGCCCCTCGCGAGATGCAGCAAGCGGGGACGTCCTGCCGGGCGGCTCTGACCAGTCCATCTACTCCACGTTTAGGTGTTTGGAGTGCAAGGAGCAGTGTAAGAACAAGGCAGGGCTGGCCGTGCACTTCCAGCAGCCGGGGTCGGGCGCCGCATCAGGCAGCACGGTGAGTGGAGTCTTCTGCCAACGTGTTCTGTCCGTGTTCTTTCCGTGTGCGTGTGTGCTAACTGCTCTTGTACCGGCAGAGCATGCTACGGAAATCTAGATGTTGCGCCACAAAACCTTGGCGTGATTGTTGCCGTGTTTTGCAGGTTTGCTCTCTCTGCCCCATGATCATGCCCAACCGCTGCAGCTTTGAAGCTCACCAGCGAATGCACAAGCAGAGCCCGCCTCACGTGTGCCCCGAGTGCGGCGGCAACTTCCGCATCGAAAACTTCCAGACTCACCTGAAAGACACCTGTCTGCACTTCTCCCGCAGGATCGGATACAAGTATGGCCTGTGCATGTTTCTATTGGATACGCTGGCGTTTTGGGTTTGCTTTCGCTTCTTCTTCTTCTTATTATTATTCTTTTGGGGAGGTCTGAGATGACTTGCTTGGAAGTCGAGTCTGTTATACGAGCTCTCGGCACACAAGCAATATTGCTGTAGCGAAGGATAAGCGGCGGCGTGCAGCTGCAGGGTTATGCTGCGGCCTAAACATGCGACTCTCCTTCCAGGTGCCAGAGCTGCGCGGTGGTTTTTGGTGGGGTGAATTCCATCAAGTCTCACATCCAGACATCCCACTGCGAGGTCTTTCACAAGTGCCCCATCTGTCCCATGGCATTTAAATCGGCGCCCAGCGCGCATGCCCACATATATACCCAGCACCCAGGATTCAGCAGCCAGCAGGCCAAGTAAGTGTCACGCTTTGAGTGTAAGCGGAGTGACCCCGACCTGAGCGTTTCCGTGATGCGAAGACGTCTTTCCCCTGTTATTTCCCGATGTATCTTTTCATCAGGATGATTTATAAATGTGCGATGTGCGACACAGTCTTCACCCACAAGCCTCTTCTCTGCTCCCACCTGGACCACTCGCATTTCGACCAGCAGTTGGGCAATCAGAGGGTCAGCGTGTTTAAGTGCCCAGAGTGTCCGCTTTTGTTCGCCCAGAAACGGACCATGTTGGAACATCTGAAGGTAACGTTTTTGGATGTAGTGCCTGATGTGGCTCTGCACGTATTCCCTGCTGGGGTCTCGCGCTGTTTTTTGGCCTTGTGTGGAGCTCACTTTCTCTATTGCAGACCACCCATAACAGTCATGTGAAGGAGGACCCTCCTCAGACCCCGGAGCCCCTCACACCTAAACCAGAACCTATGGAGATCCCTGTGACCAAGCAGCCAGAGCCTGAGTTTGAACCGGAGCAGGAGGTTGAGGAGTCGTCGTCGTCTGACCCACCAAGCTCTCCTGAGGTGCGTAAGAAAGGAAAGCCCAAAGAGGCCCGAAAGCCCGAGGGGCCGCGGCAAAGGAGCAACTGCTGGACCTGTGGGATTTGCCACTCGTGGTTCCCTGAGAGGGATGAGTACGTTGTTCATATGAAAAAGGAGCATGGGAAGGTGAGTGAGGCAAAGGGACACAGTGTGTGTGATGGGGGTTCTGGGGTTAATACCGTATATGCTGAAGGGCACAACGAATATAACAGTGTGTAAGCATAGGCTGCGTGCGCTCCTTGGTTGATGCTTGGATGGAGCGGGGCAGTAGGGGTGTGTGTTCCCCCCGGGTTATGTCTGTGAGGAGCGGGGCAGTAGGGTGCGTGCGCTCCCCGGGTTATGTCTATGAGGAGCGGGGCAGTAGGGTGCGGGCCACCCCCCGGGTTATGTCTGTGAGGAGCGGGGCAGTAGGGTGCGGGCCCCCCCCCCCGGGTTATGTCTGTGAGGAGCGGGGCAGTAGGGTGTGGATCCACCTACCCCCCCCCCGTTATGTCTGTGAGGAGCGGGGCAGTAGGGTGCGTGGGGAGAGCGCGTTCCCTGCTGTTTTGTGTCTCTGACCGTCTCTCTCTCTTCAGTCGGTGAAGAAGTTTCCGTGCCGTCTCTGTGAACGCTCCTTTTGCTCGGCTCCCAGTCTGCGGAGGCACGTTCGTGTGAATCATGAGGGCATTAAGCGGGTTTATCCGTGCCGGTTAGTAACTCGCGGCCAGAATGTCTGCATGCTCTGCCTTAATCGGTTCCCGGTAGCTGTGAATCTATAATGCCTCTTACCCCATAGTTACGGACTAACCTGCGCTCTGGCACCATGCCTCATCTCATGCCTTTCTGTCTGAGTCTTAGGGGCAGGCGGGCCACGCTGTACCCAGGGCGGGCGGGCCACGCTGTACCCAGGGCGGGCGGGCCACGCTGTACCCAGGGCGGGCGGGCCACGCTGTACCCAGGGCGGGCGGGCCACGCTGTACCCAGGGCGGGCGGGCCACGCTGTACCCAGGGCGGGCGGGCCACGCATTCCTGGCTATGGCCTGGCCTGGCCTGGCTATCGTGCTTTCGAAAAAACTCGTAGCTGAGTTGAGGTGACATTGATGTCCTCGGTGGAAGCGCAGCCGTTCTCTGATAATCTGACCCACCCCCTCTGGTTGGCAGGTACTGTACGGAGGGGAAGCGGACTTTTAGTAGTCGCCTCATCTTGGAGAAGCACATCCAGGTCAGACATGGGATCAAGGTCACGGACCAGCCTCGGAGTCAGGAGGTTTTAGTGTCTCGGAACGGAACAAAGTCTCAGGTACGAGCTGATAATGAGTGCATTGAGTGTACACTGAGTGGGGTCTGTGCGCTGGCCGTATCCGGATGAACCGTGTTGGTGTCAGCGCTGAGCGGCCATTGTGTGAGTGAATGAATGAATGACTGAATGAAGAAGCGCAAATAACACAACTTCCAGCTGTGGTCCCATTTAAAGTGTGACGGTTGGGTCGCTCAGATTGGCGCGCTCAGATTGGCGCGCTCTGGGGCAGCTGGTTACTCACAGGGCTCTTAAGACAGACGAGGGATTTCACTTCCGTACCTGCTGTTGGGGGGCCCTCCAGTTCAAAAAGTGTTTATGCTTTTCTTGTGTCTCTTCCCAAGGCTTCATCTAAGAAACGGAAACTGTCTTCAGATGATTCCGGCAGCGATGAGCCCAAAAAGCCCAAGCCGGCTCCGCAGAAACACAAGCGATCTTTCCAGTGCCGCGCCTGCGGGTACAAGACTGGCAGCCTGGCAGACTTCCGGCAGCACATCCCGCAGCACTGCACCGACGAGAGCTCCCATCAGTGCAAAGAGTGCGGCGTCTGCTTCACCTCCCAGGGCTCTCTGAACCGCCACCGCTTCATGACCCACAAAATGAAAGGCGTCGCGGAGGAGGAGAACCCGGGACCCCCGTCCAAGGCTGACGAGTCCTCGGAGGGCAAGCTCACTTGTCGGGTGTGCAACAAGAGCTTCGACAGCCAGCTCAACCTGAACACTCATTTCCGCACGCACGGCATGGCCTTCATCAAGCAGCGGCAGACTGTCGGCACCGACAGCTGAGGGGCTCCCCGCGATACCCATCTGTGCCCCGTGTACAGGCGTGTGGAAGTTCACGGCTCCTCCGGCTGGGGGTTGGAAGGTGAAGGCCAGGTGACTCTGGCTGAGGGTCCATCACGCCAGGGTCACGTCGGCCACGTGGATTTGGACGTATCGTCTTACTGCTCCGCCGGGATACGGCCCTCCGAGATCGTTACTGCAGAGTAGAGGCGCTGCCTTTTCCACCACAGTAGCCAAAGCCCCGAGGTGCCTTACCACCGGTATCACCGCTACCACCGGTATCACCGCTACCACCGTTCTACAAACTCTCCTGCCGCCGGCTCGCCCTTTCCAGCGTTTTCTGGTTCCTGTCGCCAAGAGCCAGCCTCTCAATTTGTGGATTTCCTTAAGACGTGAGGACGCGGCGATGGCCCCCGGCTGCGTGTTACGACGCGGCGATGGCCCCGGCTGCGTGTTACGACGCGGCGATGGCCCCGGCTGCGTGTTACGTGAGGACGCGGCGATGGCCCCGGCTGCGTGTTACGTGAGGACGCGGCGATGCCCCCGGCTGCGTGTTACGTGAGGACTCGGCGATGGCCCCGGCTGCATGTTACGTGAGGACGCGGCGATGGCCCCGGCTGCGTGTTACACGAGGAGCTCCCGTTACTGGAAGTCAAACTGCCTGCCTGCCGGCCGGTGCACGGGGCCCGGCGGCCTTGGGCAGATATTGTGACTCCAGCCCGAGGTCACTCTATGAATTTCACTGGAGGGGACGGGGATTGTTGCTGTTACCACTAAACCCATCCTTTGGGCGAATCTTATAAATATATGTAAAGTACGTTTATTATAAATATATATTTTTCTGCACAAGATTTTTAGCGAGACAGACCGGGGTCGCTCGTTTTAATTATTAGTTTTTGTTCTCTTTTCTATCGCAAACAAAGCAGAAAAAGCTATGAAATTGTTGGTTACAAAAGGGGCCGCCTGTCGCGTGCCGGATTTACTAAATACAAATCCTCTCTCCTAAAACACTCTGCGGCATGAAAGGCTGACCTTGCATTCTTTCACCCTGCAGACAGGCTGGAGCCGACCCTGTAACATGTGTAGTTAAATGAGTGAGCCGGACACTGTAACATGTATAGTTAAATCAGTGAGCTGACCCCTGTATAATGTAGAGTCAGAGAGCCGGCCCCTGTATAATGTTTAGTTAAATTGGCAAGCTGAGCCCCTGTATCATGTATAGTTAAATCGGGGGCCTTTGGCGAACTCTTGCCGTTTTATCCATGCATGATACAGGACCGGCTCAGGGAAATAACCCCGTATTGGCCCTTGGTCCTGCGCGGTTTCTTAAACCTAAATCTATCCGTGATAAAGGTGCAGTTCCACTTTCTCCAGCGTGTACAGCTCATATACCTTGGCAAGTCTGTTTCCATAGCAACGGCCCATAACTATAATTCTGCCCGAAATTTGTAAATGAGACAAAGGGTAACACGAAGCATGGTTTCTGCGATAACAGGTCGGACCCCCGGGGCTGGGGGGCACGATGTATGATGCGCCGAGACGGCCAGTGTTTAATACAGTATATCAGTGTAAAGTAACACTGGGACGGCTCCTTTACGGCTGTTTGGCAAACATCACAGCCGAGGCAGGTGCATGCTGGGAAAAGGGAACCCAAGCACAAGCAGTGTTGTTTTATACAGAGGTAAGGAGTGCTGGGTATATGCAGTGCACAGCTAGTACGTGGTGACACATACAGGGCCCGGGGCTGGTGTACCCACTGCACTACTGCTCCTGGGCGGGCGGGGGCCGTTTTGCGGACAGCGTGCGCTCCTTTGTACATAGTCGCTTGGCGTTGTGTGCGGTTTGCAGTTTTTTTTGGTGTTTTTGTGATTTTATTTCTGGAGCTCCTCTCAGCCAATCGTGTAAAGAAAATAAAGTGCTCCGGCTCTTGCTTTGGCTTTCCTTGTGGAGATGCACGCTCGAGTCCCCTCTGGGTACATGCGCTACAGGGACTGCCCCCTCTGGGTGCACGCGCTACAGGGACTGCCCCCTCTGGGTACACACGCCGTACAGGGACTGCCCCCTCTGGGTACACACGCGACAGGGACTGCCCCCTCTGGGTGCACGCGCTACAGGGACTGCCCCGTCTGGGTGCACGCGCTACAGGGACTGCCCCCTCTGGGTGCACGCCGTACAGGGACTGCCCCCTCTGGGTGCACGCCGTACAGGGACTGCCCCCTCTGGGTACACGCGCTACAGGGCCTGCCCCCTCTGGGTGCACGCCGTACAGGGACTGCCCCCTCTGGGTACACGCGCTACAGGGCCTGCCCCCTCTGGGTGCACGCCGTACAGGGACTGCCCCCTCTGGGTGCACGCGCTACAGGGACTGCCCCCTCTGGGTGCACGCGCTACAGGGACTGCCCCTTCTGGGTGCACGCCGTACAGGGACTGCCCCCTCTGGGTACACGCCGTACAGGGACTGCCCCTCTGGGGGGGGGGATGAGTGCCCTCTGCTGTGGCTGCTCGGGGGTTACTGAGTGTCCTCTGCCCTGATGCGGCCATTATGTCATCACTTGCATTTTAACCCTTTGAGTGTGGGGGTGCTGATTCACGTTCCATCCGCCCCACACACACACACACACACACACACACACACACATCTCTTTATATATCTCTCTGTAGGATTCCCAGGAGCCCCGCAGTTAATCGCTCTCTCCAGGTGTGTGGTGTTGTACAGCAGGGGGTGTTGTGTTGTACAGCGCCGTGGAAGCTGTGGGTGCCACAAACGGTTACAGTGATTCCCGAGCGGTAGCGCTTTGTGGGGGGCCGTGAGACGCGTCCATGGAGTGGATCCTTTGCTGGTTCAGCCGCTGTGATATCTGCCTCCCGCAGCGCCCGGCCAACTCGGGGCCCAGGGCAGTAATTACTAATTGGTTTATGTAGCGCCATCATATTCTGCAGCGCTGTACGCTTCCCAGTCCTGAAAAGAACAGAGAGGGGGGTTCTTTTCCATTGCAGGTTTTACATTATACAGGGGCTGGCTTCCCACTTCAACTATACATCACACAGGGCAGGCTAACCACATCAACTATACATCACACAGGGCCAGCTTCCCACTTCAACTATACATCACACAGGGCCGGCTTCCCACTTCAACTATACATCACACAGGGCCGGCTTCCCACTTTAACTATACATTATACAGGGCCGGCTTCCCACTTCAACTATACATTATACAGGGCCGGCTTCCCACTTCAACTATACATTATACAGGGCCGGCTTCCCACTTCAACTATACATTATACAGGGCCGGCTTCCCACTTCAACTATACATTATACAGGGCCGGCTTCCCACTTCAACTATACATTATACAGGGCCGGCTTCCCACTTCAACTATACATTATACAGGGCCGGCTTCCCACTTCAACTATACATCACACAGGGCCGGCTTCCCACTTTAACTATACATCATACAGGGCCGGCTTCCCACTTCAACTATACATTATACAGGGCCGGCTTCCCACTTCAACTATACATCAGGACTTTTTTCCAATGCTGTCTCGTGTCCCAAGCCCCAGCTTTCCTGGCTACCCAGTTCCATGTTCGCTGTGGGCCACCCAGGGTATTTCCGTGATTTGACATCCTTTGGCGTCATCGTGTGGAGTGAAGGGCAGTGAGTGTGGCACGCTTAAGAAGATGCTGAGTGCGTGTAATCAACAGGACAACATGAGGGAGGAGAGTTGTGTGAGTGACATCACAATGTTGCAGGTGAGTGTGAGTAAAATATTCTTAATATTTTATGTTGTTTCCTAGCGAATCGAAATGTTTTGGTGAATCAAATTCTTTTAGAGCGTTTTCCCAGTCAGCTGGACACCGGCAAGAACAGCTGCTAAATATCACACTATTTCCATTATCTGAATTTTGAGGGATTTCATCCCGTTTTGGGATATATAGCACGACGGCTTATGAGACGGTAGCTGATATTCTGAAACCACGGCAACGCCGAGCGCGGTATTTAGCGGGGAATTTAGTGCGTGCAGATTGCCAATATTTCTGTCTAGTAATAATATCCGTATAATCTGGAAATATCGTGTCTTTATTAATTGCCGTTACTAGTACATTAGAACGGACTAGTACATGCCATATTTGGCTTCATTATTGCTGAGTACACGTGGTGATGTCATTTTATTGAGTGTGACATGTTTCTGCGCTGTGATGTATTGCTTGTGCTGCATGTCGGTATGAGTTGGAGCCATAACCCAGCGAGTTCTAGCCGTTTCCCGATGAATAATAGCCAGATTATGGGATCTTTTTCATGTAGAGAAGGTAAATGCACGTTTTCACAATAAATTCTCTCTCCATTACCTTCTGCCATGATGTCATTTATCGGCTGGATTTTGGGGGGATTTGAAAGAATTCTGGATCAGAGATAAAGCATGGAATCACTCTTTGTGTTGTTGTGGCTGCGCTCCTATGAAGTGGAAATGCCCCACAATCTGCATATACAATACAATATTAATCCCCCATTCATATCCCTAACAGTGTGATTCCTCTTGGTTGAAGAGCCGGTGTGTGGAGTTACCGTTTTCCCATAAAAATGTGTTTAGTGTACGTTATCTCATAAATACATTAAACATACGCACAGCCGCCATAACACTCACTAGAGAGTCACCCAGGATCAAACCAGCATCGCTGCGCATGGCAAGTCAGACAACTACCCATTAGGCCAAGAGAGAGCTGGCTGCTGTGTCTCCCCGTAGATATATGATGCCGGTCAATGCGTATATGTGAGTCAGGAACAGGCATTAAATAACCGTGGGGAAGAATGCCAGCCATCTATCTCGTGGCATAGAGGTTAGGCGCCTATCCTATGATGCGGAGGGTTGATGGTTCGGTCCCTGTGTCAGTATGTAGCACTATAGGGGCTGTATGTGTGTTTTAGGTTTTAGCGCTGCGGATGTGAGGATATCTATCACGGACGAGCTCATTCGGGTCGCTGCTCTTGCGGGTCGGTGCTAGGTGCTATAACTTTTGCCTGTCTCGTGGTGTAGAGGTTAGGTGTCTCTCCCGTGATCTGAGAGGTTGCTGGTTCGGTTCCACCTGTCGGTATATAGTACTATAGGGGCTGTATGTGTGTTTTAGTTTTTAGAGCCGCGGATTTGAGGATATCTATCACGGACGAGCACATATTGCTCGCTGCTCTTGTGGCTCGGTGCTAGGTCCATTGCCTCCTATAAAGTCAGTCCTTGGTTCTACTCTCCATGAGGCCCGCTGAGTGCTTGTGGTGCACATATATGATTGGTGTTTGTTTATTTTAGGTAGCAGGTAAGGTGTTTTCTGCAGCACCGTAGGTATCGCACCTACCCGTTACACCACCAGGCAGCTTGACTGTGTTACTTCCCACGTACATATAATGCCTGACCCGCTAAAGCTATAAATATACAGACCGTCTTTATAACAGCCTCCAGCTCTCACCGGAAAATAGAGCCAACAACCCCCTGGATGTTAGTTAACACAATTACCCTCTACGCCACCAGATAGCCGGACTGTGTGCCTCCTCCTGACTCACCTACACTCAAAAGCACCCACTCTGGATCTGGAACAGACAGGCATAATAGAGGGAGACACCTAGAGGAGGCTGAGAGAGAGGCACACACAGCGGGACAGCTATAGGTGACACAGAAATAAAATGCGCGGTTACAGCGATTCACAGCCAACTATCTGCCCCCAATCCTTCCTCCTCCTCCAGTTGGGAAGCCCTTTGGTCTCACGCTTCGTGCTTCCCCCTCAGCCTCACTTAGGTTCCCCCACAATTGGCCGCTGACCGACCGCCACTTTCCGCGTTTCGTACATCGTGTCATTCAGAGCCCGCACTGTGTTTGGGGAGAGAGGCGACAAGTCCCGCTCGGGGTTCATGCTACCGCTCGAGCCGCCGCTTCTCCTCCGACTACACGTAGCAACCACTTCCGGAGACACCCACACGAGTGTGACGGACAGGGGGAGGAGCTATACCAACACGCAACACTACACCCTGATGGAGGGGCCAGTCTCAGGGCATTGCTGGGGGCGGGGACATACTGACACGCTACACCCTAATGGTTGATTTTACGGGGATTAGAGCACTGCCCCCTGAGTGTGAATGGTAGGGGGCGGAAACAAACAAACGCATGCACTACGAACTAGTGATGGGAAGTTCGGATCATTAAAGTGAATCGGATCATTTCGATTCGTTCACTGAAATGATCCGATTCATGATCCGGATCTTCGGATCACTCAGTGTGCCTGCACGGAGTTACTGTTTTCCAGTAACTCCGTGCAGGCACACTAACGATTGGCCCCGCCCCTTTCATTATGAATCCTCCCCCCTGCCGCCAGTGATGTTAATGAAGGCAGAGAGTCGTTCAAAGATCCGGATCTTACGAGGAAAGACCCCAGAAAAAGCCAATATCTGGATGGACAGCACCGCTGCGCTACAGGTGAGAGATCAGTGTCCCCGAAACGCGCGTACGTGAGAATTCCGAATATCTGCCCGTTTATACACGTTAAGGCACATGAAACCATGTATCACTACTATACTACAATACAGCTCGTGTACCACAAATTCCGGGCCACCACGATAATGGAATGATCTCAGCCTACTTTTTACCCCCCCTCAGGAAACCAGAAGCCAAATGGGGGCAATAAATGGAGTGCTCGCCCACCCATGGTCCAGAGAATGTCTTTCACATCACGACAGAGCAGCGTGGAGCAGCCCACGTTACCCAGACAGGGTGCCAGCCCCCGCGCCAAAGTGCCGCCAGCACATGTGGACATGGACTTCATGAACGTGCCAGATAAAGGAGTAGCCGGGTGAGAACGTGGAGATGGGGCGTCCGGTCACAGGGTCAGCTCTAGGCACTTCATACACTTGCTAATTGCTGAAGTGTCACCCATTACAAGTGGTGCACCATGCGCCGCATGCGCTAAATCATATCCTATGTTTGTGGCGTGGGGTTGGAGGGCGAGAACTTGAGGGCAGGATCGTGAAAAGATATGCTGGCTCTGCCTCAGCTCTCAGCTTCCATGAGCCAAATTTATCAAACTGATGTCCCTGGTGCTTCCCCCTATAGGTTTATGGTGAGCATGGATACCAGGGGCCAAGGGTCTCCATTTGGTGAGACATTCGCCCTTTTTTATGCTGCTAAAATGCAATTCCCCCCCCCCCCAGTGTCCTCAGACGCCTTTCCAAGGAGATGAAACCTGCACCAGGAGGAGGGCGACCCAAACCTGCTCCAAAACCCAAGCCACAGCCAGCGCTCCCTCGCTGCCGGGCGCTCTACGCATACGATGCGCAGGACACGGACGAGCTGAGCTTCAACGCCAGCGATGAGCTGGAGATTGTGAGAGAAGGTCAGTGGGTGAGATTGTGACGGGATGAGTTCCCTGAACACCTGCCGCGGTGGCCCCGGATCCGTTAGGGACATTGCCCCTGGTGTGACGGCACCAGCAAGTCCCAAGCTAGCTACGGTTTAATCAGGAGCCGAGCACTCGATTGCTTCTCCTGCCCCAGCTTTACTATAACCGAAGAACCGCCTGGCGTGTGCACAATGTGTGTCCTGCTGTATTTAATGCGGTTTGGCTCGCTTTATGGTTAATACCTGAACTCCTCTCTTCAGATTCTTCCGGCTGGTGGCAGGGCCGGATTCGAGGGAAGCAAGGTCTGTTCCCTGGGAACTACGTGGAGAAGGTCTGACTGCTGTGGACACCGCTGGGCGCAGCCCTGGGGAATGGGAGAATAATACCGCCACAGCCGGTGCCGCGGACAGAGGGCTGCACACAGGGCCTATATGTACATACACAAGCTGGTCCCCACTCCCCAGTTCTTACATCTGGATCTGTTTGATGGATCTGCTTCACTACCAACAGGAGAGCAAACGTGGACTCGGTAAAACTGAACCTCGAGACCTCGCAGAGGCCTTCAGCGTCACTCAGGACACCTTGTATGCGATGACAGAAGAGCTGCTCCAGCAACCTCCCTTAACATAACTACCGTGAGCCTGCGCGCTGTGTGCTCACCCCGTAATGCCGATGCTTTCGATGGGCTTTCATGCTCCAGGATCTGCAGAGAAGATGAGAAATAACTATGGCAACTGTTTTTTTTTTTTTTCTTTTCTTACGGGGCTGCATTAATTCACATGTAGCCGCACTTCATGAGTATTTGATTGTACGTGTTATCGTGGGTCGCCTGCGGGGTCTCCTGTGCTTTTCGAATCTGGGGTTTATTCACTAACTGACTGCAGAGTTGGACATTTCATGTTACTCACTTCACTACACCAAGGGTGTTTATATATTAGAGAGATATATATATATATATAACCTTTGAGCAGCAGGCAAGAATTGCACAGTTCAGGTGCTTTCATCAAATTTAATAGCCCCTGGAACCGACAAAAATATAGCAATAAAAAAACAAAAAACATGTGTGTGAACGAGTTGCCACCAAAATAATATAAATAAAAAGTGGGGGCTGCAGCTGCTAAATTCATCAACACAACAACTCATCATGTCTTTAATCATATTTGAGTGTAATTACAAACAAAAATATATATTGATAAAACTGTAAAAAAAAATATATGTAAAACAAAATAAAAAAAACCTCCGTTTAAAATTTAGACAGTAACATGGCTGTGGGGGCTGTAACCAGGACCCTGTCTTTTGTGCATGCGCTACACACAGGCTACAATACACAGCGACAATGTCTCCCACAAACGCGCACGGACGGACGCGTCTCACCGGTTTGTGAAGTTGTGTTATTTTACATAATATACAGCTATTTGCGGTTGTGTTTTTCTTTTTTTTCTGTTTTAAGATAAATAACTCGTTCACAGAGTTATTAGCAATAAACTGAAGCCATTTCTTAGCATGAGAATGAAAAACCATAATCATAAAGAACTATGAGAAGGACTGACAGCCGGGAGAGCAGGCAGAGGGAAGAAAGAGGGCAGTGGGGAGCTCAGAGACCGTTCAGGAGGGAAGAAAGATGGGGCAAGGAGGAGCTCAGACAGCGAATAGGAGGGGAGAACGGTGGGAGAGGAGGAGCTTTGAGAGCAAACAAGAGGGAAGCACGCTCAGGGAGAAGGAGCCCAGAGAGTGAACAGGAAGGAAGTACGCTGGGGGGGGAGGAGGAGCCCAGAGAGCAAACAGGAAGGAAATACGCTGGGGGAGGAGCTCAGAGAGAGAACAGGAGGGAAATACGCTGGGGGAGGAGGAGCCCAGAGAGCAAACAGGAAGGAAATACGCTGGGGGAGGAGCTCAGAGAGAGAACAGGAGGGAAATACGCTGGGGGAGGAGGAGCCCAGAGAGCGAACAGGAAGGAAATACGCTGGGGGAGGAGCTCAGAGAGAGAACAGGAGGGAAATACGCTGGGGGAGGAGCTCAGAGAGAGAACAGGAGGGAAATACGCTGGGGGAGGAGCTCAGAGAGAGAACAGGAAGGAAATACGCTGGGGGAGGAGCTCAGAGAGAGAAGAGGAGGGAAATACGCTGGGGGAGGAGCTCAGAGAGAGAACAGGAGGGAAATACGCTGGGGGAGGAGCTCAGAGAGAGAACAGGAGGGAAAACAGCCTTGAAGGAGGAACTCAGTGAATAGGAGAGAAGAACGGTGGGGGACAAAGAGTTCAGAGAGCGAATTGGAAGGAAGTGCATTGAGGGAGGAGCGGGGACGTCTTGTCTATTTTATTACAGACATCCCTAAGTCCCATCGAGAGCCGGACTGGGAAATAAAGCCAGCCCTGGAAATAATTGAGTACCGGCCCCGTATTACATGGTGCCATTTCGGGCGCACTGCACATGGCGCGTTCTGGCCCCAATATTTCGTGTTCAGAAAAGGGGCAAACCCTGCATTTGAAAAGTGTATTTAACAAACATATTAGTCATAAATTAGACACACATGAAAACACATGATCTCTAATATCACGCCGTGACATCATGTCTGAGAGAGTATATACCCGAGAGATAAACTTCATATAATGTGAAAAAGCATTTCAAGTATTAAAATAGCCAATTTCAAATGTAAATAAATTGCTTTCTCGGTGTTTGTTGTACGTATGTGTAAGTATATAAAGTTATAGTCACTGTGTATATATATATATATATATATATATATAATGTTACAGGGACTGTATGCGAGGGTTGCGTGTGGGTGAATATAAGTATATAGGAAATAGTCACAGGCAGGCTTCATACACGGAGCGGCACAGAGTCCGACGGCTTCGTGGCCCAAAGGTTAGTCGTACGTCCTACCTGAAATATAATCGTTCTATGTAGGTACCACTTAGGCCACTGCTTCAAATCATCGTATCTCCTGTATGGTGTTCTTATTCTTTGCTGTGTGTGTATATTTATCTAGTGTGTTTGAGTCTCTGTGTGTAATGTTTAGGTTGGCTGCATATAAATACATGTATGAGTCAGGAGCAGGCAGGCATCATAAAACCATTGTGGCAGCAGACGCACAGGTTTCCTGGTGGAGTAAAGGTTCTGTGTGCTGCATGTCCGCCGTGTCAGTTCCTGGTTCGATTACCAGTGGGTTCTTTATGGTGTAAGTGTATGTTCTTTCTGCTTGGTGTATGTATCTACTTATCTATGGTGTTTGAGCTTCTGTGTGAAATGTTTGAGAGTCGGTCTATAAAAGTACATGTCAGGGGACAGCAGGCATCATAATTACATGTTAAGGACCGAAGCCTGTCTGCAGGGTGGTGTGTTGGGAACGCAATCTATATGGCATGTGGAATATTGTTGGTTCAAATCCGACCGTTCATTTTTATGGTTAAAGGGTAAGTATATGACCCTTTACTTGCTGTATGTAAAATGATTTATGGCGTTAGAGTGGCTCAATCTGTGAGTCCAGAGAAAGCAGGCACAAAGTTGAAGTCTAGTTTGGCTGCGGAACGGTACGTTAACCTACCTAGTGTATAAGGGGTTCATGGTTCGGACCCCAATGGCTTCTTTATTGCGTGTAAGTATGTTGCAGTGTATATATTTATTTATATTTGGTATTTCAGTATCTAGTGTTTTTGAGGCTCCTTTATTGTGTTAGTGTGAGTATGTATTGTTACAGTTGCTGTGTGTATATATGTAGGGTGTATGTCAGTAAATGTAAGTGAGGAGAAAACAGGGTCATGGCGGCCCATCGCTTCCTATTCCCTGATAGAGTAATGGTAATATGCCTCGCTTGATGTGCAAAGGGTTGCCGGTTCATATCGCGTTACGTGTTTTAGTGTTGAAGTGTAAGTATGTATTGTTATAGTTACTTTGTGTGTATATATATATATATATATATATATATATATATATATATATATATATATATATATATATATATATATATATATATATATATATATATATATATGGTGTTAGCAATGCATAGTTTTAAAGGGCATGTATCGTGTTAGCGTAGGTGCATGTAAGTATTTGTGAGTCAGGAGATATTCCTTAGGCGAGGAAGCAGAGCTGATTGCAGACCTGGTGGCGTAAAGGTAAGGTAAGCCGCCTAACATGCAAAGGATCGCTGGTTTGAGTCCAGATGCCTACAAGGTGGTGTTAGTGAATAACTGAGTGTATATATTATTTTAGAGTAGGGGCGTATAAATTAGTATATGTGAGTCAGGAGAAAGCAGGGACATATTTCCACGCAGAGAAAGCAAAGCAATATACCTGGTGGTGTAAAGGTAAAGTAATCTGCCTACCATGCCAAGGATCGCTGGTTCGAATCCTGATGTATATATTGTTTTAGAGTAGGGGCGTATATATAAGTATATGTGAGTCGGGAGAAAGCAGGGTCATATATCCACAGCGCTAAAGCAAAGCCAACTGCCTGGTGGTGTAAAGGTAAAGTAACCTGCCTACCGTGCCAAGGATCGCTGGTTCGAATCCTGATGCATATATTGTTTTAGAGTAGGTGCGTATATATAAGTATATGTGAGTCGGGAGAAAACAGGGTCATATATCCACGGCGAGAAGGCAAAACCAGCTGCCTGGTGGTGTAAAGGTAAAGTAACCTGCCTACCGTGCCAAGGATCGCTGGTTCGAATCCTGATGCATATATTGTTTTAGAGTAGGGGCGTATATATAAGTATATGTGAGTCGGGAGAAAGCAGGGTCATATATCCACGGCGAGAAAGCACGATCGGCTGCTCGGTGGCGTGAAGGTATAGTTGCCTGCCTGACATACAATGGATCGCTGGTTCGAATCCTCATGATGACTTCGACACGTAAGTGCGCAGTGTGGCTCTGCTTGTGTGTGCCAGTGGATGGTGTTAAAGTGGCTCTGTAGCACTCTAACATCGGACGCTTACGTACACATCTACAGCCTCACCTGCATACACATAGCCGGTTGCGGACAAGGTTGCCGATAACACCTGAAGGTTGCGGTAAGTCGTGTGTCCTCGCACGCAGTGACCGAAAACACTGGTTGCGGAAAAGGTTTCGGAATGTGTGCGCATCCGCTTGACCCGTTCCTGTGCGTGCACAGTAGCCCACACAGCGACTTACATGGAGAATCATCATGGCGGATACAAAACCGCGGATACGATACCGGAGATCCGGAGTATGATGGGGCATCACTGAGCAGCCACCCCTTTCCTTCTCTCTGCTTCCTTCGGTACAGAAACAAACGCAATATACTCTTTGTATATTGGGAGACAAAGACCCCCTGAGGGGGTTTTACTCCACCATCCATAAAGTATAACATGTATAAAGTGTAACATGTATAAAGTATAACATGTATAAAGTATAACATGTATAAAGTATGACTAAAGTAACATGAATAGAGTATAAAGAAAAACACTAAACTAAACTAATTAAAACACTTAACTAATTAAAACACTATTAGTTAGTTTAGTGTTTTAATTAGTTAAGTGTTTTAATTAGTTAAGTGTTTTAATTAGTTTAGTGTTTTAATTAGTTTAGTGTTTTAATTAGTTTAGTGTTTTAATTAGTTAATTAAGTGTTTTTCTTTATACTCTATTCATGTTACTTTAGGCATACTTTATACATGTTATACTTTATACATGTTATACTTTATGGATGGTGGAGTAAAACCCCCTCAGGGGGGTCTTTGTCTCCCAATATACAAAGAGTATATTGCGTTTGTTTCTGTACCGAAGGAAGCAGAGAGAAGGAAAGGGGTGGCTGCTCAGTGATGCCCCATCATACTCCGGATCTCCGGTATCGTATCCGCGGTTTTGTATCCGCCATGATGATTCTCCATGTAAGTCGCTGTGTGGGCTACTGTGCACGCACAGGAACGGGTCAAGCGGATGCGCACACATTCCGAAACCTTTTCCGCAACTAGTGTTTTCGGTCACTGCGTGCGAGGACACACGACTTACCGCAACCTTCAGGTGTTATCGGCAACCTTGTCCGCAACCGGCTATGTGTATGCAGGCGAGGCTGTAGATGTGCACGTAAGCGTCCGATGTTAGAGTGCCACAGAGCCACTTTAACACCATCCACCGGCACACACAAGCAGAGCCACACTGCGCACTTACGTGTCGAAGTCATCATGAGGATTCGAACCAGCGATCCATTGTATGTCAGGCAGGCAACTATACCTTCACGCCACCGAGCAGCCGATCGTGCTTTCTCGCCGTGGATATATGACCCTGCTTTCTCCCGACTCACATATACTTATATTTACGCCCCTACTCTAAAACAATATATACATCAGGATTCGAACCAGCGAACCTTGGTATGGTATCCAGGTTACTTTACCTTTACACCACCAAGCAGTTGGCTTTGCTTTAGCGCCGTGGATATATGACCCTGCTTTCTCCCGACTCACATATACTTATATATACGCCCCTACTCTAAAACAATATATACATCAGGATTCGAACCAGCGAACCTTGGTATGGTATCCAGGTTACTTTACCTTTACACCACCAAGCAGTTGGCTTTGCTTTAGCGCCGTGGATATATGACCCTGCTTTCTCCTGACTCACATATACTTATATATACGCCCCTACGTAAAACAATATATACATCAGGATTCGAACCAGCGATCCTTGGCATGGTAGGCAGGTTACTTTACCTTTACACCACCAGGCACTTGGGGTTGTGCTCTCGGCGTGGATATATGTCCCTGCTTTCCCCTGACTCACATATACTTATATATACGCCCCTACTCTAAAATAATATATACACTTTATATGCTTTAACTCCACAGCGGAGACTTTGGGAATCGAGCCAGCAATCTATTAGTACATCAGGCAGGTTACTTTACCTTTACGCCACCGAGCAGCCGGTTGAGCTCTCGAGCCGTGGATATATGTCCCTGCTTTCTCCCGACTCACATATACTTATATGCATCCACTCTAAAACATTAGCTACAACCACTGTGACACCATAGATATATATATACCAACTATAAAAATATATACTTTCATTTCAACACCCTACAGGATCTAGCAGGATTTGAACCAACACAACCCATACGATATACAGGTAGGACAGCTAACCTTTACACCACAAGAGAGGTAGGCTCTGTTACTTGCCACAAATATATGATGCGTGCCTGCCTCCTCCTCACATATACACACGCGCTCTAAAACATTATAAACATATATACAGCAAACTACAACAAAATATACTTACTCTTGAACATTATACAGCCCTCACCGACATGTGAACCAGCCCCGCTTACAGCACACAGGTAGGACGTCTTAACTTTACACCACCAGGGAGATGCACCCGGTGTCTGCCCATGGATATATGATGCCTGCCTTCTCCTGACTCACGTATAGGCACCCACTCAATGCTGTATTTCCCCCAATGCCCCTTCCTGCTGCTTTTACCGAGGCTGGGATTACTGCCCCTGCTACGTGAGTGCAAGTCGCGGCACAGTGCCCATTATCCTGCATGCCGGCAACACCCAGACGCGTTGGGAATCTACGGAGGCGCCGTGTGCAGACTCCAGGGCACGGGTTCACTAAATGCCGCTAACGCTGCACTTTCTTATCGCTCTGTGCCCTCGAAGGAAAATAATAAATAGATTTCCTGCCCGCGCGGGGCTCCTCGCGGATATCCACACACAGCATGGGAGGAGGGCCGCAGATTACACGGCAGGATGTTTTGAAATGTGAGCTGCGCAGGCGATCAGACAGCGAGTCAGAGTTATTACAGTGTCCTTCAGTGTAGGCAAGGACCTGCCTGTCTGGGGAGGTGGTAGCAACAACCACCAAAAGTACTGTACTTAACATCACACAAACCTTTGCTGCGGCTGGCGGGGGCTGCAAACAGGACCCCCAAGCTGAGTCACAAATCCGCTCTCAATTCCTCCAGCTAACCACACACCTTAAAATACGACCTATTTGCCACTTACACTCAGCACTGAGGCTGCCCTTACTGTGTCTTTAGTGGCAAAGGAGTGAGGTTAGACTAATAACAAAACGTGGATTCCCGAGAGATTCAGCGCTGCAGCCCAATGCCAGTCTGCAGTAGGAAAGCAGTTCTTGGTATCAATGAGGAGGCAAACATATTTTCCATCGGCTCTTGTGTTATTGGCATCGTTTGGACTTTACCCAAGAGGGGTGATATAGCACCGTACCCCCATGCTAGGCAGACACAGATTAGCCGCATATTGCCTGAGCACGATAGAGGAAGTTGGCAGCAGGAAGGCACACTTCCTCTCTTTCACACCCCAGCCTCAGACTGTAACTGACAATGTTCAGAGCCACAAGAGACTACCCCTTCATCTTAAAGGTTCTGTTCCACTTAGACAAGACAATAAACTGAGAAGATCTGTAAGATCAGTGGCAGCTTTTGTGTCACATGACAAGTGTTTTACGTGATTTATAAAAATATTTCTGGGAAGGGTTTGTGCTTTCAGCCGGGATGCGAGTGATGTTTCTACTACATCATTTAGTTACAAACCCACACTACTGATTTTAACATAACGCACGCAGATCCGTGATTTTCACCTTTTCTCTGCTTTAGTATGAAAATGCAGTCTTACAACAAGAATACATTGCGTGCTGGTTTCGCTTCCACTCACCTTGTATATATGAACAGTGAGGGGTAGGAAGAGTTGTGGATCAGAGCGCAATATGAGTGTCTCAGAACCCGGCGATACGTGTCAGCCTGTAAAACGTGAACATTTGGGGGCAAATTACAACCTTCAGTGCTGCCTCTCCCTGATGGAAATGACACGTTACAGCTCTGCATGTATGTATCACGTGAGGACACAGTCTTTTGCTTTAAAGAGGACTGTCCTAGTAGTCGTAAAATCAAATGGCTGATAGGGAATTTAATCCTTTAAATGCCGGTACTCAAGGGGTTAATCAGCTCCCCCCCATTTAGGTGTAATGAAATTGAATCCGCTGACTCCCTTCTGAATACACAACACGACGTTGAGATTTACTAATCAAATACGAGCCGTGCAAATAGCGCGGGTGGTGAGGAGGTCGGCGTCCCGGGATTATCCCCTAACAACCCGCAGCCTCAGCCTCAAAATCTACCTTTAACTTTCCTTGCAAAGGACCCCAAAGTGACCCCTCCCAGAGCCCAACTGGGAATGAAGTCCTGGAAGTAACGGAATAGCGGCCCCCTTTTTTCCTGGTGCCATTTTGGCCACACTGCACACGGCGGGTTCTGGCCACGATCATTTCTGTATTTAAAAAACATATCCGTTATAAATGAAATACATATGAAAATACATGGTTCATAATATTGTAGGCCATGACATCATGTAGTGGATTAGGAGCAGCTGAGAGACGTTTACTTTACATAACGTGGAAAAGCATTTTAAGTATGAAAGTAACTATTTTCCACATGAAATAAGTAACGTGATACGCTGTGAAAGCTATTTCTTTGTTTAAAAAAACTTTGCTTTCCGTTGGAGTGGATGTATGTAAGTGTGAGTGCATAGTGTCATAGTTACTGTGTGTATACATCTATGGTGTTAGCATGGCTGTATGTATGTTTTAGAGTAGGTATGTATAAGTGTTTGTGAGTCAGGAGGAAGCAGGGTCTTATATCCACGTCAGAAGCCACGCCCTGTTCCCTGCTGGCATGGCGGTAAGGAAACCTGCCTGGTGTTTAAAGGATGGTTGGTTCAACTCCCGCTGGGTACATTATGGTGTTAAATTGTAAGTATATGTAGTTATAGTGTTTCTATGTGTATATGTCTTTGGTGTCAGAACGGCTATATATAGTTTTAGCGTAGGGAGAAAGCAGGCATCATATTTCCACGGCAAGGAGACAGCAGTGGTTGCCTGGCGGCGTAAGGGTAAAGTACTCCTACTATGCTCCGAAGAATGGCTGGTTCAACTCCAACCGGCTCTTTTATGGTGTTAAAGGGTAAGTATATACTGTTATAGTTGTTCTGTGTTTGTATATATCTCTTTAGTGTTAGAGTGGCTGTATGTAACGTTTTAGAGTGCGTAGAGAAAAAACAGGCATCATATTCCCATGACAAAGTGTCCAGCTGGCTGCCTGGTGGTGTAAAGGTAAATTAACCAACCTGCTGTACCAAGGATCGCTGGTTCAAATCCTATCATTTCCTCTATGGTTTTAATGCATATAGAGTGTAAATATTGTTTTAAGTATGTTTCTGTGTTTGTATATATAGTGTAGAGGCACCCAAACCAACTGCCTGGTGGTGTGAAGGTAACGTAACCTGCATACCATACCAAGGATCGCTGGTTCGCATCCTGATGTATATATTGTTTTAGAATAGGGGCGTATATATAAGTATATGTGAGTCGGGAGAAAGCAGGGTCATATATCCACAGCGCTAAAACAAAACCAACTGCTTGGTGGTGTAAAGGTAAAGTAACCTGCCTACCATACCAAGGATCGCTGGTTCGAATCCTGATGTATATATTGTTTTAGAATAGGGGCGTATATATAAGTATATGTGAGTCGGGAGAAAACAGGGTCATATATCCACGGCGAGAAAGCGTGATCGGCTGCTCGGTGGCGTGAAGGTATAGTTGCCTGCCTGACATACAATTGATCGCTGGTTTGAATCCTGATGTATATATTGTTTTAGAGTAGGGGCGTATATGTAAGTATATGTGAGTCAGGAGAAAGCAGGGTCATATATCCACGGCGAGAAAGCGTGGTCGGCTGCTCGGTGGCGTGAAGGTATAGTTGCCTGCCTGACATACAATGGATCGCTGGTTCGAATCCTGATGCATATATTGTTTTAGAGTAGGTGCGTATATATAAGTATATGTGAGTCGGGAGAAAACAGGGTCATATATCCACGGCGAGAAGGCAAAACCAGCTGCCTGGTGGTGTAAAGGTAAAGTAACCTGCCTACCGTGCCAAGGATCGCTGGTTCGAATCCTGATGCATATATTGTTTTAGAGTAGGGGCGTATATATAAGTATATGTGAGTCGGGAGAAAGCAGGGTCATATATCCACAGTGCTAAAGCAAAGCCAACTGCCTGGTGGTGTAAAGGTAAAGTAACCTGCCTACCGTGCCAAGGATCGCTGGTTCGAATCCTGATGTATATATTGTTTTAGAGTAGGGGCGTATATATAAGTATATGTGAGTCGGGAGAAAGCAGGGTCATATATCCACGGCGAGAAAGCACGATCGGCTGCTCGGTGGCGTGAAGGTATAGTTGCCTGCCTGACATACAATGGATCGCTGGTTCGAATCCTCATGATGACTTCGACACGTAAGTGCGCAGTGTGGCTCTGCTTGTGTGTGCCAGTGGATGGTGTTAAAGTGGCTCTGTAGCACTCTAACATCGGACGCTTACGTACACATCTACAGCCTCACCTGCATACACATAGCCGGTTGCGGACAAGGTTGCCGATAACACCTGAAGGTTGCGGTAAGTCGTGTGTCCTCGCACGCAGTGACCGAAAACACTGGTTGCGGAAAAGGTTTCGGAATGTGTGCGCATCCGCTTGACCCGTTCCTGTGCGTGCACAGTAGCCCACACAGCGACTTACATGGAGAATCATCATGGCGGATACAAAACCGCGGATACGAAACTGGAGATCCGGAGTATGATGGGGCATCACTGAGCAGCCACCCCTTTCCTTCTCTCTGCTTCCTTCGGTACAGAAACAAACGCAATATACTCTTTGTATATTGGGAGACAAAGACCCCCTGAGGGGGTTTTACTCCACCATCCATAAAGTATAACATGTATAAAGTATGACTACTAAAGTAACATGAATAGAGTATAAAGAAAAACACTTAACTAATTAAAACACTTAACTAATTAAAACACTTAACTAATTAAAACACTTAACTAATTAAAACACTTAACTAATTAAAACACTTAACTAATTAAAACACTTAACTAATTAAAACACTTAATTAAAACACTTAATTAAAACACTATTAGTTTAATTAAGTGTTTTAATTAGTTAAGTGTGTTTCTTTATATTCATGTTACTTTATATTCATGTTACTTTATATTCATGTTACTTTATATTCATGTTACTTTATTAGTTAATTAAGTGTTTTTCTTTATACTCTATTCATGTTACTTTAGGCATACTTTATACATGTTATACTTTATACATGTTATACTTTATACATGTTATACTTTATGGATGGTGGAGTAAAACCCCCTCAGGGGGTCTTTGTCTCCCAATATACAAAGAGTATATTGCGTTTGTTTCTGTACCGAAGGAAGCAGAGAGAAGGAAAGGGGTGGCTGCTCAGTGATGCCCCATCATACTCCGGATCTCCGGTATCGTATCCGCGGTTTTGTATCCGCCATGATGATTCTCCATGTAAGTCGCTGTGTGGGCTACTGTGCACGCACAGGAACGGGTCAAGCGGATGCGCACACATTCCGAAACCTTTTCCGCAACCAGTGTTTTCGGTCACTGCGTGTGAGGACACACGGCTTACCGCAACCTTCAGGTGTTATCGGCAACCTTGTCCGCAACCGGCTATGTGTATGCAGGTGAGGCTGTAGATGTGTACGTAAGCGTCCGATGTTAGAGTGCTACAGAGCCACTTTAACACCATCCACCGGCACACACAAGCAGAGCCACACTGCACACTTACGTGTCGAAGTCATCATGAGGATTCGAACCAGCGATCCATTGTATGTCAGGCAGGCAACTATACCTTCACGCCACCGAGCAGACGATCGTGCTTTCTCGCCGTGGATATATGACCCTGCTTTCTCCCGACTCACATATACTTATATATACGCCCCTACTCTAAAACAATACATACATCAGGATTCGAACCAGCGATCCTTGGTATGGTAGGCAGGTTACTTTACCTTTACACCACCAGGCAGTTGGCTTTGCTTTAGCACTGTGGATATATGACCCTGCTTTCTCCCGACTCACATATACTTATATATACGCCCCTACTCTAAAATAATATATGCATCAGGATTCGAACCAGCGAACCTTGGCACGGTAGGCAGGTTACTTTACCTTTACACCACCAGGCAGCTGGTTTTGCCTTCTCGCCGTGGATATATGACCCTGTTTTCTCCCGACTCACATATACTTATATATACGCCCCTACTCTAAAACAATATATGCATCAGGATTCGAACCAGCGATCCTTGGCATGGTAGGCAGCTTACTTTACCTTTACACCACCAGGTATATTGCTTTGCTTTCTCTGTGTGGAAATATGTCCCTGCTTTCTCCTGACTCACATATACTAATTTATACGCCCCTACTCTAAAATAATATATACACTCAGTTATTCACTAACACCACCTTGTAGGCATCTGGACTCAAACCAGCGATCCTTTGCATGTTAGGCGGCTTACCTTACCTTTACGCCACCAGGTCTGCAATCAGCTCTGCTTCCTCGCCTAAGGAATATCTCCTGACTCACAAATACTTACATGCACCTACGCTAACACGATACATGCCCTTTAAAACTATGCATTGCTAACACCATATATATATATATATATATATATATATATATATATATATATATATATACACACAAAGTAACTATAACAATACATACTTACACTTCAACACTAAAACATGTAACGCGATATGAACCGGCAACCCTTTGCACATCAAGCGAGGCATATTACCGTTACTCTATCAGGGAATAGGAAGCGATGGGCCGCCATGACCCTGTTTTCTCCTCACTTACATTTACTGACATACACCCTACATATATACACACAGCAACTGTAACAATACATACTCACACTAACACAATAAAGGAGCCTCAAAAACACTAGATACTGAAATACCAAATATAAATAAATATATACACTGCAACATACTTACACGCAATAAAGAAGCCATTGGGGTCCGAACCATGAACCCCTTATACACTAGGTAGGTTAACGTACCGTTCCGCAGCCAAACTAGACTTCAACTTTGTGCCTGCTTTCTCTGGACTCACAGATTGAGCCACTCTAACGCCATAAATCATTTTACATACAGCAAGTAAAGGGTCATATACTTACCCTTTAACCATAAAAATGAACGGTCGGATTTGAACCAACAATATTCCACATGCCATATAGATTGCGTTCCCAACACACCACCCTGCAGACAGGCTTCGGTCCTTAACATGTAATTATGATGCCTGCTGTCCCCTGACATGTACTTTTATAGACCGACTCTCAAACATTTCACACAGAAGCTCAAACACCATAGATAAGTAGATACATACACCAAGCAGAAAGAACATACACTTACACCATAAAGAACCCACTGGTAATCGAACCAGGAACTGACACGGCGGACATGCAGCACACAGAACCTTTACTCCACCAGGAAACCTGTGCGTCTGCTGCCACAATGGTTTTATGATGCCTGCCTGCTCCTGACTCATACATGTATTTATATGCAGCCAACCTAAACATTACACACAGAGACTCAAACACACTAGATAAATATACACACACAGCAAAGAATAAGAACACCATACAGGAGATACGATGATTTGAAGCAGTGGCCTAAGTGGTACCTACATAGAACGATTATATTTCAGGTAGGACGTACGACTAACCTTTGGGCCACGAAGCCGTCGGACTCTGTGCCGCTCCGTGTATGAAGCCTGCCTGTGACTATTTCCTATATACTTATATTCACCCACACGCAACCCTCGCATACAGTCCCTGTAACATTATATATATATATATATATATATATACACAGTGACTATAACTTTATATACTTACACATACGTACAACAAACACCGAGAAAGCAATTTATTTACATTTGAAATTGGCTATTTTAATACTTGAAATGCTTTTTCACATTATATGAAGTTTATCTCTCGGGTATATACTCTCTCAGACATGATGTCACGGCGTGATATTAGAGATCATGTGTTTTCATGTGTGTCTAATTTATGACTAATATGTTTGTTAAATACACTTTTCAAATGCAGGGTTTGCCCCTTTTCTGAACACGAAATATTGGGGCCAGAACGCGCCATGTGCAGTGCGCCCGAAATGGCACCATGTAATACGGGGCCGGTACTCAATTATTTCCAGGGCTGGCTTTATTTCCCAGTCCGGCTCTCGATGGGACTTAGGGATGTCTGTAATAAAATAGACAAGACGTCCCCGCTCCTCCCTCAATGCACTTCCTTCCAATTCGCTCTCTGAACTCTTTGTCCCCCACCGTTCTTCTCTCCTATTCACTGAGTTCCTCCTTCAAGGCTGTTTTCCCTCCTGTTCTCTCTCTGAGCTCCTCCCCCAGCGTATTTCCCTCCTCTTCTCTCTCTGAGCTCCTCCCCCAGCGTATTTCCTTCCTGTTCTCTCTCTGAGCTCCTCCCCCAGCGTATTTCCCTCCTCTTCTCTCTCTGAGCTCCTCCCCCAGCGTATTTCCTTCCTGTTCTCTCTCTGAGCTCCTCCCCCAGCGTATTTCCCTCCTGTTCTCTCTCTGAGCTCCTCCCCCAGCGTATTTCCCTCCTGTTCTCTCTCTGAGCTCCTCCCCCAGCGTATTTCCTTCCTGTTCGCTCTCTGGGCTCCTCCTCCCCCAGCGTATTTCCCTCCTGTTCTCTCTCTGAGCTCCTCCCCCAGCGTATTTCCTTCCTGTTTGCTCTCTGGGCTCCTCCTCCCCCAGCGTATTTCCCTCCTGTTCTCTCTCTGAGCTCCTCCCCCAGCGTATTTCCTTCCTGTTTGCTCTCTGGGCTCCTCCTCCCCCCCCAGCGTACTTCCTTCCTGTTCACTCTCTGGGCTCCTTCTCCCTGAGCGTGCTTCCCTCTTGTTTGCTCTCAAAGCTCCTCCTCTCCCACCGTTCTCCCCTCCTATTCGCTGTCTGAGCTCCTCCTTGCCCCATCTTTCTTCCCTCCTGTACGGTCTCTGAGCTCCCCACTGCCCTCTTTCTTCCCTCTGCCTGCTCTCCCGGCTGTCAGTCCTTCTCATAGTTCTTTATGATTATGGTTTTTCATTCTCATGCTAAGAAATGGCTTCAGTTTATTGCTAATAACTCTGTGAACGAGTTATTTATCTTAAAACAGAAAAAAAAGAAAAACACAACCGCAAATAGCTGTATATTATGTAAAATAACACAACTTCACAAACCGGTGAGACGCGTCCGTCCGTGCGCGTTTGTGGGAGACATTGTCGCTGTGTATTGTAGCCTGTGTGTAGCGCATGCACAAAAGACAGGGTCCTGGTTACAGCCCCCACAGCCATGTTACTGTCTAAATTTTAAACGGAGGTTTTTTTTATTTTGTTTTACATATATTTTTTTTTACAGTTTTATCAATATATATTTTTGTTTGTAATTACACTCAAATATGATTAAAGACATGATGAGTTGTTGTGTTGATGAATTTAGCAGCTGCAGCCCCCACTTTTTATTTATATTATTTTGGTGGCAACTCGTTCACACACATGTTTTTTGTTTTTTTATTGCTATATTTTTGTCGGTTCCAGGGGCTATTAAATTTGATGAAAGCACCTGAACTGTGCAATTCTTGCCTGCTGCTCAAAGGTTATATATATATATATATATCTCTCTCATATATAAACACCCTTGGTGTAGTGAAGTGAGTAACATGAAATGTCCAACTCTGCAGTCAGTTAGTGAATAAACCCCAGATTCGAAAAGCACAGGAGACCCCGCAGGCGACCCACGATAACACGTACAATCAAATACTCATGAAGTGCGGCTACATGTGAATTAATGCAGCCCCGTAAGAAAAGAAAAAAAAAAAAACAGTTGCCATAGTTATTTCTCATCTTCTCTGCAGATCCTGGAGCATGAAAGCCCATCGAAAGCATCGGCATTACGGGGTGAGCACACAGCGCGCAGGCTCACGGTAGTTATGTTAAGGGAGGTTGCTGGAGCAGCTCTTCTGTCATCGCATACAAGGTGTCCTGAGTGACGCTGAAGGCCTCTGCGAGGTCTCGAGGTTCAGTTTTACCGAGTCCACGTTTGCTCTCCTGTTGGTAGTGAAGCAGATCCATCAAACAGATCCAGATGTAAGAACTGGGGAGTGGGGACCAGCTTGTGTATGTACATATAGGCCCTGTGTGCAGCCCTCTGTCCGCGGCACCGGATGTGGCGGTATTATTCTCCCATTCCCCAGGGCTGCGCCCAGCGGTGTCCACAGCAGTCAGACCTTCTCCACGTAGTTCCCAGGGAACAGACCTTGCTTCCCTCGAATCCGGCCCTGCCACCAGCCGGAAGAATCTGAAGAGAGGAGTTCAGGTATTAACCATAAAGCGAGCCAAACCGCATTAAATACAGCAGGACACACATTGTGCACACGCCAGGCGGTTCTTCGGTTATAGTAAAGCTGGGGCAGGAGAAGCAATCGAGTGCTCGGCTCCTGATTAAACCGTAGCTAGCTTGGGACTTGCTGGTGCCGTCACACCAGGGGCAATGTCCCTAACGGATCCGGGGCCACCGCGGCAGGTGTTCAGGGAACTCATCCCGTCACAATCTCACCCACTGACCTTCTCTCACAATCTCCAGCTCATCGCTGGCGTTGAAGCTCAGCTCGTCCGTGTCCTGCGCATCGTATGCGTAGAGCGCCCGGCAGCGAGGGAGCGCTGGCTGTGGCTTGGGTTTTGGAGCAGGTTTGGGTCGCCCTCCTCCTGGTGCAGGTTTCATCTCCTTGGAAAGGCGTCTGAGGACACTGGGGGGGGGGGGAATTGCATTTTAGCAGCATAAAAAAGGGCGAATGTCTCACCAAATGGAGACCCTTGGCCCCTGGTATCCATGCTCACCATAAACCTATAGGGGGAAGCACCAGGGACATCAGTTTGATAAATTTGGCTCATGGAAGCTGAGAGCTGAGGCAGAGCCAGCATATCTTTTCACGATCCTGCCCTCAAGTTCTCGCCCTCCAACCCCACGCCACAAACATAGGATATGATTTAGCGCATGCGGCGCATGGTGCACCACTTGTAATGGGTGACACTTCAGCAATTAGCAAGTGTATGAAGTGCCTAGAGCTGACCCTGTGACCGGACGCCCCATCTCCACGTTCTCACCCGGCTACTCCTTTATCTGGCACGTTCATGAAGTCCATGTCCACATGTGCTGGCGGCACTTTGGCGCGGGGGCTGGCACCCTGTCTGGGTAACGTGGGCTGCTCCACGCTGCTCTGTCGTGATGTGAAAGACATTCTCTGGACCATGGGTGGGCGAGCACTCCGTTTATTGCCCCCATTTGGCTTCTGGTTTCCTGAGGGGGGGTAAAAAGTAGGCTGAGATCATTCCATTATCGTGGTGGCCCGGAATTTGTGGTACACGAGCTGTATTGTAGTATAGTAGTGATACATGGTTTGGTGACACACGGCTGCATGTGCCTTAACGTGTATAAAAGGGCAGATATTCGGAATTCTCACGTACGCGTGTTTCGGGGACACTGATCTCTCACCTGTAGCGCAGCGGTGCTGTCCATCCAGATATTGGCTTTTTCTGGGGTCTTTCCTCGTGGGTCCTGAAACACACGTGACAGGGATTGAGAAGCAGCTGTTTCACACGCACTAAACACACAGTCCTAGCATGAGATGCCATGTCTTATCACCCGGCCCTCGACTTACGTGAGTTTTTGGGTAGTCCTGGCCCAATAATGACCACAAGCAGTTTCCCGCTGATCTTTGTTTGGGCCACGTCCCCTGTTCCAGTCTGGAAGTTAATTTGCCGTGTTCCCGCTGATGCCCAAGGAGTCCATCCTTCCTTCTTAACCTTAAACTCCAGCCTGGCAGAGAAGGACAAATCAACGAAAGGAGCCAAAAACTAAAGGAGATGACATGCGACACCATAGAGAAGTCACTCCCATGCCCACAAATATTAAGTGTTCATCCCTCTGATGGAACTTCAGCCTGTTGAGCCTGTCAAAAAATAGCCTCTAGGGGAAAAAAAATCATTTAACAAACATCAAAAATACCACCACAGCATGGCCGCTCGACCTCGCCAGTAAAATGACACGCTAGAAACACGTACCGGTTGCTGAAGTTGATTGGCAGTCTTTTGCGGGTCCTCTCCTCGTAGCGCTTGTACAGAAGGCTCAGGAACTCTGTCTTAAAGACTAACTCCAAGACGCTGTCGTACTGCGCTTCATGTATAATGACAAAATCATCCTGCAGGCAGCTGTGGAGGAGAGGGCCGAGGGCGCGTCAGAGGGCCGAGGGCGCGTCAGAGGGCCGAGGGCGCGTCAGAGGGCCGCGGGCCGCACTCACCTTAAAGAGACAGACTGGATATTCTGCAGCTCAATCTTCCGCTTCATTACCTCTTTGATTTGACCCTTCTCAGGTCCCTGCTTCACCTTCTCCCGACCAATCAGATAAAGGAACTTGGGCGTCAGGATCAAATCACGCTTCAGGGTCTAATCAGAAAATGACAAGGTCTTATAAATCTACGTACATCACAGCGGTGGGACGAGCTAAAAAGGTGTAGCGTCAAGGAGCAGCCTCTGTATCATGCGGAGTCATTCCTGGTCTGTGATTGGACAAATTAAATATTAGGGCAGAGGGCAACACAGCAAGACAAGAGGGGGCAAGTGAGCACCAGAACCCAGTAAACAATTCGTAACGGAGAATGTATTTTCCTTGTCACTTACCGGTAGCACGGGAGACGGCTCTGCATATCCCCCTTACCCTCTGCGAATAATAAAAATACCTAGAAAACATCTTTATTAGGCGACAAGAAAATTCCCAGCCAAGAATGTAGCGTTTCCGAGTCACAGGAGATAACATCTTACAGGGAGGGTCAATTAACAACGGCCTCCAAAACTCTTCTTCAGAACATGGACTCGGCCAGAGACCTTGAGATTGGAAGGTGTGAACGCTCTTCCGTGCAGCCGCCCTACAATTACTTGGTCAAGGCGGAAAGGAGAAAATACCCTTGGCAGAAACTCGGTGTGCAGGAAGCCTAAGCCTTGTTTTAAGGGAATGTAATCCAGCCAGAGGGACCGATGGAGCTCCAGGAGCAGAACTGCCACCAGGTCTTCTCATATCGTAGATTTAGTAACCTTCAGAGAGACCAGAATGGACTAATCTCTCCCTTTCAGAAGCCATGCTATCGTCTTTAGGTATGAAGGATCTGGCTGGAGAACAGGCCTCTGTCCTAGTAGCTCTGGCTTGATCTAGTCTTCTGGGACTCTCCACTGACAGGCGGACGAGCTCCGGGTACCAGATCCTCTCGGTAGAAGCAAGACGTCTCGATCTTTCGTAGAACCCTGGAAATGAGGCAGAAGAGGAGAAATGTAGCCCAAGTTAAAGTCCCATCTCTGGGAGCGGTGCTGTCCAGGGTAGAGGATTGCCTGCTGCTGACGGAGTAGAAGCAACACAACTTCTTGTTAACTGCTGTGGCCATAAGGTTGATGTCCGGAAACCCCCATTCATCTGTAATCCGAAGGAAGGTAGAGAGGTCCAGACTCCATTCTCCTTGAATAACTTCTCCCCCGCTGAGGAGGTCTGCAGTAACATTTTCTTTCCCTCGAATGAACACGGTGGCCAAGTGGGACAGATTCTCCTTGTCCCATCTCCCTACTCTCTGTAGAAGCTCCCCCTCTAATTGGTCACCCTTCGTGCCTCCCTGCTTGTTTAAAGCCGTCACGTCTCGTATTCTTCTCTGCCAAGACTGAAGGGTTTTCCAGACAGCTAGGCGTTCCAACATACTTAGGTGTAAGCACTTCTCTTGCATCAACCATAGCGCGTCTTGGGCGTCTGTCGAAACAATCCAAGCAGGACCAAGCCAGGCAGGGGCGGATAGAAGCTCCCCCACTTCCCACAGCCGAGCAGTAAACGGAGCATTCCCACAAACTCCGAAAAAATAACTGCACACCCACCCAGAATGGGGCAGGAAAAAAAGGGTTCGGGGGGGCTTATTTTTTCCTTCCCTATCCGGTTAGCAGAGCCATCTTCTGTGCTACTGGGATTGACCAGAGACATTAAAGAAAAGCATCGCAAAAAAAATAAAAAAATGGGTGAAAAGGTATACCTCCCGCCTTTTGGTGACCCCAGCCACGTATTGGTGGAGTCACTCGGCTCTCACCTTGAACCTGCGGTCATATTTCACCACAGTCTCTGTGAAATCGATCCTCTCTCTGCGCCCCACAAACTGCTGAAGCTCGGGGTGTCCGTCCATCCCGATATAATCACCCACAAAGTTGCGGTTGATGCTGTTGCGGCGTCGCTCCTTCTTGTTGAGGACGATGTTGGAGGCTGAGGGAGGGGAGAGAAGGAAGATTATTTTTTTGATCCCATCTTACGGCCCCCACGCCCAGCCTCCAGCTCACCCATTTTCCCCCTCACCTTCCTCCCGCATTCGGATGTACTTGCGAACCGCGGTGTGTTTGCGCCAGGCCTTCTGAATCACACGCGCAAAGCCGTCATACTTCCTTTCCCGCATCTCCTCCAACAGAAAGAGCTGCAGGAAACAGCATTGAGAAATACGCCAAGGAGCCCCCAAACCCACTGGCACCTCCGCCACGGACCCCCCAAACCCCATCCAATCTGCCCCTTATGCATTAAGATACTCACAGACTCCGGGGCTTTTATAAACACTTTGCTCTTTCCCAGCTGGTATTGATCAGAGTCCATGTTTACTGATCTCAGGAGATGCAGAACTCCGGCCTTCTCATCCCCCCTCCACTCCGGCCAGGACTCCCGCGTCAGTATGGCATACCTAGCAAGGCGGCAGAGAACGAAAAACTGCTGCTACACAAGTACACACTCTCGCGGCCCCCCTACACACTCTCGCGGCCCCCCTACACACTCCCGCGGCCCCCTACCCGCCACATATTGAACGCACCTGTTCAGGAATTTTCGGAAGATTCTCCGATAGGCATACCCTGCCCGCCGCACACGGATATTCTCTCGCAGTCCAAGATACTCAACCTGGTGCTTTACCCTGAACCGAATAGAAGGCAGAGGGCACAGCGTTATAGCAGCTCCCAACCCCATTACATACCTGGGACCCCCCACACACACTATACCTGCTCTCCTCCCAGTCGCGTGGCTTCTTGGACTCGTTGGGCTTGATGCAGCGGATGTAGTGGGGGGTGCACTTCATCAGGGTCTGCACAAGATCATTGGCTTGTTTCTAGAAAAGAAAGGCTTACATTTAAAATCAGTGGCTACCAAGTTGAGAGCAGGTTCCCATAATCGGCTCACATTTCCTCCTCAAACTCTCACCTTTATCTTGGAGCTGGCGGTGCTCGGGCGGCCTTTTTTATCCGCGCTGAGGTTTTCGGGGAAGCGCTCTCGGATGAAAGGTCTATAAGAAGCAGAAACCCGTAAGTCTGGGTGCTTGGGGTGACCGGTGTCTCATGTTAGGGGCACAGGCAGGGAGAGCACGCCGAGCGGGTCGGGAGGTGGGTTTCGGGGGAAAGAAGAGAACCTCACATTTCACTGCTCTGCATCAGCTCGATCAGGTCAGGAAAGAGAACATCTCGGTTCCTCTCGCAGAATCCATTAGCGTCGTACGACACCTAAACGGGGAGGCGGAGACGAGAGAAGCTGCAGCGACAGGGTGCAAACAAAACCAAGCCTGCAGGTCATACGTTATACCCTCCGCACCGAGAACCGAGAGTGGACTGCTCGCAGCACCCACCCCATACCTTTCCCGCGTAATGGTGGATAATAAACCCTTTGTTCCAGCTGTTGAAATGTTCGTGGCCACCGATGGCCGACTGGAGCTTCTGGAGCAGGGTCTGGTGGGCACCCTCACCTTTCGCATGCATCGTAGCACACACGTCATCCAAGATACTCATTATCCCTGGGGGGTTCTACACGAAGGGGGAGGAATTGCCTTTATAAAGAAGTAATGAAGACACGTCGTCCCCAGGATTTTATAAGCCTGTTACTTAAACTCACCACTTTATTCTCTATCAGATCGCACACAATTTTATTATTAAAATAATCTATCGGAGTCCAGCAAATTCCTTCCTGTACATACTCCTCCTGCAAGAGATCAAAGGGTCAGAGACATCTCACCCCAAAGAGACCCCTTAACCTGCCCAGAGACTTACCACACCAAAGAGACCCCCTTAACCTGCCCCAGAGACTTACCACACCAAAGAGACCCCTTATCCTGCCCCAGACAGAGGCCACATTGCACAAAACAGGCCCCTTTATCATGTCCGACTGAAATCCACCCCGCCAAAGAGACCCCTTATCCTGCCCCGGACAAAGGCTACAGAGACCCCTCATGCTGCGCCGCACAAGCCCGTTGCCCCTCTCACCTGCTCAGCTTTCAGAGTCAGCTCTATGAAGATCTGCTGTAGTTTTTCATTAACAAAGTTTATACAGAATTGTTCAAATCCATTTTTCTGAAAAGGAAAAGAAAGTAAAGTTTCGGTGAAACTTTCCAGCTGTCCCTCAGCCACCCAAATACTCCAACAGACCACGCAGCGGGGTTATCCCCATGTACTGCCTCCACGTTCTATGCGTACAATGCCTACAGAAATAAGTTACCCCCCCCACACCCGCAGTTCGGAGTTACCCCCAAACATGGGAAGATACCTGGAATATTTCAAAGCCGTATATATCCAGCACTCCGATGTTATACTCCTCCTTGTCTTTCCTCATCGCTTTATTAATGGCCTGAAGAAGAGACCGTGGTCAGACAGGCAGTGAGCAGCACAACGAACAGAGAGAAAGACGCGGTATGCCACGGACAGACGGGCCGGTGTATGCCACGGACAGACGGGCCGGTGTATGCCACGGACAGACGGGCCGGTGTATGCCACGGACAGACGGGCCGGTGTATGCCACGGACAGACGGGCCGGTGTATGCCACGGACAGACGGGCCGGTGTATGCCACGGACAGACGGGCCGGTGTATGCCACGGACAGACGGGCCGGTGTATGCCACGGACAGACGGGCCGGTGTATGCCACGGACAGACGGGCCGGTGTATGCCACGGACAGACGGGCCGCGGTATGCCACGGACAGACGGGCCGCGGTATGCCACGGACAGACAGGTGGGTCTTGAAAACATACAGAGATGCAACAGAAAACACAAGAGGTGGATGGATGGGTAGGCAGGTCGGGGACACAAACGGCTCTCACCTCTACCAAGTAGTCAAAGAGGCGAGTGTACAGCGCTTTGGTGAGAGCGTCACGGGTAAAACACGCCTGCTCCACGTTCAATGTAACGTCAATCACTTCCGACTTCCCACCCCATTTACTGTCCATCTTACGGCTCGTTAACTTCTCCTGCAGCCGGTCCTGGTCAATGCCAAGCAGGTATGCGGGAAACGCCAGGACTAGCAGAAGGAACAGGCAGGTCGGGGTCACATGTGAAGTCACCCAGAGGGTCCCGCTCCCCCCCCCCCACCCCTTCACTCACAGTCTCCGCTCTCCACCACGGCGTAATTGCCGCTCTCTCTGAAGGCAATGTTTCCCAGGTGGAGGATTCCAGCCACGATCTGCAGCACGTAGGCCTGAGCATCGAAGGGAAGTCCCACCACTTCCATGGCGGCCTGGAGGGACAGAGAGCACTGGGGTGAGCACACAAGGCAGCCACCACAGGGCAGGAGGGGCAGAGAAGCCATAGTGGGGCAGAAGCAGACGGCGGGGTCAGTTCTCACCATAGTTTCTGCGAATTCCTCCTTATCGCTCACGTCGTCCACGTGGTAAACGGCAGATTGGTTGAGATAGAAGTAATAATCTGGGGTTGTGATTCCAAGATTCTCCCGATCCTCGTCAGTAGCTCCTTCCAGCAGCTGCAAGATCACATACAGCGTTTAACACGGGCCTGTAGATCGCAAGCTCTGTGGCACAGTCGTATATAAATGACTGTCTGGACTTTATCCCCATATGGTGCTACCCTCCCACACACAAATGAAAACCATATATTGTGAGCCTCTGATGGTCACCACACCGGTCAGGGAGAAGGACCAGACCCCGGCGGCAGCCCGCCCCGCTAGGTGGTTCCAGAGTCTCACCTGGTAGAATATGTGGAAATTTCGCTCCCCTGTGTTCTGGTTCACAACTCGTGACTTCTCCAGGAGGAAGTTGGAAATCTTCCCTCCATCCGGCTCTCCGCCCCGGCTGAACTGAATCTCAAAGTACTTTCCCTGCGGTGACACGGAACAAAGCGGCACTTACTGTACATCCCGCCGTGGGCCTCACTCGCTACAAACTCAAACCAAAAATCGAGCTGGGGCACCAACTGTAGGATACGGTTGGCGATAGCGCTGCCCAAAAAGTCAACTCACAAATCTGCTGGAATTGTTGTTCCTGACGGTCTTGGCATTCCCAAAAGCCTCCAGGAGCGGATTGGACTTCAGGATAATGTCTTTCACATGCTGAGAAAGTGGGGGAAAACAATTTAAGTTCCTGATGAGACGCACATTCACCATTAATTTACAATCGTGGTGCTTTCAAACCAACGCGTCTCCCCCACAGCCTGCGACACGCGTGTCATACAGATTTATTGCCCTGTACCTGAACCTTGGCGCCCCCTCCGGACACCTTCGAGATGTACCCCATGATATATTTGGCAGCCACCGTCTTTCCTGCTCCACTCTCGCCGCTGTAGGGAACACAACATCTGAGTAAGTGATCCCCAGCTCCCCGCTCACACTACCCCAACAACGCCAGAAGCAGCGCCTCACCTGATTATCACGCACTGGTTCTCGCTGTCTATTAGCATGTTGCGGTACACGTTGTCGGCCAAAGCATATATGTGCGGCGGGTTCTCATACTGAGCCTGCGGAGGGCAACCAAGAGAGGTTATCGAGAAATCCCCGATGGAGGGTAACATCTACACATTTACTAAACTTCTCTGTGAGTGAAAAGATAATCAGCTAACAAGCTGCAGTACTGCAAAGGTCCACCGAGCGACAGCACTGAGCTGGCAGAATCGTGCACCAGGTGAGACTCCTGACTCACTTCCAGCCCCCTCCTGACTCTCCTCCCATGACCCTCTCTGTCTAGTGACTTCAGAATTATGATCGCCCTGAATCATCTACACATGACCCAGCGTGTACTGCACACACGTGTTTTGTTGCAAAACATGCAGGAAGCAATATCGTTTTTGCCGACATTCTCTCAAAAACGTTCCCTTAAAGATACCGTCTTTACGACACTGGGTATGATCTCACCGGTGTGACACCATTATCGCCCCACCAAGTCTGAAAGGGCAAGAGGGACTCACCGCTCCCTGGTAAAGCTCGATCTCCCGCTCTGTAAAGTATGGCAGCTGTTTGAAAGGGTTAACAGATATCAGCACCGGGCCGATGTATGTCTGAGAGGCATTGAGGATCAAACAGGCTTGAAGACTGGTCAGGTGTCCAACCGGCGGCCCGTGGGCCACGTGACCCCTAAAACTATATGGCATGTCTGAAGCCACGTGTTCTGCTGTATGACATCACCAATGAATGCCCCCCCATAGCCCCTTATATACCCCTTATATACCCCTCAGGTTGTTTGTAGGCCGCCACGCAAGGATACAAAAATATAATCGTCCATGTAACGCTTCTTCAGGTTATCCACGATGGCTTCTTCCGTGATCTTGGAGAGAAGCACCATGTCGTCCACGCCGCTCTGCCGCACATTCTGCGTCTGCCAATGGTAACGCTCCTTACTGCCCTGTGGAGAGAGAGAGAGAAGGGAATCGTACGACATTCCTTTACAGTGCCCCCAACCATCATCCTAATCAAAGCCATCGGAACAAACGGCGTCAACATCATCGCAACCAGATCAACTCATCCCCATCCAAGCCGTCCTCTCCCATCGCCTCACTCCCCTCAACCGCTGACTAGATTGTAAGCTCCCGGGAGCAGGGCCCTCTTCTCCTTTGCACCAGTTTGTTATTGTACGTGTTAATAAATCGTTCTAATGAATGTAACAGCGCTGCGGAATCGGCCGGCGCTTTATAAATAAAATGTAATGAGCTTGTGGGGGGATACCGGGGCCACAGTTAACTCTTGATGAGGGCCCAGCAACAGGGTAAGAACTTATAAACATTTACATCGGGAAATTCTTTCCTTTTGGTCACCGCGGGGGGCTTATTACATCACATATCACCCCACCACCGGACCCGCGCAGGGTTTACACCTCGGCCCCAAGTCCAGGTGTCGTGGACAGACTAATCCATAGAGCTTACAATTAGGGCAACAGGAGGTCATAAGACGTTGTCATGTTGGAATCCACCCCAACCTGAGGGCAATTACTTCCGTCATGCTAAAACAAAAACAATACAAAAGCGCTTCTGCCCCAGACCGGTATCTCCAGAGGGCCAGCCGGGGCATTAGCACACCCTTATTTTGCTGGAATGGAGACGGCACACCGGCCCATGAAGTAGCACCGTGCATCAGACAAAGGGTTAAATGTGCCAGGAATGTTACCTGAGTCAGTCCCGAGCCGCACCCAGTCTCCTCCCCCCTCCCGTCACATGGTACGTCTCAGCCCCCCATGCAGGCCACAACACAGCCCGACACCTATGGGGGCACCTGGGGCAGGGCTGGACGCACAGATGGGGGGGGGGGGGCAACACAGACAAACAGGAGCACACAACAGATCCTCCAATGTATATATTTATTGCTTTATATAACGCCATCATATTCTGCAGCGCTGTACAATTAATTACCCCCATAATGTAAACATTTTCAACCCCCATAATGTGTACATCAGCCCCCCATAATTTAATGTGTACATTAACCCCCTGGCTGCGTCAGGACACAGACTCATTTACATACCAACACACAGGGGCACTTTCTCCCAGACCACTGTTGCCTCTTGCTGGTTCCAGTCTAACCAGTTGAGGGACTTTCTGCATGTTTATGGCACGGACCGTGCAACACAGGCGTGAGGGGAGAGCTACCCAATTATCACTCACTCCCTTGGTGTAGTAGTATTACCACTCCTGCTGGGAAGCAGCTTCATAAACAGAACACTTGGAAGAGTTTCACTCAGCTCTCTGGAGCTCAAAGGGTTAGAGTAATAATCAGATAGTCAAAGCCCCCTCATGATTACACGATTTACATGCCAGCCCCACCTGCCCGGGGCAGCTCCCCAACCCCAGCCAATGCTAATGGGGGTAATTTGGGGCCCTCAAACATTTCACAGACAGCACCCCATACAGGATAACCAGTGCCTCCTAGTGTCCCCCCAGCCCCCAGTGCAAAGCCTACACCAAACCAGTGCCCCCCCAGTGCAAAGCTTACACCAAACCAGTACCTCCTAGTGTCCCCACAGCCCCCAGTGCAAAGCCTACACCAAACCAGTGCCCCCCCAGTGCAAAGCCTACACCAAACCAGTGGCTCCAAGTCAAATATGCCTCCATTGAAGGCGTCTCACCATTCTACTTCCGCCGCTGCTCTCCTCGGGTGGCTCGGGCTCTCCTCCGTTGGGCCCCACTGCCGGCTCCCGCTCACTCCCAGGGAACTTCGGACACGCCCCTCGCCGCAGCACCTGGGCGGATCCCACAGGTGAGCGTCACAGCGGCTCCTGGCGGCCGCACCGGGTACTGCACCCGGTTTATACTGCTACAGCCCCGAGCCCTGGGGTAATTAGCTGCTCCGGGCACAGGAACACGAGGGGGCGATTTACCCCTTAACTACCTGCTGCCTCAGAGGTGGCAAAGTGTCACTGGGCACGGCCACTGTGCATGGCCAACTACACAAGCTGTGAATATATAGGCAGAAGAAACAAACCAAATGCTGCAGCCTGACCCGTCAGAGGCTCCAGCCCCCCACAGTGCCATCCGCAATGCCCCTGTACATACGGGTATGACCCAGGCAACCGATTTCACTTATACCAACCGCAGAGCGTCCTATTAACCCCCCCTTCCCATACTATTAATACTTTCATCCCTGACACCTGGGGCAGATGTTCGCCCGATGCCGCTCCGTACACATCACAAGAGACAGAAGCCGAGCTGGATTATTTCAATTTTAATAGAAAGACATAAAAGCATTTTTTCTTTTTTAAAAGTCCCCCCCCCCCCCACCACCATAAACAGGAGCGGCACATCTGTCGTGTTAATGCCCCCAATACAGCAGGCATACAACCTGTCCGACCCGCAGGGACCGCTGATTCTGCCCCAAATAAAAGCATTTCAATTAAAAGATAAAAAAGTGCCTATAATAGAGGGGTTTTAGCCAATCACATCAAAGTGGTTTAACCCCTGTTGTGCCAAGATGCCGCCCCCCCCCCCATTGGGCAAGGGCTCTGGACGAAGAAAAAAAAAAATAAAAATGGTAAACCGCAAGAGAGATGAACAAGTGATGCACGGACTAGCAGGGAAAGTAATGGAGGGGGCAATAAAGTAGGGGTATTAATGGACAGTTTAATGGCCGCAGAACCCCTTGGCTCGTTCTCCAGGTGGCCACCCATGTAGCAGACAGTCGCGCAGCCCCTCCATCTCCTGAACCCTAAATTCAACTTGCAATCTCTTAACGCAAACGGAGAGATCCACGAGCGGGAATAATTGTGCCTCTCCGACCAACGGCCGAGGATAAAAAAACAAAAACATGTTCGGTGGGGAGAGTTTTTTTGGACGCACTGAACACTGATTTTAGCGGAAATACTGAGTGAGGGGCTTTGACCCCATGAGGTCAGCCCCGCGAAGCCCCAAATGGTTAGAAATGTCTCCACGGGGCCACACATTGTCCCTTCTCTGCCATCTGTCATGAAAATAAAGTTTGGTGAGAGCGTGTCCTTCTGAGTCTGTGCCGGAGCAGGGGTATAAGCCGTCCCGGTCAGGCGGCGGCCCCCCGCTCACATGATGCCGTTGGTCAGGTACTGGAAGCCGTCGTAGAGCTTGGTGGTAATGGATCTCATGCTGCCGTCCACCATCTGATCCACCAGGACCTGGAGCTGTTCCTCCGTCATGTTCATGTGGAACCGTTCCTTGAGGTTGCGTATGGTGCTGGAGCCGTGGAAGCATGGCAGCTGCGAGCCTGCGGGAGGAGGGAGAGGAGCCGGTGACTACCGAGAACAGTTCCTAGCGGCCCCTACGAGCCACCCCTGGGGTAGTTAAATCAAGCAAACAGCTTGCTCAGAGTCTAGAGCAGCACCACGATCCTGAAATGTTTGGGCCATGGCGAAACATCACAAGAGCTTAAAGGCGAACCGCGATAAAATGGCGTACCGGCCGACAGCTCCGGGGGGAAGAACCCACCCAAACTCACGTACCTTGCTGCATGATCTCCACGACCTGGACCACCCTGTCCATGTGTTTGCGAGCAGCGATCAGTCCCTGCAGCATCAGCATCTTGTAGTAGTTAAACATGTCGCCGTTCAGACCTCCCATCACCTGGGGAGAAATAACACGTCACGGCCCGGACCTTCTAGCGCGATCGCCCTCGGCCCCCCGATAGACACCCGGACGTTCCGTCACCCCAGTAAACCTGCTCAGCACTTACATCCACAAACTCAGACGTCAACTTGAAGGCAGATGTCTCGAAGCCAAGGTTCCGGGGGGAGCTGGACAGGATGAAGCCGAAGTCTATGTGTATGATGTGCCCCTCGGAATCCAGCAGGATGTTCCCGTTGTGCCTGGGGAGGAAGAGCAGCTGTGAGGTCCGTCTCACAAGTTAAAGCTGCCGGCCCACCCGTTATGCTGAATTTAACGTGGATTAACATTTAGAGGGAATAAAATGGCAAATCTGCTAAAGGTAACTTTCCAAACGCTGGAGAGGGCAAGCAAGTTAGTCCAAGTGGAACTGCACCTTTAAGCCAGTCTTCTCCTCCCGCCCGTCGGCCCACGTACCTGTCCTTCACCTGCAGCAGGTAGCAGACCAGGCAGTACCCGGCACAGCTCTGCACGAAGTTGCGCTGCGCCGTGAGGAACGCCTCGGTGGTGTAGCTGCCGTGCTCCTGGATGAAGTAATCCAGCAGGGAGAGCTGCGACTGCTTCTTCACCTGGTGTATGGACACCGTATTTACCACCGGCTCGATCATCCCACTGTCCGCCGAAATCACCAGGATCTTGTAGGGCCGGATCCACAGCGGGACGCGCTCGCTTTCCCAGACCGACTGAGTAAAAGGGGCAGCGGGAATACAGTCAATGCACTGGACAGCTACAGTTCACAGCAGATAGAATTTGGCCATCTCTTGGCAATAGGTAGCCAGCAGAGGGAGCCCCCCGGCCAGGCAGTGCCGCAGGTAGCCAGCAGAGGGAGCCCCCCGCCCGGCCAGTCATGCTCACCTGCAGCTGTTTGAGGACCTGGTATGCCAGCAGCTCCTGGCGCAGATCGTCCCCACATTTGACGATCACCGACAGGAGCCTCCAGTTTGGAAAGTGACCGTACGGGGAGCCTTCTCTGATTCTCCTGTAAAGAGTAAGGTGCATAGACATGGTACCAGCCCGGCACAACATCATGCCACGACGACCCGAATCCCAGATTTATCACCCGCACATTACTGAAGGACAGACACGAGATCCGAAAAAACTTCCTAGCTTGCATGTCAGTGAAGAGACATCCCACCCCGAATCCGGCGCACTCCACTGGCACAGAAAATCATGACCCACGGGGCAGGTGTGAAGCTTCCATTTCTTATGCCAGACCCACCTGACTGCAGTACCAGAGGGGCAAAGCTATTCTTCACGTCACGGGGCGCACAATACATTTAAAGCTCAGTGGTGAAAAGGGGCAAACTTGTGTTGTCCAACTTACTACCAGCAGGCTCAGAGCGGACAGCGATGACCCCGCACCTCACCTGACTTTCTCTTGCCATGGCTCCTTTAGGGCTACAGCAGAGGGGTCTTCCGGATCCCGTCGGAAGGTGGTGGGTGTATGCGCCAGCTGCTCCGACAGACGCCTCCTACAGGAAGACATTCATCAGCCCCTTCTCACCAACCCGCGGACGTCTCCTCTATATACCCCTCCACGTTAATTCAGAGTAGTTTCGATATCCGCAACCCTTCACTAACAGAGGTCGGACGGGTTTTTACCGTTAGACAGCATTTTTCTTAGACAGCCTGCACTCTAGCAGTTGAAAGCTTTTTCTGATTGAGGGTCCCACAACCTCACCCAAAACCTGCGAGCCCACGAAGCCGACTCGGACCTCTCACCTTTTAACGCTCATGGCTGGTTAGGAAATAATTTGAGTTTCTGCCTAAATCTTACGAGTCAATTTGCTTCAGTATTTGGAGACATAGCCCTCCCCAGCTGGATGGTGGCGGCAAGCCCTCACCGGATGTCGCCGGCTGCTATGAACACCGGCTCCTTGCTCTCCTGGCTGGTTATGCTGTCCACAGAGAATTGGGAGATGTTGTCACAGCTGTTGGTGTGGAGTTCCGGCAGCTGGAAGGACAGACAGATGTCAGGACGCACACAGAAGACAAACGCACGCACAGTCCAACCCCAGGTACCCACCGCGTCAGATCAGAGACCGCCTTACGCGACTCGCTCCCCTGAGCTCACCTCCACCTGTAGCTCTCCGATGTCGTCCACAGACCAGGCCTCGTCATCGTTATCGTAGTTTGGGACTGTAGTAAAGCTGCTGGCTCTCTGCTCGTGGGTCATGCCACAGTCCGGCAGGTTCTCCACGGAGCGCGTGCTGCGAATCCTGTTCTCCGGGATCCGGACGGGTACTACAGAGGTCTCAAAGTTCTCACACTCCAGGACTTCCACGTAGATCAAATAAGGTGCCTAGAGCAGGGGTGGATAGTGAGAGGTGCCAGAAAGAAGGACTGAAGACACAGCGGACACAGGACTCCAACACATGCCCAGCCTATCCCCATCACGCAGACTACACCTCATCGAGACCCTCGACGTCACCAGAAGGAGTACCTTGTCCTTGGAATTCAACACGACGGCCTGAGTGTGAGGGACGCGAACCACATGGTGGTCGAAGCTGGCGGTGGGTAGCCATACGCGTGCCGGCAGCTTGTGGTTGAGCAAGGACAGTTCAGAGATGAGCCTCTGGGTCTTCTGCTCCTTGGTGGGGAGAGTCGCCAGACGCTTCCCAATGGCCATCAGGGACTTTATGAACTCTCGCTCTGGAGCTAGCCGGACCGGCTGCCGAGAATCAAGAAGAGGGGTTAAAGAAGATAAAGATGCCCTGAAACTCGTATGCCTCCCCTGAACATCCAGCATCACATACGGCTGTCCATAAGCTGAATCGGAACAGAAGCCGGAGCGGGGGCCGCGCGTCGGCACTCGCGTGTCTAGATACCCACTAGCGTCGGTCTGCACCAACAAGGATATAGCATGGGCCTGCAGACCAAAGCCCCTCTATGGCAGCTTATATGCCCCCTGTATGTAACAGCGCCACCTAGCTGTGCTGGTATTCCTGACACTACTAGCGCCTGCTCCTGCGAAAGAAAAAAGCATTCAAATTCAGCCACCGGCTCGGGGTAAAACCAGCACAAACCGCAACCTCCAGCAATGAGATGAGCTGCCACCCCTGTACCAGCCTAACCCTACCGAGCAGGTTATTCTAATGCCCACAGAACCCCGGCCACCTTCACATGCCCGGGCCAGTAACAGAGGACTATCATAACTCTCAGCTGATCCAGAAGGCTTTCCTCGACATCAGGTCAAAGACTTTAGAAGAGGGTCTCAGAGAGATTGTTTGGAAGCAGCAATAGTTTCCTGGCCCACGGGAGAGACCGCCCCCGAGGAGCCGAGTCTTACTATCGCACTGTACACTGCAATCGGGCCAACTGGGCCACCATAGCATTAATGTATGATTTCACGGTTTCTAGCTGTGACATCATTGAGTTACATCAGACTCCTTAAAGACAAACAAGTTAATTTACTACAAACATGAATAAAAACAAAGGGGAAAACAAAGAAGTGATTCAGATTGTAGATAAATCAAGAATACCCATAGGAGGAAAAAACAAAACAAAATGTAAAATTATAATTCTAGGATTTGATTAAATAAAATTTCCAACAAGAAACAGCATTTCCTCTGCCCGGTCACGTGACCTGTTCCGATGCGGATCGTTGCGCGTGATTTCCGAGCTACAAGAATTTGAAGGTTATTTGTATGGATTGGTAAAACCATTCAGCTTCCACGTTTACCGACTGACCGTGAAAAGGTTGGTACTGAACGTGAATCAGACACGTTAATAGCGGAAGAGGAGAGAACCAAGAGGTCCTGCCGGCCCCTAAATATATCTAAGGGCTTAAAAACACAAATATTTGTGGGCTCCAGAGACTAGAAGGGGGCGGCTGAGGGAGGCAGGTTGGGGAGAGTTACCCACAGGCTCGCTCTTTTCCTCATTACTTCTATACGCGTCTGGGCACAGTCCCTGGGCCTCGCCGGGTACACTGGGGGCAGGATGCCCAACCGGGCAATCGGTTGCCGATCATGTTGAAGGTTTTCCTTTAATACGAGGATGCCCCCCTCCCCACAAGCTTGCATGCAGGTGATAGCATAGGGTGGGGGCAGCTTCACAGAACATGCAGGGGGCGGCAGAATGCGGGGTGCAGGTGGTGGGACATAATCGCTTCATAGCTTCCCAGCACAGTGTATAGCCACGAGGCAGCCATATTGGACTATCAGCTTCAACGTAGCCAAAAGCAAACAAAACGGAACCCCATGCAGCGGGGCGCCTGCTTGAAATACTCTGCCCCGAGAGCAGCCAGAATATGGCGTGATGGGCATCTCCACCTTTGAACATGCAGGGGCCGAGTGATGGAGGGGGGGGTAACATCTGAAATCCCCGCAGAGGAAATGCTGCTGCCGTATAGAGAAGAAGCCAGTAAGACCCCAGCCAACTACACCAAAACTGGCCACTTACGGAGGAGAAGGACCTATCGAGACTTTCCGAACTGGACGAGAGCTCCTGGGAAAGAGGGAATGACAGGAGGTAAAGGCATAGGGGCAGAGGAGGGAAAAAAGGCAGAGGTTTAGCCACCAATATCACAACGATACCCTTTACCCACCCAACCCCAGGACGGAGGCAGCGGGGCAAAGTCTCACCTGCTGAGCTTTTATCTACGGGCGTCAGCTCTGATAAGACATTGATCCAAACGCCCCGGCGGCAACTCAGTCTGCATTCCGATTTACAAAGAGCCTGGCTACACAGAGCTGTCCACTCCAAAGCGTTAAGGGCCGGCTGGGCAGCCCCCCAAACCTCCAATTCACATGGAATCTTGAAGGCTGCTCCTATTGGGCTCGGGGTACCCAGACTGTCACTCAAACGCTGGGGCAGGTGGGCAGAGGCTGCCCTGGCCACTTGACATCTCTTGCTCTGGGACCGCTACCCTTCCATGAACACCTAGATACGGCCGTATGGGATATAGGGTTACACGGCTTGGTACGTATGGCCCCATCTCACAGGTCAGATCTATCGAAGCTTTCAGCCATTTAACTACCGATGAGAACGTACCCCGGCGGGGTCCGACGCCTGCCGTGCACAGGAAGTGCTCCCTACAACGCGTGCGCGCCATTAATACCGTCGGCTAACTAACAATATGTAACGGAGTTCCACGCAAGCTGCCAGCTAGGCACAGAAGCAGCGAGAGAGGCAGCTTCCCTCTAACACGGGGCATCCCCAAAGATTTGCAATGGAGAGCGCTGCAGCTTTCGCTTAGCTTGCAGGAGGTGGTGAGCTGCCATCTGTGGATCTAACGCGCTAAGAAATAAAACCACTTTACATACAAAGGGGTCACAGGGTTTGCCCCGAGTAGGGTGCATCAGCCATGGAGTGTCATGTGACGCCGCGGTCAGCTGACACATGGTCCATCTGTGGCTGCGAGTATAACGGTTACTCAGCTGATACTCGGCACAGGCAGGACTTAAAGCTCCTCTATGCTCCTTATGACAAACGCATGATGCCCCTGAAACCCATCACTGCCGGCACGGCTGGACAGACGTACATTTGTAGCACATGCAAGCTTTTTGCTCGCCAGCAACATTACAAGCTACCCCAACCCAATACAGAAGCGTCCTGCCATTAAGAGCGTGGGGGTGTAAACAGCTGGGGCACCCGCTTCTGACCCCAATACCCCCCCGCCCGACGTGTAACATTGCAGGGTTACGTTACTGAGAGCGAGTCCTGCCCAGCGCCAAACCCTGCCATCCACACGTTGCCCGTGGCACAGAGCCGGCAGCATAGTCAGGTGCATGCTTTTCAACCTGTGACCAGATGTGTGGCCTATACCATGTATTACCACCGGCACATGATGGGTTAAGTTGAGGCTGGCACTAATTGGACAGTCCAAGGAAATACAGAGACCGCAGGAAATCTCTCTCCACTTGCCCCAACCCAACACTGTCACCATTCATACGACTGCACGAGGGCACCGGGGAAAAAGCCATCAGAAAGAAACCTCAATCACTCATTTGTCCCAACAGACAATGAACAAGCTGAGTGTCCGTTATCTGCCGGGGTCCCCGACGTCCACGCAAACAAGTAGGGGTAACCGGGCAGGAAGCCCTTGAGGAAACCGCCGGTCATACACAACGCACCGCCTCCACACGCAGGACGGACACACAGCCACATGGATTACTACAGCAAAGACCTATATAAACCAAACAGGTAGACAACACCGGCATCCAGCAAGGACTAGCGACCTCCAACCATAACCTTTCGCATGTTTAGGGGCCATAAGACCTGTAACTGTGGCCCCCGGGCACCGTTACACTTTATATGTAACAGGCAAGCTTTAGGAAGAACTCGTGTCAAAGCCCTTGCTGTTAGGGTAACACACGAGTCCCCATCACACTCGCCACTCTCACCTCTTCATCGTTCTCCACCTTCGGATTGCTGGCCGTCCGCTTCAAGTTGCTGCTGAGGCTGATGCTGACCGTCGCGTCCGACTTGGACCTCTGATGAGTCCTCTTGGAGGGAGATAAGCCAGTGTCCGGGGCCAAGCTAAGCGGTGCCAGTTCCCGTTTTTTGTGCGCCGGCTTAAGCTCATCGGAGAGGATAAGCTTGCGCAGTTTAGTGCCCCGTGAGTGCCGCTGAGTGGAGATGTGCATGTCGGAGGAGTAGGCCCCCAGGAGCCAAGCGCATTGCAGCGAGAAGTTGATGCTCTGCCGACAGCGGTGGACCACGTACGGCTTGATGGCGTCTCCCACGTCCTCGTCCATGTGAATGTACATGTTGAGTAGCTGCGGCAGGTAGAAGTCCACGTCGTCGTTTCTGAAATAGAACAGGCGGTTGCCGATGTAGGCCTGGACGCCCGGCTCCTTGGAGTTGTAAAGGTACGAAATGGCCATGGAAATGTCAAACAACTTGCACTCAAACAGCCGCAACAGCCAAGATTGTTTGGCAGAATTGTTCTTCTGCTTTCGCCGGGCGTTTTTCACACTATTAACGTCCATCAATGACTCATCTTCCTCGGTGATCTTTGAGCCGGTGACGGCAGGAGCCAGTGGCCCTGGTGGGACAGGGGCGCAACCGTCTGCAACTTCCCCGCCGTCTACCTCATCACTGCCACCCACCTTGTCCAGGCTCTCCAAAGAAGAGCCATGCATGAGCTTGACCTTCTCCAACACTTCCTGACAGGCTTTCTGGGCCACGTCAGGGTCTATGACGAGAGACACCTCCGCCACCCCCTCTGTGATCACACAGAGTGGGCCGCTGTTACCGTGCAGGGCCACAGCTTGGTCGTTTTTCACTGGTGCTGGCTCCACCATGGTCTCCGCCATCCCAACGGTCAGTCCTCAACGCTAGGCTGGAAAACATACAAGATAAGTCCAGGCGGTCCTTCAGTACATTACGGGAACAGAAGGGGGGGAAAAAAAAAAAAAAAAAAGGAAAGAAAAGGAGATAGAGGAAAAATAAAATCCAAGAGCTAAGAGACTACACCGAATCAAAGGGTCTGGAACACGGAGTTATAGACTTACGTTTAGTGTGGCAATACGCGTCTAGTTTGGAAACCACACGTACACAGCTCACAAACATCTGCAGGATCTGCCTCCCATGTTGCGTCTGTACAGGAGACTGGACGGTAAGGTGGGGGGCAACGGCATCTCAAGGCTCTCGCGGTCCAGAGTCACCCCTAAACCTAGTGTGAAAGAACAGGAGACGCTACAGGAAAAATCACTTACAGAAGCATTACATTAAAGGGCCAATATACCAGGACGCCGTCATTGTTACAGGAGCCGGCAGGGAGGCTAGCGTGGGCTGTGTTCTCCGTGGCAGGTAGCACACTAGGGGTTAATGCACAGTATTTGCATGGCTTTGTACAACAATCCATGCGCAAATGGCAAAGTAGAAAGCTGGGGAGGGTTTGCAGTGGTGAAAACCCCTCCGTACAATGCCCCGGGTCGAAGGAATTCAGAGGCACGGAGAACTGTTTGACTTGCTGCTGACACCTGAGCCAGGCGTGGATATCAAGCTACAGGTTTCCAGGTGAACAGAAAGGAGACAAACATCACCTGCTGAAAGCGGGACACCGCAACCCTTATACAAGCATGCTATTCCTAAAGCCCCCCGTTATACCGCTAGACTAAGCTCCGTGGGACAGGGTCTGCCATTATACCGTTAGACTGTAAGCTCCGTGGGACAGGGTCTGCCATTATACCGCTAGACTGTAAGCACCTGGGACAGGGTCTGCCATTATACCGCTAGACTGTAAGCACCTGGGACAGGGTCTCCCATTATACCGCTAGACTGTAAGCTCCTTGGGACAGGGTCTGCCATTATACCGTTAGACTGTAAGCTCCTTGGGACAGGGTCTGCCATTATACCGCTAGACTGTAAGCTCCTTGGGACAGGGTCTGCCATTATACCGCTAGACTGTAAGCTCCTTGGGACAGGGTCTGCCATTATACCGCTAGACTGTAAGCTCCTTGGGACAGGGTCTGCCATTATACTACTAGACTGTAAGCTCCTTGGGACAGGGTCTGCCATTATTCCGCTAGACTGTAAGCTCCTTGGGACAGGGTCTGCCATTATACCGCTAGACCCTAAGCTCCTTGGGACAGTGTCTGCCATTATACCGCTAGACTGTAAGCTCCTTGGGACAGGGTCTGCCATTATACCGCTAGACTGTAAGCTCCTTGGGACAGGGTCTGCCATTATACCGCTAGACCCTAAGCTCCTTGGGACAGTGTCTGCCATTATACCGCTAGACTGTAAGCTCCTTGGGACAGGGTCTGCCATTATACCGCTAGACTGTAAGCTCCTTGGGACAGGGTCTGCCATTATACCGCTAGACTGTAAGCACCTCGGACAGGGTCTGCCATTATACCGCTAGACTGTAAGCACCTGGGACAGGGTCTCCCATTATACCGCTAGACTGTAAGCTCCTTGGGACAGGGTCTGCCATTATACCGTTAGACTGTAAGCTCCTTGGGACAGGGTCTGCCATTATACCGCTAGACTGTAAGCTCCTTGGGACAGGGTCTGCCATTATACCGCTAGACCGTAAGCTCCTTGGGACAGTGTCTGCCATTATACCGCTAGACTGTAAGCTCCTTGGGACAGTGTCTGCCATTATACCGCTAGACTGTAAGCTCCTTGGGACAGGGTCTGCCATTATACCGCTAGACTGTAAGCACCTCGGACAGGGTCTGCCATTATACCGCTAGACTGTAAGCACCTGGGACAGGGTCTCCCATTATACCGCTAGACTGTAAGCTCCTTGGGACAGGGTCTGCCATTATACCGTTAGACTGTAAGCTCCTTGGGACAGGGTCTGCCATTATACCGCTAGACTGTAAGCTCCTTGGGACAGGGTCTGCCATTATACCGCTAGACTGTAAGCTCCTTGGGACAGGGTCTGCCATTATACCGTTAGACTGTAAGCTCCTTGGGACAGGGTCTGCCATTATACCGTTAGACTGTAAGCTCCTTGGGACAGGGTCTGCCATTATACCGTTAGACTGTAAGCTCCTTGGGACAGGGTCTGCCATTATACCGCTAGACTGTAAGCTCCTTGGGACAGGGTCTGCCATTATACCGCTAGACTGTTCACATGAAACTGGATGCCACAGCTTTGTAGGGAGATCTGAATAAAATCTTGTGTGAGCGCATGTAGCACTGACTGAGTGTCATGACTCTCCCCGGGTGTATTTCTGCCTCCCGTCAGCTACTGTCTGACTGAAGAGAATGGATAGGGAGGGAAGGTACAGGCGGCTCAGGTTTTCGCAATCCTTCCTGTCCCAGCTGACGCAGACGCTTGACAAGTGAAACTTCCAGATTCCTGCCGAGTGGGTCCTCACATGACAAGAGCCCACGAGTGACGGCCGAGTCAGATCCCAGAGAGGGGCAATGTCCACGTACCCTGCCAGCCCCAAATAATGTGTGATATTATACAGCCCACAATTCACAGGTCACTGTGCCTGAACGCTGTATGGGGTGTATAGAGCCCGCATACATGGGGCACAAGAGACATAGAAAAGCAGTATAGAGTCACCACATGCAGGATACAGCCTATATAGAATGAAAGTAGAGCACCCTTACACAGGCCACACGAGCTGTATAGGAGGGGGGTATAGAGGCCCCATATACGGGACACAAGATCTGTATAGGAGGGGGGTACAGAGCACCAATACACGGGCCACAAGAGCTGTATAGGAGGGGGGTATAGAGGCCCCATATACGGGACACAAGAGCTGTATAGGAGGGGGGTATAGAGGCACCATATACGGGCCACAAGAGCTGTATAGGAGGGGGGTATAGAGGCACCATATACGGGCCACAAGAGCTGTATAGGAGGGGGGTATAGAGGCACCATATACGGGACACGAGCTGTATAGGAGGGGGGTATAGAGGCCCCATACACGGGACACAAAAGCTGTATAGGAGGGAAGTTTAGAGTCGCTTTACAGCGCACAAGAGGCGTATAGGAGGGCGGTATAGAGCACCATACAAAGGGCACAAGAGTTGTTTAGGAAAGAGGTATAGAGCCCCAATAAACGGGGCACAAGGGCTGTATGAAGTCACCAGTCTGCCCCTCTAAACCCACCATCCTCCAAGACCGACCACCCACACCTCCCGGTAACCCATGGCCAACCTGCTTCCTTACCTCCCTGAGGCTCACAACAACGCCTCCATCCCGGTAGCAGGTCCTCCAGGTGAAGCCTCCGCAGCCCAGGCCTCCACAACCCACCGAGGAGGACCCCGCACCATAGAGACCGAGAACGCCAAGCGGATACCACAGAGTTGCCACGGCCGCACTGACAGCGACAAGCGGAAAGTCTCCCCGACACCACAGAGTGCGCGTCCGCACAGAGCGCCGCTGGAAACTTACCATAGAGACGAAGGAGTGGGCGGAAAGGCCAAAGCGGGGAGGAGGGATCAGATTTATAGGGTGCGCCAGGTGGGGCGGATTAATAATCCCCCAGCCTCAACCACACCCACTACTGCGAGGAACTCAGGCTGGCTGAGCGTCTTGCGAGTTGTATTACACATCAGCTGGTACTGAGTGATGCTCAGAGGGCAACTGATATCATAACATACCGTGTAGAAATGAATGAGGGGAGGAGCCAGGACCGCAACGGGTTAATCAATCACAGCAGTCTATCCATGTGCGCAGAGCCCCCCTAACCTCACAGGTCTCTTCCTCGTGTGCACAGAGCCCCCCCAAACCTCAGAGGTCTCTTCCTCGTGTGGACAGAGCCCTCCCAAACCTCACAGGTCTCTTCCTCATGTGCACAGAGCCCCCCAAACCTCAGAGGTCTCTTCCTCGTGTGGACAGAGCCCTCCCAAACCTCACAGGTCTCTTCCTCATGTGCACAGAGCCCCCCAAACCTCAGAGGTCTCTTCCTCGTGTGGACAGAGCCCCCCAAACCTCACAGGTCTCTTCTTTATGTGCACAGAGCCCCCCAAATCACACAGGTCTCTTCTTCATATACACAGAGCCCCCAAACCTCACAGGTCTCTTCATGTGCGGTACGGGCACACACACACTGACACATACAGACACCGGCACACACACACAAACTGACGCGTACAGACACCGGCACACACACTGACGCATACAGACACCGGCACACACACACTGACACATACAGACACCGGCACACACACACACACTGACGCGTACAGACACCGGCACACACACACTGACGCATACAGACACCGGCACACACACACTGACACGTACAGACACCGGCACACACACACTGACACATACAGACACCGGCACACACACACTGACACATACAGACACCGGCACACACACACTGACACATACAGACACGGCACACACACACTGACACATACAGACACCGGCACACACACACTGACACATACAGACACCGGCACACACACACTGACACATACAGACACCGGCACACACACACTGACACATACAGACACGGCACACACACACTGACACATACAGACACCGGCACACACACACTGACACATACAGACACCGGCACACACACACTGACACATACAGACACCGGCACACACACACTGACACATACAGACACCGGCACACACACACTGACACATACAGACACCGGCACACACACACTGACACATACAGACACCGGCACACACATACAGACACCGGCACACACACACTGACACATACAGACACCGGCACACACACACTGACACATACAGACACGGCACACACACACTGACACATACAGACACCGGCACACACACACTGACACATACAGAAACAGCTCAGCACCCTCAGCCAGCACGTGATAGAAACGTACATCACGGTATTTGCAATAACTGTATATTATACAACGAAATGTAACATTTTACAAACATTATACAAACGTTTCTAACTCGGCCCAACGTGTTCTCGTGAAGCGTGACGCCAGGGGCTCTATGGCTTGCGTGCTGTCAGGAAGCGGACCCCCACGGACAAAAGGCAGGGACCCCCATGGGCAGGCAGGAACAGGCCGCCGGGAATGTTCTGGATCACAGGTGCAGTGTTTTGTCAGCTGCATCGCTCCCAATGAGGGTCCGCGCCCCGTGGGTGGCCGTTAAAGGGGGGACGTGTGGACTGTGTCGCGCTCCCCTTCTCCCGTGGCAGAGCCCGCCGTTTGCTCGGTTGCTCTCTGCATTCTCTCGACCATTCCTCTCCTCACCGTCCAGTGTACGGCGCTCTGCCTCCCGTCCTGGATGACGCTCACCTGAATGGGGGCCGTTGGCGCTGGGGGGTTCCTGGGCTCTGCCGGCGATGGCTTTTCTTGCTTCTCTGCCGGCTGAGGAGGGGCTGGTGGTCTCGGCGGGGTCTCGCCGGCTGACACTTCACGCCGCAGGGTTTCCTTTGCCTCGGAGTGCGACGCTGCAGCATGTTTTGGTTGCGAGAGAGTGGGCATTGCGGTGGTCTTCGGGGGGGTGCAGCCGAGGTCTTTTCTCTCGGCGCGGCTGGAGTCCTCCCCACATCTCCTCTCTATCACTGAGCCCCCTGGGGTGGAAGACTTGGCCAGGTGGGGTGCGTCTAACTTCCTGGGACGACCCCGCTTTCGCTTCGATGGGCAGTCCCCGCCAGCTGCGGAGGGGGACGCCGCGTGCCGCCTGGCCCCTCTGTTTTCACTGTTGCCCCCCGGTGCTCCAGGTGTTTCTCTGGGCGGCCCTTTCGGAGTGGTTTTGGGCATGGGGGGAGTTTCCAGGCTTACTACTTCGGGCAGAATCATGCTGATGACTTTAGGGGCTACGGGCTGAGAGACCAGCCCGGCCCCGTTCACCCCCGCAGTCACAGCGAGCGGCACGCCGGGAGGAACGGACGCAAAAGGCAGGGGGGAGACTTTCAGCGGCCCCGGGAGTATATTTGAGGCCAGCACTGGAGCGGCGAAGCGGATGGGAGAGCTGGAACTCACAAACTTATCCTCTGAAGAAAGCCGAGGCAACAGTACGGGCAGTCGGGCCACCAAAGCATCTACCTGGGGGCTGCTGACTGCCTTGGGGGCGTCCGAGGGGCGCTTCTTCAGGGGCTGGGGGCATTCCGGAGGCGGGTGTGCGACCTTTTTGATCTGGGGGGGTAAGAAGACACATAAGACTCACATGTAAGCTTCATACGATCCACAGAACACGGAGCAGGACACTATGGATCCCTATGGATTACAAGCGGTGTGTGGGGCGGGGGGGGACACAATTTTCCACGACACTCTAGGGGGGTCTCCCGCTGCCCTCTGTGGGGTCCTTGTGCTCCTGCCTATGTGGCCAGCAAGCAGCGAAGCCCACCTTTGCTGAGGGGTCGGAACTGCCGTCTGGGGTGGCCGGTCTTGCACTGCTCGTGGCGTCCGCTGTCGGTTTGGGTATTTTCTGGGCGCCACTCTGAGAATTTTCTGTTAAAAGAGCAATATTTTCATTATTTTTGTACTGGTAACACAGCGGTAACTGACCGAAAATGACTATAATAATAATAATAATAATAATAACTGTTGATTAGGTTGTCGGCGGTCACAATACAGGAAGAAAAGCCCCCAAAGCAGAGGTGATTTGGGTAATTCAGTAGGGGCAGAAAGGAAAGGGGGGTTGTTACTCTATAAATGACTGCCTGAGCAGGACTGACGCTCTCTGCTATACCCACCTGAGAGGACCATAGACAGGACGAGCTCGGCGTTGGCACTGCGGGGGTTAATGATGTGCTGCTGTATTAGGAACTGAGCTACCTCGACCACGTTGTTAAACGAACGCTTCAGGATCTTCTCTGCCCAGTTGCAGATCAAGGCGCAGGAGGCGTTGATCACGTCATTGTTGTAGGACTGAACCAGGTCGGTCAGCTCGGACTATGGGGTAAAAACACAGATCAATGGACGGTGTGGAGAGGCAGAGAGACGCAGTACGGAGGGGAGAGGGACAGGGGTCTTACACTCTCCGCCATTTTCAGGTCCAGGCTGGGTAGCGGAGGCATGCTCACCATGCTCTTCCTTCGTAAGCCGCTGTAGCAATACGTTCCAGGCAGTTAAAGAAAATATAATTTGCCGAGCGACGCGTGTCCAGGGGTAGCCTGCATACAGAGCATACTACATACTGATCTGTGGGCATGACGGGCACTCTAGTAAGTAGTACACATACCCAAACCTCCACCAAGGGGCAGCGCCTCAACCAACAGGACAAAGAGCCGTGACAGACTGGAGAAGCTTGGCACAACCAATGAGATTAATATAGACGTAATATAGAAAAGGATATTTGGACTGTCCTCTTCCTCCCAGCCTCCTGGCCTTTATATTAGGAAATATTTCTCGTATGATTTTGCCGAAATTGGCCACGCTGAGTGGGCGCCCGCAGAGGTTATCGCAGTATCGCCTGCAACAGAGAGAGCAAAGTCAGCGGCCGTCAAACTACTGCCCCTCGGCACGTGCTGGCGTCGCCGTCTACTCACTTGTAGGCATCGTACACGTCTTGTTTGGGCAGGCAGGTGTCTGTATGTTCCTCTAGATGGTTACGTATCCAAGTGCAAGCGTACATGTGCTCCGCCGTGTTCACACCGCTAATGTCCACGTTGCTGCATCAGAGCGAGATCCCGTTATAACACATATATTATATATATGTGGCCCTAACATTCACAAAGAATACCAATAGCGCCCCCTAGTGCCACGCTGAATTATTGACCGAAAAAAGCCAGATAATGCGGAGTTCCCCATTTCAGAGCAACGGGGGGCACCAGAACGCGAGAGATCCCCTCTCTCCTTGAGCACTGTTACCTTTTCTCCGGGGCGCTAGGTCCGGGTGGGAGTTGGAGATACAGGTAAAGCTTGTCATTGTCGCTCAGCTTCTGCACATCAAGCTACAAAATAAAAAGAGCAGAAAAGACGTGGAGACGCGCCATCAGAGAGCGAACAGAAAGCCGCGGCTTCCAGGAATGAAGTCATGAATAAACCCGCTGGGGTATTTGTTAAATGTAAAGGGGTGTTTACTACCCGCCATCGCAGCCCTCTGTGCGATCAGCCAAACATCCCATCACCCCATCCCAAAGAGCTGGGGCGCGCTGCGATCACTTACCAATATACTGTCCACCTTGGACTGCACCGATTTGCTGGAAGTGAAGAGAACGTGATGAGAGCACGGAAACACGCATGTTACAGGCATTCAGAAACTGCACATGCTAACTACAGCAATCCAAAGAGCATTTTTAGCTAAAAGCTAAAATCATTCCGAATACGTAAGAAACGCAGTATGTGCCGGGCGCGCAGCGAGGAGCTTTCCCGGGCCGCGTGATAAATAATATCGTCTCACGTGATCCTGGTGCGCAGTTTCTGCACAAGGCTGAAGGGCTCTGTCTCTCCCTGGCAGTCTCCAGCAGTCAGGCCTCCCTTCTCAGAAACCTTTTCATACAGCTCTCCTTCGGCCATCTCCACCGTGGGACGGAACTGAGGGGACACAAGTTATTTCTTTAAGAACAGTTTGCGGGGGCCAGTGCTTTCTGCCCCCCCACAGAGCTTCCTTCCTCCTTGCCCTGCAGAGCCCCGCACTTCCTTCCTCCTTCCCCTGCAGAGCCCCGCACTTCCTTCCTCCTTCCCCTGCGCTTCCTTCCTCCTTCCCCTGCAGAGCACTGCACTTCCATTAACCCGCCCTGCTCTTCCTTCTCCTTTCCCTGCCGCGACCGGTGGTTGGTACATGTCTGGCGTGGGTCTATTTGTGTTTTTTTTAATTATTTATAAAAAAATTGCGTTTAATCCCCAATATGTCTGTTTGCACGTTTTTGTTGTGTTTGCGACGTCTGCGCTCCTTCATCTATTATTATTCTCACTCCACGGGGTAATAAAGGGGCACTTTACACATTTTTAGGAGCTTACAGACACCCCATTCCACCTCTTATTGCCCCATCTCCATGAAGCAGAATGCGGGCACAGCGCCTCTGCAGCGAACAGGAGACTAAGGGGAGTGGCTTGGCTGTAACAACACCCCCTCTGTACCCCTCCATTTCTGCCCATTTGTTACCCACGTGCCCCCCTCTCGAGCTAAATAGCACCCCAGGGGCAGCTCCCTATGTGCCCCTGCCCCTACCATGACAGTCAGAGTGACTTATAGGTCCTAAAAGCCCCCTCCCAGATGCCATGATCAGTGTTCTCTACATCCCATGGTACGTTATGTGAAATGCCCCAATACCCCAGTCCTGCTTGACCTATTTGCTATGCTGTGGTGTATTATTGCCCCTTGGGTGCTTGTTGACCCGAATATCATACTGCCCTGATGCCCCATCCCTGGGAAGCTGCCCTGCCCCTACCACAGAGTGGCAGCGTGGCTGCCTTATTACCCCGGCAGGGGATTAACATGGGTTATCTATCCGGGGTATTACTTAACTCTCCCACCCCGTCGTGTCACACACTCATATCGTGACATATGACGCCCCTTGAGGCCAAACGCGGACACCTGCAGACAGGCCTGAGAAACACACTCCGCAGCCTCACGGACACGGGATAAATACCCGGGAATACACCTACCGCCACCTCGGAAACCTCCGCCGAGTTTTTTTTTATGATTGGTGGAAAAACTCGTGTCCCTTAACCTTTTCTCAAAATTCAATTGGCTGCGGTGGCGTAACTTGCCCGGACACAGAAAGATACTTCATATGATTGGTTACTTTTTCTCTTTCTGCATAGCAACAAGCGGCGATGGGCAGCAACACACAAGGGCGCGCAAACAAAAGATTGTATGCGCTGTGTCACAACATTCAAGCCTGGTTGCGCGGATTCTGGAGTAGTTAGACCACGCCCACTTCTTAAAGGGGAAGCGTTCGCTTTAGAGAGAAGCTTCACTCACAGCCTTTGATGTTTTAGACTTCCGTATCCATGGGAACCATATTCAATGGGCAGATACATTCGTTAATGTTTAGTGTCCTTGATGTAATATTCAGCCCCATATGCATATACTTTATTTCCAAATATCAGGCCATCACACCTACACTCTCTATATGGATTAGAACATTATTTATTCACTTCAGAGACTGGATCCACTATGGGCTCCTTGTGTAGAGATACAGTCAGATTCACGTTGTATTTCATGTTATTCACATCAATAAGAAATATAAAAGGGCCTGATTGGTCCTTAGTGCGGTCACATGACCGCTATGATGTTTTCAAATTTATGGTAAATCATGATTGGAGCATTCCACCCAGGAGCCCTAGCCCTAACACCGGTGTGATTGGCTGATACAGTCATGGTAACACATTACAGTGATTGGCGCATTGAAATGAGGTCTGGTGTGATTGGTTCTTTCAGAATCATGTGATTAGGATTCCCCCCCATATATAGCAATGCCAAGCTGTTGCTGGTTTGATGTCAGTTGGTTAGTTGCTCTGCTGAGAGGAGAGGCTTGTCATGGAGGATTGTGGGTAGGCCATGTCTGACTGGACCTGGTTGGGTGGTTTGGAGCTTCAGGCGATCATCCTGGGTTTGTTTTAGTTTTTGGTTTTCTGTTGCTTTCTTTCTGTTGGCTGTACAGTCCATCCAGTGGCACTGCAGCCATAGAGGCCGTTGAGAACCCTGCTGGGGCAACATGCTGGCTGTTACTTATTATAGAATGCTGCTAAACTTGTGAGTTTGGTTTATTAAACATATTTTTTTACTTTATCTTGTACTGTGTAATTTGTTGGGGGTACACATGGTTTGTGGGGATGCTGGGAACCATTGAGGCTGATAGTCTGCATTTTGGAGATAGAGGTATCCTAACTGCACAGTATGCCTGCAAGATGGTGCTGGTGGCTTCATAAATGTTAATGTTTGACAGTAAATATAATCTCAAGATGTGTCCACATAATGGTGCCATTGTCTAGCTGAGTACAGGTTAAAGGGTGTTTTAAATACAGCTAATTATACAATGCTGTTCAGTGGTTGAAAGTAAATGTAGATACACAATGTGTCCACAAGATGGCACTATCAATGCTGTTCAGTGGTTGAAAGTAAATGTAGGTACGCCATGTGTCCACAAGATGGCGCTATCAATGCTGTTCAGTGGTTGAAAGTAAATGTAAGTACGCCATGTGTCCACAAGATGGCGCTATCAATGCTGTTCACTGGTTGAAAGTAAATGTATACACAATGTGTCCACAAGACGGTGCTATCAATGCTGTTCAGTGGTTGAAAGTAAAGGTAGGTATGCCATGTGTCCACAAGACAGCGCTATCAATGCTGTTCAGTGGTTGAAGGTAAATGTAGATACACAATGTGTCCACAAGACGGCGCTATCAATGCTGTTCAGTGGTTAAAAGTAAATGTAGGTACACAATGTGTCCACAAGACAGCGCTATCAATGCTGTTCAGTGGTTGAAAGTAAATGTAGATGCACAATGTGTCCACAAGATGGCGCTATCAATGCTGTTCAGTGGTTGAAGGTAAATGTAGGTATACAATGTGTCCACAAGATGGCGCTATCAATGCTGTTCAGTGGTTAAAAGTAAATGTAGGTACACAATGTGTCCACAAGACAGCGCTATCAATGCTGTTCAGTGGTTGAAAGTAAATGTAGATGCACAATGTGTCCACAAGACGGCGCTATCAATGCTGTTCAGTGGTTGAAAGTAAATGTAGGTACACAATGTGTCCACAAGATGGCGCTATCAATGCTGTTCAGTGGTTGAAAGTAAATGTATACACAATGTGTCCACAAGACGGTGCTATCAATGCTGTTCAGTGGTTGAAAGTAAAGGTAGGTATGCCATGTGTCCACAAGATGGCGCTATCAATGCTGTTCAGTGGTTGAAGGTAAATGTAGGTACACAATGTGTCCACAAGACAGCGCTATCAATGCTGTTCAGTGGTTGAAAGTAAATGTATACACAATGTGTCCACAAGACAGCGCTATCAATGCTGTTCAGTGGTTGAAAGTAAATGTAGGTACACAATGTGTCCACAAGACAGCGCTATCAATGCTGTTCAGTGGTTGAAGGTAAATGTAGATACACAATGTGTCCACAAGACGGCGCTATCAATGCTGTTCAGTGGTTGAAAGTAAATGTAGGTACACAATGTGTCCACAAGACAGCGCTATCAATGCTGTTCAGTGGTTGAAGGTAAATGTAGATACACAATGTGTCCACAAGACGGCGCTATCAATGCTGTTCAGTGGTTGAAGGTAAATGTAGGTACACAGTGTCCACAAGATGGCGATATCAATGCTGTTCAGTGGTTGAAAGTAAATCTAGATGCACAATGTGTCCACAAGACGGCGCTATCAATGCTGTTCAGTGGTTGAAGGTAAATGTAGGTACACAATGTGTCCACAAGATGGCGCTATCAATGCTGTTCAGTGGTTGAAAGTAAATGTAGGTACACTGTGTCCACAAGACGGTGCTATCAATGCTGTTCAGTGGTTGAAAGTAAAGGTAGGTATGCCATGTGTCCACAAGACGGCGCTATCAATGCTGTTCAGTGGTTGAAGGTAAATGTAGGTACACAATGTGTCCACAAGACAGCGCTATCAATGCTGTTCAGTGGTTGAAGGTAAATGTAGGTACACAATGTGTCCACAAGATGGCGCTATCAATGCTGTTCAGTGGTTGAAAGTAAATGTAGATACACAATGTGTCCACAAGACGGCGCTATCAATGCTGTTCAGTGGTTGAAGGTAAATGTAGGTACACAATGTGTCCACAAGATGGCGCTATCAATGCTGTTCAGTGGTTGAAAGTAAATGTAGGTACACAATGTGTCCACAAGACGGTGCTATCAATGCTGTTCAGTGGTTGAAAGTAAAGGTAGGTATGCCATGTGTCCACAAGACGGCGCTATCAATGCTGTTCAGTGGTTGAAAGTAAATGTAGATACACAATGTGTCCACAAGACGGCGCTATCAATGCTGTTCAGTGGTTCAAAGTAAATGTAGATGCACAATGTGTCCACAAGACGGCGCTATCAATGCTGTTCAGTGGTTGAAGGTAAATGTAGGTACACAATGTGTCCACAAGATGGCGCTATCAATGCTGTTCAGTGGTTGAAAGTAAATGTAGGTACACAATGTGTCCACAAGACGGTGCTATCAATGCTGTTCAGTGGTTGAAAGTAAAGGTAGGTATGCCATGTGTCCACAAGACGGCGCTATCAATGCTGTTCAGTGGTTGAAAGTAAATGTAGATACACAATGTGTCCACAAGACGGCGCTATCAATGCTGTTCAGTGGTTGAAAGTAAATGTAGATACACAATGTGTCCACAAGACGGCGCTATCAATGCTGTTCAGTGGTTGAAGGTAAATGTAGGTACACAATGTGTCCACAAGATGGCGCTATCAATGCTGTTCAGTGGTTGAAAGTAAATGTAGGTACACAATGTGTCCACAAGACGGTGCTATCAATGCTGTTCAGTGGTTGAAAGTAAAGGTAGGTATGCCATGTGTCCACAAGACGGCGCTATCAATGCTGTTCAGTGGTTGAAGGTAAATGTAGGTACACAATGTGTCCACAAGACAGCGCTATCAATGCTGTTCAGTGGTTGAAAGTAAATGTAGGTACACAATGTGTCCACAAGACGGCGCTATCAATGCTGTTCAGTGGTTGAAGGTAAATGTAGGTACACCATGTGTCCACAAGACGGCGCTATCAATACTGTTCAGTGGTTGAAGGTAAATGTAGATACACAATGTGTCCACAAGACGGCGCTATCAATGCTGTTCAGTGGTTGAAAGTAAATGTAGGTACACAATGTGTCCACAAGACGGCGCTATCAATGCTGTTCAGTGGTTGAAGGTAAATGTAGGTACGCCATGTGTCCACAAGACAGCGCTATCAATGCTGTTCAGTGGTTGAAGGTAAATGTAGGTACACAATGTGTCCACAAGATGGCGCTATCAATGCTGTTCAGTGGTTGAAAGTAAATGTAGGTACACAATGTGTCCACAAGACGGTGCTATCAATGCTGTTCAGTGGTTGAAAGTAAAGGTAGGTATGCCATGTGTCCACAAGACGGCGCTATCAATGCTGTTCAGTGGTTGAAAGTAAATGTAGATACACAATGTGTCCACAAGACGGCGCTATCAATGCTGTTCAGTGGTTGAAAGTAAATGTAGATACACAATGTGTCCACAAGACGGCGCTATCAATGCTGTTCAGTGGTTGAAAGTAAATGTAGATACACAATGTGTCCACAAGACGGCGCTATCAATGCTGTTCAGTGGTTGAAGGTAAATGTAGGTACACAATGTGTCCACAAGATGGCGCTATCAATGCTGTTCAGTGGTTGAAAGTAAATGTAGGTACACAATGTGTCCACAAGACGGTGCTATCAATGCTGTTCAGTGGTTGAAAGTAAAGGTAGGTATGCCATGTGTCCACAAGACGGCGCTATCAATGCTGTTCAGTGGTTGAAGGTAAATGTAGGTACACAATGTGTCCACAAGACAGCGCTATCAATGCTGTTCAGTGGTTGAAAGTAAATGTAGGTACACAATGTGTCCACAAGACGGCGCTATCAATGCTGTTCAGTGGTTGAAGGTAAATGTAGGTACACCATGTGTCCACAAGACGGCGCTATCAATACTGTTCAGTGGTTGAAGGTAAATGTAGATACACAATGTGTCCACAAGACGGCGCTATCAATGCTGTTCAGTGGTTGAAAGTAAATGTAGGTACACAATGTGTCCACAAGACGGCGCTATCAATGCTGTTCAGTGGTTGAAGGTAAATGTAGGTACGCCATGTGTCCACAAGACAGCGCTATCAATGCTGTTCAGTGGTTGAAGGTAAATGTAGGTACGCCATGTGTCCACAAGACGGCGCTATCAATGCTGTTCAGTGTTTGAAAGTAAATGTAGGTACACAATGTGTCCACAAGACGGCGCTATCAATGCTGTTGAGTGGTTGAAGGTAAATGTAGGTACACCATGTGTCCACAAGACGGCGCTATCAATACTGTTCAGTGGTTGAAGGTAAATGTAGATACACAATGTGTCCACAAGACGGCGCTATCAATGCTGTTCAGTGGTTGAAAGTAAATGTAGGTACACAATGTGTCCACAAGACGGCGCTATCAATGCTGTTCAGTGGTTGAAGGTAAGTGTAGGTACGCCATGTGTCCACAAGACAGCGCTATCAATGCTGTTCAGTGGTTGAAAGTAAATGTAGGTACGCCATATGTCCACAAGACGGCGCTATCAATGCTGTTCAGTGGTTGAAAGTAAATGTAGGTACACCATGTGTCCACAGGATGGTGCTATCTCAATGCTGTTCAGCAGTTGTAAGTAAATGCAAGTACACTGAGTCCACAGGACTGTGCTATCTGCTACCTAATTGTGTACTAACATTTACTTTCAGTCATTGAACAGCAATGTGTTGGCCAGCATTATCTAAATCCTGTTCAATGGCTTTAAGTACATAATGTGTTCACAGGATGGCGCTCAATACTGTTCAGTGGTTGTAAGTACACAATGTGTCCACAGGTCCATACTAAACATTAGTCAATGGTTGAAAACAAAGGGTGGCTGATTGTGCCATCCTCTGCACATATTGTGTTATTACAATCAGCCACCACAACTAAAATCTACACAATATGGCTGCAGCATGGCATGCTGTTACCTGTAAATATAAGGGGATTTTTGCATGTAGATGCAATTACACATAACTACAAGATAATGCCATCAGCTGATTCAATACCGTTCCATGATGGGAGGTGAATTTAATTACATAATATGCCTGCAGGATTGTGCACTGTTAACTACATGAATACAGATTGATTAAATGATTAAATGTAGATGTAATTACACAATGTGTCCACAAGACAGCGCTATCAGCTCAATCAATGCAGTTCAACAATTAAAGGTAAGTGTAGTTACACAATATCTCTGCAGGATGGTGCCGTCTGCTGTGAAAACACAATGTTGTATGGTATCATATTCCACATGGCTGTACAAAGGGTACACAAGACCTCACAATTAGTATATAACATAACAATATGACATTCAGAAGCAACAGGGGAGGAGAGCCCTGTTTAAATGAGCTTTTAATACTAAAGTACACATTGTGTCCGCGTGACGACACCAACAAAATACCAACCAATGATTCGAATCAAAACTAATTACACTAATCTAATTAACAATCATTTAATGAGTAGAAGTAAACATAATTCCACAATACAGCCACAGGAGGGCGCCATCAGTAGCCTAAATGTCATTTAATGATTAGAAGTAAATGTAATTCCACAATTTATCCACAGGAGGGCGCCATCAGTTGCCTAAATGTCATTGAATGATTAGAAGTAAATGTAATTCCAGAATTTATCCACAGGAGGGCGCCATCAGTAGCCTAAATGTCATTTAATGATTAGAAGTAAATGTAATTCCACAATTTATCCACAGGAGGGCGCCATCATTTGCCTAAATGCCATTTAATGATTAGAAGTAAATGTAATTCCACAATTTATCCACAGGAGTGCGCCATCAGTTGCCTAAATGTCATTGAATGATTAGAAGTAAATGTAATTCCAGAATTTATCCACAGGAGGGCGCCATCAGTTGCCTAAATGTCATTTAATGATTAGAAGTAAATGTAATTCCACAATTTATCCACAGGAGGGCGCCATTATTTGCCTAAATGCCATTTAATGATTAGAAGTAAATGTAATTCCACAATTTATCCACAGGAGTGCGACATCAATTGCCTAAATGCCATTTAATGATTAGAAGTAAATGTAATTCCACAATTTATCCACAGGAGGGCTCCATCAGTTGCCAAAATGTCATTTACTAATTAAATGATGGCGCCACCTTGTGGATGTATTGTGGAATTACATTTACCTCTAATCATTAAATGGCATTTAGGCAACTGATGGCGCCCTCCTGTGGATGCATTGTGGAATTACATTTACTTCTAATTAAATGGCATTTAGGCTACTGATGGCGCCCTCCTGTGGATAAATTGTGGAATTACATTTACTTCTGATCATTAAATGACATTTAGGCAACTGATGGCGCCCTCCTGTGGATAATTTGTGGAATTACATTTACTTCTGATCATTAAATGACATTTAGGCAACTGATGGCGCCCTCCTGTGGATAGATTGTGGAATTACATTTACTTCTAATCATTAAATGGCATTTAGGCAACTGATGGCGCCCTCCTGTGGATAAATTGTGGAATTACATTTACTTCTAATCATTAAATGGCATTTAGGCAACTGATGGCGCCCTCCTGTGGATAAATTGTGGAATTACATTTACTTCTAATCATTAAATGGCATTTAGGCAACTGATGGCGCCCTCATGTGGATGAATTGTGGAATTACATTTACTTCTAATCATTAAATGGCATTTAGGCAACTGATGGCGCCCTCCTGTGGATGTATTGTGGAATTACATTTACTTGGCATTTAGACAATACATCCATAGGATGGCACCATCAGTTGCCTATTGTCATTCTGCGGGTGTGGATTGTGGACAGTCACGTTGTGCAATCCCTTTTATTACGATGTGTAATTTGTCCTCCATACCCCCTTAGTCCCTGTATTTATTGCCCCCGCACCTACAACTGCTACTGCCAAACCCTGCACATTTACAGGTGAGAGTCAGTAAAAGCAACACCAATGAGCCGCCTCGGAGTGGGGGCCAAACGCCAGTAGGTAAAGGATCAGGTCCAGGCTCGAGCGTCTTCAAACATTTTCTCTCAGGATCCCAGACGCTGGGTAGCTTGTGTCTTTTTGGACTAAAGACTCTTCTCTTTCACAAACACAATATCTACTTTCCCTGTTTAGGTGGAGGGGTGCAGAGAGGGTAGTAGATACCTGAAACTGTCTTCCTGTTTAAGCAGTACATGCACACAGTAAAGGCATTCATGAACTCCTGAGATGTGTAACGGAGGTATAGGAGACGGGTAGTTGGGGCCAATCGGCTCTTTTGTGCCGTCACCGTGTGTACCTGAACCCTTTACCTTGAATAACTCATGCAGTGCCCACCCCCGAGGCCACGCGGCTTATCCTCCACAGACTGGTCTGACAGGCTCATGGGTGCGAGAGTTGTATCAGCGGAGTAACCCCGGGTGTGTGCTTTACCTTTATGTTTAATGATGTGCAGTCATGACAGATTTCATAAACTCAGCACGTTTATCGCACAGCCGCATCCTCCCCGCTTGTGTGCCCCAGGCCACGGTCGCGCAGGCACAGCAGGTTTCTGGACTTGATCCACGTACTGCAGCCGGGAAGGGTGCGAACCATAACCTTTTATAGCCACATGTCAGACTCGTTAACTGGTTTTATTCCCAGTAAAATAAGGTCTTTCACCTGGATACGTGTCCTGCAGGAGTTACTGGGCCCTACCTTTCTCTCCATACCAATTAACTCTTCACATAAAGCAGCGAGGCGCCGGCTTCAGCCTATAAACACCTGCACCTGGCAGAGATGGGGGGCTCTGGACCTCACCGGCAGAGGTTACAGGGCAGTTCTGGGGCGCTCGTCCTGTCTAGAGAGACAGCCGTGGCATGTTTAAACTGCTCCTCATTCACAACGTGGAGGGATACAGGCGAGAGAAGCTTTATCCCCAAACGGTCATACGAGAGACACGGAAATCAGATCTGCCCAGACGTTTATTCGCAGTAAAAATATAGAGATGCATTTATTTTATCCCCACATCGACGGATTATATGAAAAATAATTTGAGGTTCTTAGCATAAAGGAAGCAGACTAGAAAGAGCGGCTAGCGTGCAAGGAACACGCATGTGCTGCGCTGCCAGCACGTGTTATGATTGGCGGTGTCGGCATGGCGGGGTTCTGCGCCGTTGGAAAGGCTACGAGAGGCACAGTCGGTGAGAATCATCTTTCAGTTTCTGTTGCATGGTGAGCGATTATCGGACACGGGAGGCTGCACCGCTGCCGTTTCTGGGGCCTTTAGATCCAAATGTCAGAAGTGGTGTCACCTCCCGGGTATCTGATCTCGTGCGCCAGCACGGGGCCATCCGGCTCCTTCCCAAAATCCACCAGGAAATTTTTATTCAACTTCAGTCCTCCCTTCTCTGTGTCCACATCAATCTGCATCATCACAGAGCCCTCCCTGGAACAAGAGCAGAATGTGAGAGCGGCACCCCAGGGAGGGCACAGAGAGGGGGCACGGAGGGGACAGAGATGAGGCAGGGAGGGGGCACGGAGGGCAGGAAGGGGACACATCAATCTGCATCATCACAGAGCCCTCCCTGGAACAAATGCAGAACGCGAGAGCGGCATCGTCACCCAAAGCAGGGCACGGAAGGCATGAAGGGGGCCATCATACTCATATCAATAAGACCCCTTCCAACACGCAGTGGCACACATTTCCCCTCTGGCTCTTACTTGATCATGTCGGGGTAGAACTGCTTGTCCCAGATGCTGTATAGTGAGGTGGTCACATAAAGTCTCTTTCCATCCAGGCTGAGCTGGATCATCTGTGCCCCGCCAGGAATTTTCCTTCCCTGAAATGAACACACAAGGGGGAAGACATTACTGGGCGCACTAAGATGCAGCTTTAAAACATGAGATGCGGGGTGCCTAGAAGGAGGCTCATTTAATGAAGAGATGCGGCTGGGAGTGCAGAGGTCTCACCGAGGAGGAACGAGAGGCTCTCACCTTTACCACCACCTGTTCAGGCTGCTCACTCAGCTCCTCATCCTTTGTGACGGTCACTGTGCCCCCTTTCTGGATGCTGCCCCCCAGAAACACCTGGCAAGAGGGAGAGAGCCGACATCATCGACACTATCATGTGAAATAAGGCTATTTTCATTTGGTTTTTTTTCACCTGTTTGGGTTCTTTTAATATCTCAAACAGCATTCCCCCCCCCCACTCACCTGCCCCACCAGTTTGGGGCACCGGGGGTCTGTGATGTCATACTGCCTGATGTCACCGTGCAGCCAGTTACTGAAGTACAGGAAGCGGTCGTCCAGGGAGATCAGGATGTCAGTGATGAGACCTTTGAGAGGCAAAGAAAGTATCATCAAAGAACAGAAAGTGGGGCTTCTGTTACCCATCAGCCCTGGGGAGCTACCCCCCGACAAGATGTGAAACGCACGACGGTGTCACCCACCTGGCATATCGGGCAAGGCCCAGCCTTCCACCTTCTTACTCGGCACCTGGATCACCTTGTCTGCTGCCCACGTGCCGTCCTGAAGGGAGAAGATGCCACAAAAGCCGATGACCTACAAGATCCTTCTCCGTGTTAATGTCGCTGCTCTGCAACCGCCATTTAACCCTTTACCTGCTTCTTGTAGAAACGAAACACGGAGGAGCCTAAAGCGCACCCAACAAATCCCTGGTCGGCATCCGGATTGTGCAGGAAGCGCACCTCCAGGGGGATCTGGCCCTCCTCCCCCAGATCTATGGACTGGATGCGCGTGTGTTTGGTCCAGTCCCATATATGAATATGACGTCCGTACAGACCTGCAAACGTACGCATGTTATCGCAGTCACATGTATGCCAAAAACCAACATGGGTGACCCTGTCCGCTCCTACCGGCAGCCACATCTTCAATCTTGAAGCCGCGGTTAATGGCTTTTGGGGCTCCCCACTCGGTGCTAATCATCACGTTGTGCCGCGGCTGGTACCAGAAGTCGTAGCCGTACGGTGCAGCTTGGCCCTCCACTTCCCAGTTCCCTTTCACTTTAAAAGTCTCCGCGTCCAGTAACACGAAGCCCCCTGCAGGTAATATTGAGAGTTGGTTAGTACCGGTGCTGCCCGGTGACCTGGCGTCTCAGGGAGGTCGAGGAGATATCGGCACCTTTGCCATTTCCTTCGGGGTCTCCCAAGGTGCTGATCATGATGTCCCCGCAGCCGAGACAGTGGGAGGTGTGCAGACCCGCCAGGCCGGTTTTCTGGAATATTTCTTCTGGTTCCACCACCTGTGGAGGAGAGAAGGACACCAAGCCTCAGAAGGGACCTTTCGCCTGACGCTGGATCATCAGGACAATCCGCAATATAAATATCGGGGGTCCCGTCACACTATATGGGCGTATATCGCTCAGCCCCCCACTATGTCAAAGTACCCTAGAGCTGGATCAGTGGAACTGCCTGCGTTTAACCCAAATTAGCCTCTCAAGCCATTTTAAAGCCGTCCCTGGACACCATGAATGAGGCGTCCCTGTGGCAGGAGGCACTGATCAACTAAAGGACTGCACGGAACACGCTGCTCATTTATAATGTCGGCAGCTTTTGTCACATGGACCCTGCGCTCTCCAGGTTGTGATAACGCTCCTCGGGGGTCAGCACTTTTTTTAAATTGATGGACATTGACAGACCTTGTGGATGCGAGGAGCTCGCGGGTCCGTGCCGACGTCCACCACGTAGACGCGGGAGGAGTGGAGGGAGGGCAGGATCAGGCGGTTCCTGGTCTTGGTGCAGTCCCCATAGCAACTGCTGCACGTGTTCCAGCCAGAGTGGTGCAGCTCGTCATTGAGATTGGGCATCGGCAGGCGGTGGATCACCTGCAACATGGAGAAGCTCCATCAGATTGGAGGGCAGGGGTCTTATGCTTGTTCTCAGATTGCCGCAAGGTACGCAGCGGGTCACAGGGACCGGGCAGCTCTTACCTGGGAGTAGGTTGGGGATTTGGGGTCCACGTCCACGGTGGCCAAGTAGTCGGGCTTCTTAATGCCGGTGGAGCGATAGATGCAGGGCAGGTAAACTATTTGCTCCCTGGGACCTGCGGGGGGAAAATCCACAATCAGGCGCCATGCAAACCGCGTCAAAAAAGCAGCTACTCCTACAACGCGCACCTTTCATGGCGTCCAGCGGGGTCTTGTATCCGGGTCCGCATGATCCGTGTTTATCTACGAAGAGTCAGAGCGTCAGATAAGTGCAGGCGGAACGATGTGAGATCGCAGGCAGAAAGCGCAGGCAGCTGCAGCGAGCTGCGGAAACAGGCAGGTACTGGTGGCAGCGCGCGGCAGCAGGAACCCGCGTTACGTAACAGGATCATGAAATCGTAACTGCCAGCCCCGGGACGCGCAGCGCCGAACACACTGAGCTCTGCAGCAGGAAGAGATGGGAATTCACTGGAGTGCAGCTTGGCCAAGACTGATAAGAGTGCGGACAGGCAGGGCGTGCGGCGTGAATGCGCCCCAGAGGCCAGCGAAGGGTTAAAGCCCGCAGCAATACCTCCCTGGCTGGAACAATAAACACCAAATACACTTTTGGCTTTGCCTGGCAGGTCACGTCGTTTACCGACCGCAATCACGCAAACAGCGACCACGCGTGCTTATGAACGGGGGCCGGCGGCGGGCCGAATAAACGAGGATTTATGGGAAATGTTTATGGGGTTTTATGAATACGATGGGAATTTGAATGTTTATTGCGCAGTGAGGCAGATTTAGTGCCCCCGTCATCGTGTTTATTGCAAATATTCTGGAACGCGGCCGCTACGTGTTCACCGGCGACGCGGGGAGGAGGACGCGACCCCTTACAGCACGCTCGCCGGCCCAAACAGCGGAGCGAAACGCGTCGGCTCAACAAACCAACAAGCAGGACGCAAAAGATGGAGAACGCGAATCTCTGCAGATGGCGACCCGACTCGCGTCTAACAGTCACAATATTTCCTTCATTCGGGGCACTTTGGGTTCATTCCACGCAAAAGCGCCTATTACACGCAAGATTTCACGGCAGGTTGCCCTGACAACCCAGGAAAGGTTCTCACTTGATCCCAAAAACCCTTGGTCAGCATTCAGCACATTAAACACAACCTATACGCGAAAACGGGCAACCTATACGGGAAACGGGCAACCTATACGGGAAACGGGCAACCTATACGGCATATGTCATATTACAGCCGGTTAATCTAGCTGCAATATGCATTGTGTCATTATATATACATATCACCTACGGCCCCGTATAGATCTATCCCCCTAGGGCCCCGTATAAATCTATCCCCCTAGGGCCCCGTATAAATCTATCCCCCTAGGGCCCCGTATAAATCTATCCCCCTAGGGCCCTGAATAAATCTACTCCCCTAGGGACCCGTATAAATCTACTCCCCTAGGGACCCGTATAAATCTACTCCCCTAGGGACCCGTATAAATCTACTCCCCTAGGGCCCCGTATAAATCTATCCCCCTAGGGCCCCGTATAGCTCTACCCCTTGTACATTGCTCTCCGTGGCACCCGCCGTGTATTCCGTGCCCCTCGTTTCTCACCCATGTCGAAGCTCTGCAGGTCTGGCTGTCTCTGCCGTTCTCCAGACTCTGAACCCTGCAGGAGTCCCTTACATACTCCGGGGGAGGGGCAGGGGCAGGGCACTGGGGCGAGGGGAGGGACAGGGGCAGGGCACTGGGGCGAGGAAAAAGGGAGGCCCCGGGGACACAGAGAGGGGGGAGTAGAAGGAAGCCGGATGGCATGCGCAGGGTGAAGGAACTCTTACCCAGAAACTCCAGATCTCTAGAACCAGGAAATGTTTTCAGTCCAAATAAACTGCAAGGAATCCACGCTGACCCAGAATTACTGCCTATAACACACAGTGCCCGGCCCCTGACCCAGAATTACTGCCTATAACACACAGCGCCCGGCCCCTGACCCAGAATTACCGCCTATAACACACAGCGCCCGGCCCCTGACCCAGAATTACCGCCTATAACACACAGCGCCCGGCCCCTGACCCAGAATTACTGCCTATAACACACAGCGCCCGGCCCCTGACCCAGAATTACTGCCTATAACACACAGCGCCCGGCCCCTGACCCAGAATTACCGCCTATAACACACAGCGCCCGGCCCCTGACCCAGAATTACTGCCTATAACACACAGCGCCCGGCCCCTGACCCAGAATTACCGCCTATAACACACAGCGCCCGGCCCCTGACCCAGAATTACCGCCTATAACACACAGCGCCCGGCCCCTGACCCAGAATTACCGCCTATAACACACAGCGCCCGGCCCCTGACCCAGAATTACCGCCTATAACACACAGCGCCCGGCCCCTGACCCAGAATTACCGCCTATAACACACAGCGCCCGGCCCCTGACCCAGAATTACCGCCTATAACACACAGCGCCCGGCCCCTGACCCAGAATTACCGCCTATAACACACAGCGCCCGGCCCCTGACCCAGAATTACCGCCTATAACACACAGCGCCCGGCCCCTGACCCAGAATTACCGCCTATAACACACAGCGCCCGGCCCCTGACCCAGAATTACCGCCTATAACACACAGCGCTCCCGGCCCCTGACCCAGAATTACCGCCTATAACACACAGCGCCCGGCCCCTGACCCAGAATTACCGCCTATAACACACAGCGCCCGGCCCCTGACCCAGAATTACCGCCTATAACACACAGCGCCCGGCCCCTGACCCAGAATTACCGCCTATAACACACAGCGCCCGGCCCCTGACCCAGAATTACCGCCTATAACACACAGCGACCGGCCCCTGACCCAGAATTACCGCCTATAACACACAGCGCCCGGCCCCTGACCCAGAATTACCGCCTATAACACACAGCGCCCGGCCCCTGACCCAGAATTACTGCCTATAACACACAGCGCCCGGCCCCTGACCCGGAATTACTGCCTATAACACACAGCGCCCGGCCCCTGACCCGGAATTACTGCCTATAACACACAGCGCCCGGCCCCTGACCCGGAATTACTGCCTATAACACACAGCGCCCGGCCCCTGTCCCGGAATTACTGCCTATAACACACAGCGTACCCGGCCCCTGACCCAGAATTACTGCCTATAACACACAGCGCCCGGCCCCTGACCCAGAATTACTGCCTATAACACACAGCGCCCGGACCCTGACCCAGAATTACTGCCTATAACACACAGTGCCCGGTCCCTGACCCAGAATTACCGCCTATAACACACAGCGCCCGGCCCCTGACCCAGAATTACCGCCTATAACACACAGCGCCCGGCCCCTGACCCAGAATTACCGCCTATAACACACAGCGCCCGGCCCCTGACCCAGAATTGCCGCCTATAACACACAGCGCCCGGCCCCTGACCCAGAATTACCGCCTATAACACACAGCGCCCGGACCCTGACCCAGAATTACCGCCTATAACACACAGCGCTCCCGGCCCCTGACCCAGAATTACCGCCTATAACACACAGCGCCCGGCCCCTGACCCAGAATTACCGCCTATAACACACAGCGCCCGGCCCCTGACCCAGAATTACCGCCTATAACACACAGCGCCCGGCCCCTGACCCAGAATTACCGCCTATAACACACAGCTCCCGGCCCCTGACCCGGAATTACCGCCTATAACACACAGCGCCCGGCCCCTGACCCAGAATTACCGCCTATAACACACAGCGCCCGGCCCCTGACCCAGAATTACCGCCTATAACACACAGCGCCCGGCCCCTGACCCGGAATTACTGCCTATAACACACAGCGCCCGGCCCCTGACCCAGAATTACTGCCTATAACACACAGCGCTCCCGGCCCCTGACCCAGAATTACTGCCTATAACACACAGCGCTCCCGGCCCCTGACCCAGAATTACTGCCTATAACACACAGCGCCCCCGGCCCCTGTCCCAGAATTACTGCCTATAACACACAGCGCCCCTGGCCCCTGACCCAGAATTACTGCCTATAACACACAGCGCACCCGGCCCCTGATCCAGAATTACTGCCTACAACACACAGCGTACCCGGCCCCTGACCCAGAATTACCGCCTATAACACACAGCGCACCTGGCCCCTGACCCAGAATTACCGCCTATAACACACAGCGCCCGGCCCCTGACCCAGAATTACTGCCTATAACACACAGCGCCCGGCCCCTGACCCAGAATTACCGCCTATAACACACAGCGCCCGGCCCCTGACCCAGAATTACTGCCTATAACACACAGCGCGCCCGGCCCCTGACCCAGAATTATCGCCTATAACACACAGCGCCCGGCCCCTGACCCAGAATTACCGCCTATAACACACAGCGCGCGGCCCCTGACCCGGAATTACTGCCTATAACACACAGCGCCCGGCCCCTGACCCAGAATTACTGCCCTGTATCTCTCCGTGTGTTAATGCGTGACACAGATTGTACTGCGCTGCGTAATATGTTGGTGCTTCATATAGGATAATAATATTTATTATTACCGGTCTCCTCAGTGTGTGGCATTCCTGTATGCAAACTGCCCAAAGTACCCAGAATTACCCCCAAACAATTCTTTCCACTCATACATTAATTCCTCTCCCCACTTACACACAAACTGCCCTCCTGCCCCTCAGTAACGACTGTATTTCACTGTATTGACCCTGTATGTGCCCTCCCTTTCACCTTTTGCTCCTGGTTGGCAACCTCCCGCCATGTTGCCACAGCGAGGCTCAAATTCAACCACTCGCCAGTCACAAGATGGCTCCTCCGCCGGAAGTGCTGTCTGCATCCGGTTTCCAGCCCCGCACTGTCATTGTTGTAGGAGCCATGATGATGGGCAGCGGGATGAGATTGTTTCCTGGCGGACCGGCACCGGGGGCACTGCACTCCTTCCCCGGGGAGCTGACCGGGGCCGGAGAGGGACCCCTCCGACACACCATGTAAGGGGAGGGGGCTGCTCATTTGGTCACAAGGCCCCTCGATGCTCACGGCCTCGGTACTGGCTCTGGGCGGGATATCAGCCGGGAAGAGATGTTCTGGGGTCCTGGAGGTTTATACTTAGAAGCCCCCAGTAAGGGCAGTGTGAGGGGGCAATGATACCCCCAGGGCAAATAGAGGGGCACTTGGACTATTAAACTATTTCTGCCAGGGGGTCCCCTCTGTGTCATATTCTGGGGTCCAAAAGCCCCATTGCTATCACCGGATTCACGATAGGTGAATGACCCTAAATGCCGCCTATAAGGGCACATACATCCCCAGAAAAGGCTACTGGTTGCTTGGGGTACGTTTGCCATTACACCGGGGCGTTTCAGGGGCCCCCGGCACTAATTGTGCCTACATGGAGGGGAGATGAAGGGCCCCTGTAGGTTACATTATAGCGCAGGCGGGCAGGATCCCGATGGCACCAAGTTTCACTTTCATTTCCAGTCTGTATACTGGAGGCTGATGGGATTGTATACTGGTGGCTGATGGGATTGTGTACTGGAGGGCCGTGCAGGGGCTTTACATTCACTTACCGACGCGCTCAGACGTAGCGGTGACGCCGTTTACTCTCCCCGCGCAGGAACCCGATGGTAACGGGCACCTCTGTGCTGGGCGTGAAGTTCGATGGAGGAGTGATCATCGCAGCCGACATGCTGGGCTCCTACGGCTCTTTGGCCAGGTTCCGGAACATCTCCCGTCTGATGAAAGTCAACTCCTGCACCATGCTGGGCGCGTCCGGCGACTACGCCGACTACCAGTACCTGAAGCAGGTCATCGACCAGATGGTGTAAGTACGGCTGATCCGGGCTGGCGTCGGCGATCCCGGTTAAGAAGTGCCACGTGAAGAAAGGGGAGCAGGTAGTGGGGGCGTCACGTGTGCGCGGGGGCATCACGGGAGTAGCGGCGTGTTCTGTAACAACGATCCGCCGGTTTACTGTCTTTCAGAATCGACGAGGAGCTGGTGGGCGACGGTCACAACTACAGCCCTAAGGCCGTCCATTCCTGGCTGACCCGCGTCATGTACAATCGCAGGAGTAAGATGAACCCCCTGTGGAACACGGTGGTCATCGGTGGGCTCTATAATGGAGAGAGGTGGGTGTTTAGTAGATCCTGCCCCGTCGCGGTGATTGTCGCCGGCTCGCGTGGTAACGTTCTGTCTCTCTGTGCAGTTTCCTTGGATACGTAGACAAACTTGGCGTGGCTTACGAAGCGCCGACGATTGCTACGGGGTTTGGCGCGTACCTGGCTCAGGTGAGTGCGAGGGCTCCGGATTACGTAGCTGATGTTTCTATCGGCGGTCCGGTACGCGGCTGCAGAATAACTGTTTATATATAAATATAATTAGGACGGCATCTAGGAGAGCGCCGGGGAGAGGGTTGTAGTCTAAGCGAGGCTCCGCATGCCCGGCTCTCATCCTGTCCATTTCATCTGCCGCAGCCGCTGATGAGGGACGTCGTGGAGAACAAGCCTAACCTGACGAGGGACGAGGCCCGGCAGCTCGTGGAGCGCTGCATGAGAGTGCTGTACTACAGAGACGCCCGCTCCTACAACCGAGTAAGTGTCCTTACCTCCGCGGGGGGGCCCTGCCGGTGTGTGTCTCTCATTCTGTTCCCTCCCCGGGCCGGTCTTTTATTGTCCATAGGCCTCCGTGACTTGATCTGTTGTTGCCATGTTGTTGCTCCGGTGCTGATGCCTGCTTTCTATTCGCAGTATGAAATCGCCACGGTAACGGAGAGCGGAGTGGAGATCGAAGGACCCGTCTCTTCCGAGACCAACTGGGATATCGCGCATTTGGTTAGGTAAGGGTTGGGAGGGACGTCTCTGTCGAGCTGACCGTCTCGCACCGTGGATTTCCGCTCACGTCTCTTCTCTCTTGCAGTGGGTTTGAATGAAGTCGTCGGCACAGAAGTCTCCTCTTCATCTGTCTTATGTTTGTTGTTTGAATAAAGCGGTCTGTTTTTGTAAACCGAGCGAGGTTGCCGTGTTGGTTTTGTAGGCCGTGTGGTAACGCCTCGTTGGGGTACGTTTGGGTAAAAGTGCTTTTTTTTTTTTCTGTAAATCTAGGCCCCTGCTGGAAAAACAGCATTTTAAGTTATGGGGAAACAACTTTCAGCCAAATCGGCCCTCGACTTTCATACAGAGCCCGTCTCCCTAGCCCCTAAACCTGTACAATGTATACATTAAAGGCTGTGGCTATCATCCAATCTGGATAACGGGCCCCGCATCGCCCGTGATAAGGATTGCCGGTTGTCTCGCCTGCCGGTTGTCGCGTCCGGCTCTGGCCGGCTTCAGCCTCGCGTCTCTCTATCGCGCTGTAAAGCTGCGTGTTGTGTGTAAGACTCATGGGTAGCGGGGACCCTGGGTCTCTGCCGGGCTCCAAGCCAGAAAACAACTACTTCAGCAATTACTTTCTAATATTAGAGCAAGGCCAGCTGTCTGTAGAAGGCCGTGTACAGCGCCGGTATATGGAATAGCCCAGGGTGGGGGGCTATTTCCACGACCAGGGTACAAGCAACCCCCACGAATCCTGCGGCTACGAGAGGCCATCCCCAGCCTCCACTGCCACACAGCCTGGAGGTCAGTATGGCGACCGGCAGCTCGCGAGGACGCCAACGCTTGGCAGAGAACGGTCCGGTATAATGCAGCGGAACCACGTATAAAACCGCCGGCCCCAACAAGAACCGGCGTAGCTGCGCAAAACTAACAACTGCACCGCGGCCCCACCGATCCGGTGTCTTATGACGGAGGAGCCGCGGCTTCACCGGCCCCCCGCGCAACCCGTGAACGGGGCTCATTCATACACCACGCTGCTTCCGGCATTTATACAAAGCCGCGCATGCCGCAGCAACTCACAGTATCACCGGGGCTCACACCGCACTCCGCTGACCGGCATCGGCCCCGGTCCGGCTCTAGAACCTTCGCACCGTGACGGAAAAGGGAATAGACTGGAGATGAAATTATTCAATACTAGAGCTTTTATTGGAATAAAAAGGCATTAGAAATCTGGGAATCCCACCTATTATCCAATCACTACAACAGCATGAAGACCGGATACCGTTCTATTATACAGGAGCACAGGGGTCCGGGTCACGGCCCCCGGGCCGGGGGGGGAGGGATTTTTTACACCTTTAGACACTCTTAAATATAGGTGAGGAATCTTAGGGGGTTTCCATGGCAATGTACACAGTATGCCGGGGACTATATTACAGAGGACCATATCGTCGGTACAGCAACGAGTCACTATTGAAAAGGGGGGAGAAAAATAGGAAAAAAGGGAAATGAAATAAACTCATTGTCGTAGAAGAGGGAGTTTCAGGAGGTGTTTTTTTCACTCTTCACGTAAAATAGCAGAACAGTTAACGGTTAAAAAGTGGAGCGCACACGGAAGGTTGTAACGTTTTATATATTTATGTATATAAAAAAAAATTCACATCTCAACTGATAAAAAGAGAGCCAGGCGGTGCGGTTTATCCCGCGTTGCGACTCCATACACACCATCTTTCAGACGCGGCCAACGGGCCTGTGATTTCCTGCGGATCTGGTTCCACGGGGAGGAAAACCGTAATGAAGATTCCGGAAGAAAACATGCAAGTCAGGGTGTGTTAACGGCCAGGAACCGCTCTCTCTCTCTCTAGAATGAGATGACCCCAAAGCCCGTCGACCCTGAGTCGTAGCAGCGAGGGTTCGGGTCCGGCGAGTAGAGAACGGCATAGATAAAAGTAGCAAGGGGGGGGAGTTCTCAGATAAAATTTGGGGGCTTCACTCGAAACGCCAACGCTCGTCCAGCCAATAGCGGAGATAACTGTTGGAAACCGGAAAGATATACGGTAGCATAGTCAGCCAGATTCACGATGCGTCCATTCAGGGGCAAAAAGAAAAAGCATCCTCGCTCCGGGGAGGCACGTGGCCAGGGCCGATGATGCGGCCGCACGCAGGGGTTCAAGGTGGACGTTAAAAAAAAACAAACAAAAAACAATGAAAGGCCTGAGTAACCACAGGTAAAAAAAAATGTAATAAAAAAAAAAAAAAAAAAAAAAAAGGAACCAATGCTGCTAATGTGGATTCGAACGCGCGGTGCACGGAATGCTTTAATTCAATAGCAACACACACTTTGGGGCAGAGGCAGCCTCTGCTCACAGGGGTTCTAGATCGGTTTCTTCGAAGCCGTAGAAGGATTCGTTGTCGCTTTCCCCCTCGAACAGCTGCTGCAGGGCGTCCGGGTCCGCGTACTCCGGCTGGCTCTCGTCGCACCGGTCGGCGGCCTCGTCCCGTTCCCCGTCCTCCAGCTTCAGCTGCGCCTCCAACAGGTTGATGAGCTCCTCCTGCATGTCGGCGTTGCGCTTGACCGTGTTTGCCGTTCCGTCGGGACCGGGGAGGACGCTGGCCACCAGGAAGGACTGCTGGACCAGTTCCGGGTGCTCGCCGATCACCTCCAGGACTTCGCCTAGCCAACACATGACGAGCTGGAGCAGCACGTCGGAGTGGCAGCTGGCCTCCGCCATCTCCTTGGCTCGCTCGCGCCATTTCTTGTGCAAAAAGTTCTTCATAGCCCTTTTGATGCAGACGTCAAGCGGTTGGATTTTTGAGCTGCAACCCGAGGGTACGATGGCTGGCAAAGTGCAAGTGGAACTGAGGACAGACAGGACCTCTTCGGAAAGGTGGGATCGGTGGCAGTCCAGCACGACCATGCCTTTGTTGTTCTGACACTCGGTGTGCTTCTGCCACACGTGGGAAGACCACAGCTCCATGATCTCGTCGTCTGTATAACCGTCTTCTCTGTTCTCCAGTATGATGGACTCCGGAATCTCGCTGAGCGCCGAGGAGCGGCCTCGTGAGAATACCAGCGTGGGGAGGACGCTGCCGTCAGCTAGGATCGTGATGACCACGTCGAGCCACGCTTCCCCTGTCCCCACCGTCTGCAGAGCGTTTTCCTTCCTCTCATCGCTGCCCAGTAGTTCCAAGTCAAGGAAAAGTGAGATTTCGTCAACCGCAGCAATCATAGACAGCGGAAGGTCCTGGGTATGGATCTGCCTCTGCACAAACTCTACAAAGGTTTGGGAGTCGGCGTCCATTTCCTGGGGTAGAGGATTAGCCACGGCCACTTTGGAGTGCGTGCTCAGGTTGTGTCGAAGCATGAACCTTACCGCCCATTCGTACGAGATCTTGAAACCTCCCTCCAAGGATCGTCCAATCTTGGTGGCTTTTTGGAAGAGGGTCTCTTCGTTCACTGGCTGTTGCTGCTCTCTTTGGGCGAGAACCCACTCTGCCAGCTTCTCCTCTGCCTCTGTGCCCAAGTACTTGCCCTCCGACAGGCCTTCCTGGTTCTCCCCTTGGAAGGTCTGGAACTGCTGCAGCCAGTGCCTGATGCGCCGCGGGGAGTTGTGGAAATGCTCCGAAGCCTGCCGGATGCTGCTGCACAGAGCAAATAGCACCACGCGGAGCTTCTTCACGCTCAGCTGCTCCTGCTTGTTCTGGACATCGAAGCCTTTCAGCTCAGGTTCCTCCTCCATGTCCTCAAGATCATCAACATTGATGGTCTTCTCCTCGCTAATTGGACTGGGAGATGCTGAAACGAGCGACGTGTCTTCCAACTCGGACTCCCTGCCGTCTCTGTCGGGTAATGTCACGTGCGCCACGCTTTCTATTCTAGGACCAGTAATCCTATAGAAGCATAAAAAGGCTTGCATTTAATCATCGGAAAATATCAGCTCAACTGGACATATTTCACTCAAATCTGCAGCAGCAAGGAGCTTCTTTTTATTTTAATATCAACAATAAATAACCTCGTACACGGAGACAATCCAGAAATAAACTTACCTTAAAAAGCAGGAAGACGAGGAGTCTGCAAGGAAAACAAACCAACAAAATCAGCTTTGGAAACGCAAACTGAATCATTTAAACGCATCAGAAAGCAGCGCGGAGACGGCTCTTCCCGGAACGCAGTAACATAGGACAAAGATCCCGCAGATCCGTATAGCGACTTCTAACCGAACCCTCGGAAATTCCCACTATGTCTCCTCAACAAAAGTCAAGGGTGTAACCACAGCAACTACACAACGACCGGCTACCAGATATATAGGTGGTCTTAAGACTAACGAAGCAAATACATGAGAATAACGAGCCCTTACTTGGGAACATGACAGAGCTGGAGGAGTGCGATGGGTTGAAGACCAGGTGCTTGGCCATGGCGTCTCCAATCCGTGTTACAAAGAGGCAAGATGTGCACGCCAGAGCCATCACGTCGCTGGAGGGAAGAGAGGAGCAGTCAGGGCAATGGAGGGGCATATCCTGATCAGCGGGGGGGGGGGGGGGGGAAGCACCACTAACCTTGGGTAAGATCCTTGGAACAGGGACTGGTACTTGGGTGTCTTCCTCGGGACGTGATTACTGGGAAGGAGAACATAAGCGTTACATTTACTCCAGGACCGTACATAAAGAACTCCACAGGGTGTCAGCCATGACACACGAGACAGGCTCCCCGCTCGGCACTCACTTGATCATGTGGTTGGCGTACGCCCGAGAGCAGCAGGTGCTGTACCGGCACAGAGAGCAGTGCACGTATGTCGGGTAATGGTTCTTCAAGTCAGGAATGTCAAAGTTACACTCCAGGCACGACTGTTTCCCCGGAGGTGCTCTAAAAGCCAAAGAGAAGCCGTTATTATCCAGATGGGACGTTCCATCTCATTTCTGCTCATAAGATAACCAGCAGTACCCGGAGTTTGCTTAACCCAAACATTTACAGGACCCGCAAAGAGAAAGATGCAATTTAAAACACAGAACGGATTATGACGATGAACGGGGGGGAAAAAGCCGTGGGCTCTGCTGGGCCCACGGACCGCGTGGTCTTTCCATGCCAAACACAGAAGCGATGCGATATAACCTTGCAGCCTGGAAGCTGGAGAGCGTCTCAAATATCCTCTTCACCGACCCTCTCTGGATGTTGCTCTGCGGCACCGTGTCCACGGACGGAGTCTCGGTGTCAATGTCTGTCAACGGTAACGAAGGTGCGTCCGGTGACGACACGGGAAGGGTCCGTGGTGGCGCTCGTGAAGCGCGGATGGTCACCTGTACCGACGGACACAAACGTTTGCTTTAGATGGCAGACTGCCTGATGCCAAGCTGTGCCCGTGAGCGCCGGTCAACCCCGGAGCTGGCGCTCACCGCGTGCCGCTCTCACCTTGGTGCCGGGTTTTAAACCCTCCAGCTGCCTGGGCTTGCGGAAGGTTTTGTGATGTTGCAGTTTATGCTCAATCTTGTCCTTGGCGAAGAGGAACTGGAGGCGGCATTTGTTGCAGTGATATACGCTCTTCTTCTGGTTGCATTGGGCACGCAGAGATAGTAAAGAGATGACATAGAAGAAAAGAAAAGGGCACGTTGTCATACGCAGTATAAACACTAACTCCGGCAGCGTGTGACAGCGAGGCACGTGCCATCGAACAGATCTGATGCAAGACACAAGAACGCAAGTCTGGGTGGAATAAAACACCAGTGGGAAAATCAATCACCCATACCTGGTGTCGCATGAAGTGTTGCTGAAAGGCATTTCCGTTCTTAAACACCTTCAGGCAGTAAACGCACATCAAGTGCCGCGTGTCTTCGTGGTTTAACCGGAAATGTGCATCCACTTCTGCGTAGATGGAGGAGCGGTAGCTGCACACCTGACAGCACAAAACGTATGATTACAGGCGGACAAGTCACACAGTCAGCTGGAAGAGCCCTAATTCACACAGCTTCAACCTCACGGAATAAAGATGCCCGCTCCACGTAGTAAACAAGCATCGTAACAGCACGGAAGATGTCGCCCCGTGTCATAAGCTCTGTGTGACCGGTATCTCCCGGCAGAATCCCTCCATGGCATTACACGACAGTCTATTTAGGAGGAGATGCCCGCCTGGACGCACTCTAGCCGCGTGTCATTTACACCCAAGTACCTGGCACACATATGGCATCTCGCCGGGCTTGTGCGTGTCCTTCATGTGTTGCAAGAAGAGAGGTTCGCTGTCAAAGGCCCACTCGCAGATCTTGCACTTTGCTGTGAATAAAGAGCGCGGTGAGAGCCAGCATGACCCACAGACAGCCTCCTTCCAGCAAAACAAAGCCTTCTCTCCGAGTCAGCCGGGCCCACGCAATAAACAGAATACTCGCTTTATTATTATTATTCATTAGTGCTAGGTCCTTTTGGGAGGAATATCGGGATTTATTCTGTTTGGACCAGGACACAAAAATAACAAAAACCAATTCATTAACCCCACGGCTGTAAGACACTTACTGGTGGACTCGTAAGGACTGTGCACGTTCTCCAGGTGACACTGTAGCTGGAAAGGTGTGGAGAACTGGCGGTAACAGTGCTGGCACGTGGTGTGCCCGTCCACCTCCCCATTCTGCTGATCCAACTCCACGTGGTGCTTCATGTGATTCATGAACCTAAGAGGGTGACAGAAACCATCGCAGAGCATGAGATATTAACAATACGAGACAAAAGGTCTGGTGAACGGATAAGATATCAACGCAACCCATTATTCATTATCCTTTATTTAAAGAACGCCAACAATTTACACAGCGCTTCTTACAATACATGTGTTCATGGGGTCTGAAGCAACACATTGGGTAAAGAGGGCTCGGCCCGCAAGCTTACATCCCGCGGCAGCGCAAACCCAACTAGCCAAGCTCCTCCGAGAAACAAACTCCCACAATTCATTAAATCGGCTCCTGAGATACAACCCAAACTAAACCACCGATACGATCCCTCAAACCCATCGTACCTGATGTTATTCTTAAGCCGCTTGGCACAGTGTGGACAGCGGAAGGTGGTGGCCACCTTGGGTAATCCCTGCATCTGATACGTGCGTCCAATATCCCTGCCATAGTAGAAGTCATCCACCAGCATAATGAGCTTGCCCTGCGTGACCTCCTCGGAGCCCAGTTCCTGAGCTTTGCTAGCCGGTGGCACCAGGGCTCCCGGTGTTACAGAAGCTGGAGGAGCCGCCGAGACCGTTTTATCTGGCGTGGATGCATTTGTGATCGGAGGTGTTGATTCGCTCTCCAAAGCTTTGTTTTTCTTCGAGAAGTCCACAAGGTCAGGGCAGCAATACTAGAGAAAGAAACGAGAGCCGCGTATTTACAGAAGAGCAAACGAAATCCATGCCCCTGCTCTGTGATTCTGCCTTGATGTCCTTCGTTTCTATACAAAAGATGCAAGCATATTCTCGCAATATATATTCAGATTGTGGGGCGGTAGACTTACACACATATGCCCTCGAAGGGCTTCTGTTACGCGGAACTGAGCGTGGCACCTAGGGCAGAACTTCCTTCCACCGTCTGAGGAATCAAACTGTGACGCGGACGTAGGAGTTGCTGAAAAGGAATCATAGCCACAATCAGTCCTTTGCTTTTTAATTGGAATATTAATTCCGAGGAAGTCTGCCCCCCCCCGCACTATGTAACGGGGTTGTTATAGAGATGTAGAGGGGAACGTGGAACTCGTGGGTTAGTGACTGCTGCAGGAAATACCTTTCAGACCCTGGGGCTCCGTCGAAGGGGCCTTCTGCAAACCGCTGCTATTGGGGCTATTGTTGATGCTGCTGGAAAGAACCATCTGGCTCGTGTTGTGGACCATGGTCGGGCTGCCGCTCACCGCATTCACAAACTTCACCACATCGTTTGTATCACCGGGTCTCTTTACGGCTACAAAGCTGGCAATGCTCACTGCAAAAGCCGACAGGGAAAGATGAAGGAGCAAATCACGCAAGAGGACAATGCAGAGACAGCCACGTGAGACGTGGGCCTGAAGTGATTGCCATAGTCGGAAAAAGGATGGGACGAAGTCAGACACGGTGAAAGTGAAAAGAGAGACAGCAAGAACAAGCGTGGTCTGAACAGACATGCTACTCCTGACCTGCATGGTTTGGATAAAATGAAGTGGCTGCTCACCTACTTTGGGGTTAGTGTTTTGGTTGTTTTGGCTCACGGGTACTGGTTGTGGCTGCACAGCTATCTGCCGGAGAGCCACCGGGGGCTGACTTGGAGCAGATGTGGTTGATGTGCTAGGGGTGGACTTGTTGCCCTGAGCCTGAGACTGAGGGACTGTACTCCTGATGGTCAGGGTTGCTGGGATGACTGTAGTGAAGGTGTTGGTGGCTGGTCTTACTGGGACAGCTGGAGCGGGCCTGACCTGGGCCACCTGGGAAAACATTTGAGGAACTCCCACGGCAGGCTTCACAAATTGGGTGCCTGGAGCTGGACAGAAAGGACAGTCACTAAAAAAGGATGCCTTGAAAGGAAAGATTTTTTGCAACATTACCAAGGCCCCGGAATGTGCATTTGTGTTGATGTGTGAGCGTGTGCGTGTGCGTGTGGGGGAGCAGAATAGAAGTTAGAGGATGAAAAGCCAGACAAGCGAGATAAGCGAGGTGCACAAAAAGAAAAAAAACAAGAAAAGGGGAAAAAGGAAAGAAAAGGGGAAAAAGGAAAGAACCGTGCAAAGGGAAAGAGAGGAGGTAAGAGCAGCGCAAAAGGAAAGAGAGGAGGTAAGAGCAGCGCAAAAGGAAAGAGGAGGTAAGAGCAGCGCAAAAGGAAAGAGAGGAGGTAAGAGCAGCACAAAAGGAAAGAGGAGGTAAGAACAGCACAAAAGGAAAGAGAGGAGGTAAGAACGGCGCAAAAGGAAAGAGAGGAGGTAAGAACGGCGCAAAAGGAAAGAGAGGAGGTAAGAACGGCGCAAAAGGAAAGAGGAGGTAAGAGCAGCGCAAAAGGAAAGAGAGGAGGTAAGAGCAGCGCAAAAGGAAAGAGAGGAGGTAAGAGCAGCACAAAAGGAAAGGACTGCAAGAGGCAGAAAGCAGAGAAAAAAAACCCCAGGAAATCCAGAGAAGGGGCCTTTCCTGTGTCATTGCTCCAGGACCCAAAGCTCCTTAACATCATCCCAAACCAATGAAGAAATACGTTTAGAAAATATTAAAATATAAGCTACATGAGCTACTGACCTGGCACGATCGTGATGGGTCTGACTGTCTGGCCCTGCTGGACGTTCAGTACGATCCCCACCTGGTTCATGGCATTTATGCTATTCTGTACGGGCCGTACATTCCGAACCGGGAACCCCTAGGAGGACAAGGAAGAAACGGATCAGACACACAGGCTGTAGGCAAAAAAGGGAAAGAGACCCCCAAACAATAAAAGCAACAAGGGGGGGGGGTTACCAACATGTCTCCATTGCTGTTACAACCAAATAGGAAGAAAGAAGGGGTCAGTACAGATTCTGCTGGGCGTTTGACCTGTGCTCACCTGGGTGGTTATAAAAATAGGTTGTGTTGCCACAGATGAGTTGTTGGCATGGTTGGCATTCTGCATAACCTGCATGGGGCGAAGGACAGGCTGGGTGACCATGGTGCCCAGACCAGATGCCGCATTCTGGGTGAGTATGAGTGGCTGGCCACCAGGCTGTACGATGGGTGTTGGACCTACCACGGAAACAAAGGATTCTGGTTACTTACACTCGCCAGGGATTCATCTTCCATATAGTTCATCCCATTACATCGCCGAATGTGACGAGTAAACATGTAAACAACTTTTCCAGGTAATCATAACCCTCTTCACAAAGTTTTAGACAGTAGTCTGCGCCGTCAACTCACAGGCTTTATCCTATCCCTGAGGGAGAGCTGCGCTAATCAGCATCACATAAGAGATTCCCGGGCGACGTTAACAGACAATTGCTTTACATTATGTCACCCAACAGTCTGGCGTACACATAGGGTTCTCCCACCGCTACCTACCACTGTTATTTGCAAATAGAGTCACCAAAGTCTTCTTAGTCTGGTCACTGCTCTGTGTGATGCTGTTGGTCACAGTGGTGGCAGTGGAGTACTGGCTGCTAAGAGACTGCTGAGCAACGATCGGAAGCGAAGCAGAGACGGGTTGGAGGCTGACCGAGACTACAAGAGACAGAGAGGCACATGAGACATGTCCGAAAGCTGGCAAGAAGAATATAAGGTGGGAGAGGGCCTTTTGGAGTTCCCCATATACAGGCACTGCGACACAACGTTATCACTAGACTGCCATTTGTATACCCGAGCCCGAGTGATCAGTGTGCCCATCACCCAAAACCTGCAATGCCCCTCCTAGGCGTGAGGGCAAAACACAGAGCACCTGCATTCTCCAAGGACCGTTCACATTGAGCGTCAGACGCTGGAGATGAATGAACTCCGTGGTACCAGGAGAAGGCTGTGACGGTGGGGAAGCGGGAAATGATGCTTCACGCGGTTACCTGTTGCTGTTGCTGTTTTGTCCAGATAGCTGTAGTCCTCCACGACCGAGTCTTCGATCACATCGCTCATCTTCTGCCATGGCTCCAGCTCCTCCTCCTCGCACTCCATAAAGAGGTCCGTGTCCATGATTCTGGAGACAGAGAGCAGGGTTTAGCACAGCGTGCGGAACATACTGGGAACCTCGTGGGCAAAACATACAACCCAGAGAGATCGAGACCAGGTCACTACTAGCAAAGACCGAGATAGAGAGAAGCACTAACAGCTCCGTTCCAAAGTCAGGGCTTTTCTGTGAATTCACACAATGCCTCAGCTTGGTGGAGACTTTTAAAAAGTTCCCAATTGGTTGAAAAAACCGTGTTAACGTCAAGCGAAGCTCAGTATCGACACCAAGCCGCATCAAAATCAGTGGCTTATTTTCATCTCGTGCGTCAGAAGATGCTACAATGAGCCTGTCTGGGGCATTCGTTCCCCACGCGAGTAGCCTGTACGTCATCGCTTGCCCATAGCCTGATCGTTCTTCTCTTACACGTCCTACATCCACCAGCTTCCAGAACAAACCCTGGACGGAGGACAACTTCCACCCATCTTCAGTTTTCTGCTCGTCATTTGACCTCTGCTGTGTTAATTATGCCCCCTCTCTTTCTAGTTCCACAATTCCTTTCACGCAAACCGGTACCCAAAGAGACGAAATCAATTTCATTATAAATATGAATTTCTATAAATCAGTAGCACTTTTTTTTTTTGGTTATGTTGAAACGCTCTTTGCTTGTCCACCCCTTTTGTTACATATTTGGCTCTCTATTACAAGTACAGAATATTTAGCATCTGCCATTTCTTATGCGGAGATCTCATTCAATTTACTCAAGAGACCCCCCCATTGATTCTACCCCCGAACAGTAAAAGTTATGAGAAGGGACTATTTTCGCGCAGATCTCTTCACTCTACCCAGACAAATCCAGGTAATAATCGGCCGTTGTTTTGTTCTGAAACATATTATACGGTTTCTGTGGCGTTCGTAGATCCCCTTCCGAGCGTCGCCATCGCAGCGAGACGTTACGAGAATAATAACGCGTCTGCCCCGCCGGTGTCATTCTAACTAAATCTGTCCTCTCTTTACGTCTTGGGGGTTTCAGACCATTTGGACAATTATCGATTTAAAAGTTTGACTTTTCGAGCGTTGAAACACTGCTTTTTTTTTTTTTTAAAGCTGTTTTATATGTTTGTGGCATGTTTTATTTTGAGGATATACCGCTCTATTTTAACGTGGCCCCTGACAGGAAATTTCGAGTAAAGAGGGAAATTGTACGATACCCGGTAAATTCGGTCAGCCGAATCTTCAAGCTTCTGAAGTCTCTCCCTTGGAAACCTAAAGAGAAAAAGACATTAATCTCTCGGACTCTTACAGGGAGCGGACCACCCAAACCCATCCCGTTCTTAGGAGATCTAATGAGAGCGAACGAAAGGAGCGATCGCACGAAGTTCCCCCGAGCTCCTTTTATCAGACAGCGTGTAATTACTGATCACGCGCACTGCTTTCCAGCAATCTACGAGAAAGCCCCGTGGATCCCGCCGGAGAGCTCATGAAAAATCCCCGCCACGAGCCGAGATACCATGCGCAGCGCTGGCTCCGCGACTTCTCCTGATTTATACCCCCACCCAGGGCACCTGATGAAACGAAACCCCCACCAAGTCCTCCGGGACAGCGCCAGATACACGGGACGTAAGCCAGCGCGGACCGCACTGCCCCGTCAGTCCCGGGGTTCCCGCACACCTCACCGATCTGATCGGCCGTCCAGGAGTTACTTTACAGAATGAATGAAAGGTGCGGGGCACGAAGTTTGCTGCTCCGCACCCATTCATCGCGATGCAGGGGCCGGCTGCCTGTGAATGTGTCCAAATACAACCACGTACCGCGCAGGACAGCTCAGGGGGTATAACCCAGCAGAGACTGCGGGCCCCAGGGAGGGCAGTTACTGGGGGGGATTATTGTCTCCGAGGGTCTCTGCCATTGTTCTGCCGCCCTCTGCTCCCTCGCAGGGTGCTGTCCCCACCACAGGTGCTGATGCTGCCAGGAACCCCGCACGGGGGTTATTACCTGCCCCCCTCCTCGGGGTAACCTCACCTGCCTCCTCTAGGGGCCCCCAAACCATGCTCCTCCTCAAAAAAAAGTCCCCAGGACCAACATGGCGGCAGCGGCGGAGGGTTACTTTACGGCCGCCTAGTACATGGGTAGTGAGCCCCGGAGTGTCCGTCCCACTGGCCGCACGCCTGCTCACCTCCTCCTGGGTCCCGCTGCTCGGTGAGAGTGCCGGTCCCGCCCCAGGATCCCTCCCCCGGTCACACCCGCCGCTGCCAGGCGCGCTGCGTACAAAGAGGGGCGAACGACGCGGAAGGAGACAAGGCACGCGGCGCGGATGGATATCGTGACTTCATTTCCTCTCTGCTCTCTCATAGGCTGGGAGCCTGAGGCGGTCCTTGACGTCACTGGCCGCTTGGCCACCCCTGGATTTGACAGCCACAGTCTGATTGCCTGAATGTGGGGGAGGGGCATGGCAAAATAATCCCCCTCCTCCAAGGAGGGGCCCTAAAATCAGCAGGAGTGAACCCCAGAAACAGAGCTAATAGCACCCCCTAGTTAGAGGCCAGGGCGAGTCACGTGACCAGTAGCCTCATTACCTTCAGAGGAAAGGGGCTCCAATATTACCCCAGTAGCGGGCGTCGGAAATTTGCCCCCTTGAGTGTGAGAAGCAGTACTGGCACGCCGTCAGCCATTGGCGGACGCCATATTTCGGGGTGTAATTATAACACTTACCGGTCCAGTTCTAATATTAGACGACTTTCTTGGCTCAGAAACGTCAGACATAAGCATAATAAAGAGTTTTATGTAAAATTATAGCATAACGTATATTTTTTGCAGAAGTGTAAAACGTGCCAAATCTTCAACGCAGTCAACTGTCATGTTTCAGTCAATACAGTCCCAACCCAACTTGTGTGCCAGATGTTCTCTGCTCATGCGCAGCACCTCTGTTCCTGCTAAAACCGCGAGAAGATGAAACATACCATACATCACTGACGTGACAGCATAACGTTGCAATGTGGGCGGAGCATAACATGTTTACATATTACATCACTGGCACTTGCTATCTCAACCAACTGGGGAAGTAAGTTAGCGACTAATGTTTCTCATGTAAGTCTCTAGATTGTAAGCTCTTTTGGGCAGGGCCCTCCCTGTCTGTACATCATGTTACATACTACTTGTTATGTCCTGTCTACCCGTTGTGCAGCGCTATGTAATATGACGGCGCTATATAAAACAATAAATAATAAAAAGTTAATGTCGTTACTGAGGGTCACTCAAAGGAAAGAGTGTTGTGGAAATCGTAGCCCCTCGCTGGGGTGAAAGCGATGTCGGCAATTAGGTCATCCGTTTTGGGAATTGGGGTCACACTCAAAAGGGACAAATCTGCCAAGGAAAAGCTAGTGCTATCGCTGTAGAAACCAGTTTGAATAAGATAACTGCCCCAGCAGAGGGGTAATTCCCGGTGACACCAACACGGGCCTGTAAGCTACAGAGTGCCAGCGTGCCGGGAGATCACCGACTCTATTGCGTATATTAAAAGGCTCCTCCCCTTTGGTGGATGATGATTGGTCCCGGCAGCCATATAATGAGGGCATGGCGGGTCTGGGAAGTAATTACAGGTTTCGTGCCACTTGCCAAAATAAACTATTGTTAGATCACGTCGCGTTCCCCTGAACTTTTATTCAATATTTATTTTCTGGTTTTTGGTGAAATTGTAAAATACATTTCTATTAAAATAAATGATTTTGATTTTCAATTTTTAATTGTAAGAGTATTTAAAAAATATTTCCTTAAAAATTTGCCTTTTATGTGCGATTTCATAATCTAAATAAAAAATAATAATTCTTGTAGGCCAATTTATTTATATTTTAAATATTTTTAAATTTAAGATGACAGACAGGCGTAAACGAACAATGTAAATGAATGTGTTGCCATTAAATTTACCAATAATAATCAATATTAGTGATTATTTTTTAGACAATCCCTTTTTATGAAAATATTCAATTAAAATGTGATGCAGTGATACTTTTTTAGATAAAATTCTTTTTAGTTGCATTTTAAGGGGAATCCCGGAAGCGAGAGTTATTTGCGCTCGCTTCTTTTATGTTTTAAAGGCGACATATTTGATTACGGGTGAAATATTGAAATATTCTACGAAGAGACTGGAGGATTGCAGGTGTTATGCGGGGATGTGAAGTGGGCATACCCGGCGTGATCGCAGCGTCGTGCGTTGGTATCCGTTTAGATGATTGTGCCCTCAGCGCCTGGGGATGTCTTTGAGGCAGATTGGCTGCGTTCCCCGGAATTCCTCAGGCTTTGGTGTTTGTTTCAGACACTTTTGTCTGCCAGCGGATACGGATTAATACCCGGTGACAGCGACACCTTTGCTTTCCGTGGGGATGGGGGTATTTTTAGCTCGTACTCGCCCCATGCGGACGGCACCTATTCCCTCTGGGTTGCCCTGGAGGCGGGTGACCGTACACACACGCTGCCATCTGGGGGCGCACACGGGGGTCCGGCTGGGATAGTCATGCTTTATACGCAGACGTGACTTGGGGACATTGGGTTGTCAAACACCGTGGGGTACGCCGAGTGATCACAGCGCCCACAGGTGGGGGGTCCTTTTTCTTTACAGGAACCCGCGCGGGGACACTGCACTGTGTACAAACCGTGAGAGCGGCTTACATGGAATTGTTTTAGTAGTCAGGGCAGTGGGCACCTGCTGGCATGCGACCCTAAAGGCTAACGATCAGTTTCCGTGTTGCCGGGTCACGAGTCTGGTAGGATTGTCAGAGGCCCCAAATCTCACATTCCTACATGTATTCACTGCTGCGGCCATAAACACCGACTTCACTGGACTTTATTCCTGACACACCTCGCACGCGCCCGTCATATTGTGGCAGTCCTTGTGTACCATTTTATATACAGTCTGTGACCGCCATCTTCTCACAAAGCCAAAAGGGAAACCACAGAGCTTGCAATCTACTATAAAGGGAAAGGATCAGAATCGTAAGCCCCAGGACTCCCCTTTATCCAACTAACGATCCAAACTGAGAAGATATGGACACTACGGAGCCTGCACAATATACTACGTACCGCATCACGTGTGTCGCCTATAGAGCACATACCTATAAACGTATTCTCTATATTATAGTATAACGCACTGAAGAACACCGAGCTACATATATGACATGTGCACCACCGGCTGCATCATACATGATCTAGGGACCTTATAACACAGATGACCAACGTACCTCAATAGATAACATTTAAAAAGGCCGGAGAGGGGCACTTTTGTTTTAGTGGGTGCGGGTAGCTATACTCTATTGGTAGCGATCCGTGTAACTGTGTGGGGCTTTTAGAATAACAATAATTGGGATTATTTTTCCCGTTTCATTTATAAAGCTGTTTCCTGCGGTTTCTATACAGATTATCGGGGCATTTAGGGCTGTAGAACCCTGCGATCTCCTCATACCCAGCAAACATTCTGAACTCCTACAAAAGAGGGGCATCAGGGGAGGGATGGAGTCACAGTGGTTTCCAGCCCAAAGGAAATCAGTAATAATGGTCCTCAGTGCACAAAAAGGATGGGATGTTCTCCCCATAACAGCCCCTACGGAGGCCGCACAGGCCCCTTTAACCCCCAAACAGGTGAAATAAATTCCTGCTGGTTGCTAAACAACCAAAACATGGCGACCTCGGCTCGCAGGTCACGTGATTGCGCTCATCCCTACTCCAGGTTGTGTCTGCGATTACCTTGACACCCCGCCCACAGCCGCTCCCATGTCCAATTACAAGGAGAGCCGAGGAAGCTCCTTGGCCGATGCCGCGCACCGATTGGTGCCGTGGTCTGCCGTGGGTGCGGTTACAGGCAGGGGCGGTGTCCGTCTGGAGGTGCAGCGCTCATTCCCAGGTTGGAGAGGGCACGGGAGGAAGCCGGAGGTGAGCGAGGGGTAATGGGCAGAGCCCGGGCAGGGGTACGGCTGGGTTGGCAGCCGCCGCAACGCAATACCAGGGAGGGCAGCCACCGCCTGAGACAGACACCTGCCGGTCACTGGCATTATCAGCTGGCACAGCACTCGCTGCGGCACCGCTGCTGGCATATGCCGCAAAGTCATAATGCTAGTGATAGAATAACTCAAGGTGTGCCATGTATGGAGAGATATGCAACAGGGAGATGTGTATATATGTTACCTGTCACCACATTATATACTAAGAGATGTTTATATATGTTACCTGTCACTATATTGTATACGAAGAGATGTGTGTGTGTATATATATATATATATATATGTGTGTTACTTGTCACTATATTATATACTAAGAGATGTGTATATATGTTACATATCACTTTATTATATACTAAGACGTGTATATATGGTACCTGTCACCACATTTATATATGGATAGCTATGCAATATGGGGAGATGTGTGTATGTGACACCTGTCAGTATAGTACATATGGGGAGATGTTTATATATCACATATGGGAAGATGTGGCTTTATGACTGTCAGTATATTATATATGGGGAGGTGTGTGTGTGTATACGACTCCTGTCAGTATATTATATGGGGATGTGTGTGTATAACCCCTGTTAGTATATTATATATGGGGAGATGTGTGTATATGACACCTAGCCGCATATTAAATATGGGGATGTGTGTGTGTATATAACACCTGTTAGTATATTATATATGGGAAGGTGTGTGTGTGTGTGTGTGTGTATAGGACTCCTGTCACTATATTATATATGGGGAGATATGTGTGTGAATGAGACTCGACAGTATATTATATATGGGGAGATGTGTGTATGTGACACCTGTCAGTATATGATATATTGAGAGATATGTGAGTATATGACGCCTATTTCTATATTATATATTGGGAGGTGTGTATATGCCAGCTGTCATTTTATTATATATGGTGATATGTGTGTGTGCGTATTACACTTGCCAGTATATTATATACGGGCAGATGTGTGTGTATATGTTATCTGGCAGTATATTATATATGGGGACATGTGTGTATATGACACCTGTCCATAACCTGCCACTATATTATATATGGTGAGATGTGTATATATATATGACACCTGTTAGTATACTTTATATAGTGAAGTGTGTGTGCATATGATGCCTATCTGTATATTACAGATGGAAACATGTTAATATATTCACATGTATATACTCAAAACTTTTAGGAGAAATACCTTTCAGTATATTATATAGCGAGCTGTTTGTTGTTTGCATATAATATATATATATATATCCCTGTAAATATGTTTATTTTACAGTGCTGTACAGTGGGCTATATAATATGTATGATTAGAGAGATGTGTATATATTATGACATATAGATATCTATATGTGTTTATAGACACCTGTCTATATATTATGTTGAGTGTGTGTATATATGTCCTGTCAGTATATTACATAGTGAGGTGTGTTTATTACCCCTTAATACACCCATATAGAGAGGGTTTTATTAAACATCAGGTTTGGGTGGAGTTATTCCCTGTACGCATTGGGGACTCTATATTAGCAGCCTACTTAGAGGCCATAGGGTAAGGATTCCATATGCAGGAGCCCGTAATGCTGACGATACCACGAGGATATCAGCCCCGAGAAACAACGGAAAAGCCACCTGTTACGTACAATAGATCAGTCCTGTTATCACGGATTATGGATACAAAGATTAGCTAATTAGACTGTTTGTCCCTATTCCATAAGGCACTAGGTGCCTTTGGAAATGGGTTAATTGTTGTGGCCGCCCTGGGGTAGTAGGCGCGCTTGCTCTCCCTGTCCCTCTTGGCTGGTGAAACTCATGGAGTGAAACCAGCCCATCCCAGGCGCTGGATCCTGCGTGTGTCACCGTGTACACAGGAAGTGACCCGGGACCGCGGTCTGCAGTGGCAATCGGTTAATTGTCTCAATTGTTTTTATGGAGAATATTTTAAGCTCAGGGAGGGTGATTTAAGTGCACGTCGTGTCATTTTACTGTAATTGGGGAATATGCCTCTCCACCCTGGGCCTGCGCTCTCATGTCTATAAAGAGCCGCCATTGGAGTGTCACTGGTTAAGCTGCCACCTACGATCTTTCACGTCGCCCTATAAATGCACGGTGCGTTTGCGTGACTCCAGGCTGACGTGGGGTAACTTGTTTTCTGTCTCGTAGAATGCCATGCAGATGATGTCTCATGTACATCACGAAAGGTATTCTCCGCCGGACCTGTCCGTCCTGTTTAATGCGACCCACATAGAGCTCAGGAAGTTTTTCCTCTGTGAATACTAGGAATGGGGCGCTAGTACCTGAAGCATTCATAGTTCCCTATAGACGAGTACTTAGCCCAGTACAGCACGGGGGTATGTAACCTGTTTGCACTGGAGGAGATGGTCCATGACTCTTTGGAGCTGGCTTGGGGTTCACCGTTAAGTGGTTGATCTGCAAACCTCAAGCACTTTCTGGTGGGGGCTCCCATCTTTCGTAGTTATTCTGCCCTCTTGGAGAGACTTGGCTCCCGCGCAGGGTATTCTTCCTTCTCTGCTAGTGAATTAGGGTAAATATATCCGATCATTAGACAAACCCAATGTAAAGGTCTTTATGTCAGCCATTTCTTACAAGCTGTAATACAGGTGAAAATGTGTGTTTTCCGGTTGTTTCTGGACGGTCTGTGCATGAATGGGACCCACATTCCAGAAGCCGCACCCTGGACACTTACAGATGGCTTTATTTGACAGACTTCAGGACACCTGTCGTATAGATAGTGGGGTCAGTGATCATATATAGTATCGTTAGATTGCAAGCTTTTGGGATAGAGGTGACACAAACCACTGAGATTATGGAACCAGTTACCTCATTCTCAGTGGAGATCGCATATAAATAATGGTTCCCATCAGTGTCTTAATTCTTTGACTTCCGTGCTGCGTTTGTGTTAAGTTTCTAGGTGTAGTCCGGAGTCGCGGTGATAGAGCAGTTTTAATTAGTTGCGTTACTTTTCTAGCACTGTGGGATTCAGGATATGTCTGGGCTTTTTAAAATATATTTGTACGTAACGTTTTTTTGAACTGAGATTATGGCGTCCTTGACTCAAGGAGCTTACAGTTTGATCATTTTTCCACGCAAATAATTTTGCAGCACACACACGCTTACTACGATCAGACTGCTTGCACCTATCAGTGTGTGGGTTCCTGAATGAAGCATTTCAGGGGATGAATAATGCGTTGTTGTGAAATATATAGGTTTTTATTACATTGCTTGTGACGTTTCTGAGAACAAAGCACCCAGCTCACGGTTTACTGCATGTTGTGTGGGCTGCAGATTAATCAGAATACAGTCTTGCCGTTTTGACTTTCCAGCTTTTGGTAGGAAAGGGTTAATTGCACCATGCACAGCCTCTCCAGCCTAAACAATGCTAAGGTTGCCCTATCTGCCCCTGGACTGTACACAATGCAGCATTAACCCTGGTTGTAGACGGAAATCTTTTCACGGTATAGTACTGCCTATTGTCTCCCCGCCGGTGGGAAAACTCGAATGTAGAATAGTGCAGAGTATCTGTGCACCTTGCCTCACCCCCCCTAACTTTCCTGTGAGGCAGTTTTCTTGTTGCAGGCTCGGGGTGGGGCATAGATATAAGGTTTCTGAGCGGATCCTTTATCAGGTGCGTTTGGATAAGAGTAGAACGTCTGAATTCCAATAAGATTAAATATTCACTCCAAGTCATTCCGTGGATTCCAACATCAGAGAAAACATGCGCACACTCTCGTGACTGCCACTTGGTCTCTCTAAATGCTCTAACCCCGGTTTTGTTTTTCTATAGACTTGTCTACGCATATACAGAATTCCAGCACTCTGTGAGCCCCATATTCTCTGTGCCAGCATGTGTACGGTCTTTAATCCTGTGAGCCTTTTCTGCAGCCCCTTCCGTTCTTTTAAAATAAGGTGAATCTCAATGTCCTCTTCCGCACTCCATCTGCGTTCATTTAACTCTCTTTCGCAGGAGGGGCAGAATGCGGAGATTCCTTTGTTGTGATAATCTCGCCCTGTGTTCTCTGCACAGAATGGCCTCTATCACCTTGCGCTCCTTGCAAATCTCCGTTATCACCTCTTCCTGAATAGAGACAGAATTCCTCTGCCCAGGGCAGATAAGCTCGGGGTTGGGCGACTTCGCTATTAAGAACAGGCGGTTCCAATGAATCTTTACCGAAACATCCGCCATTATAACGCCTGCGAAGATCCACGGAGTGCGCGGAACAGATTCTAAGCCAGATGGATCAGTCTACGTCTCGGCAAGGTGAATGGATACCCACAGAAGGGACACCACTCATCAGTAGGGCTGTACGAAATCCAAAATGGTATTGTCCCTCATTGTGCAGATGTGATGTTTAGCCTTTGCATCCTTCATAGGACTTTAATGCCTTTGTCTTCTGTCTCTCGGCAGATCACAGTCGCCTTTGTTTTCCCACAGCGTACAAACCGCAAACACAGTTTTCTTTGATATAACTTTTTTTTGGCAAGGTTACGCTGGGATAATCATTAATGACAAATCTTTTCCATAGTTCCTCTTTGGCAGTCTGTGTTGTTGCTGCTCCCGAGTGGTGGTGGGGCAAGTCCCATCCATTTCTAATACTGACACTGACCCATTGAAAAGCTCTTTCTATTGGTAATATGACTGAATGCCTTTCCTGGAAATCATTCTTGGGTCACGCTCAAAACAATAGTAAAGTACAAGCTGCTCTTCAATGGGGAGGGGGCATCATTTTGCAGGGGCAGATGTATGTGTTAAGGGTTGGCTGTGATCTTCTTCTTCATCCTGCGGTGATGTCCGGCACGTGGGGCAGGGACCCCACAGACTGTTCTGTTAGTTATGGATGATGGAATTGCTGCAATGATGGGAAGCTGCATGAAGTAAGGGGACCTCCATACTCCTTTTATCAGGGTCATCGAGGAGTCGCCTGTATCTGGCAGATGTCTGCGTAGGGCAGCGATGTATTTCAAATATCTCAGAGGTTTCTGCAACCAAGGTGCAAAGTTAAACTCTACAATATAATGTAGTTCATTGGTCGGTGCAGGTTTCGTGGTCCACGTAGTAATTAACACCTTGTATTGGAGAATGTGGGTTCTCAGTGTGTCCTGCCATTGGGGATGATGTGAAGGTTCCCTCACCCTCTGCTCGGTGTCAGTAAATACTCACATTGTGCTTGTTCTGGCTGGAGTCTCCTTGCTCAGCCGCAGTCTAGAAACCCCCATGTATCTCGAGTTCAGTCTGTTTACTTGTTTTGTTTCATACATCCCTTTGTATGCCCTACATTTCCAGGAGGCAGTCTTTACTTGTTTCCAGCTGTCTATCTTTTTTGGGTTATAAGGTCAGTGGAGTTTAGAAAGACATTGACATGGATCTTGATCATTCACCATCACTGTTATCAGATTTAATAAAACCGAATCCTGTTTTGGGTTATTATTGTTGCTGGTGCTTCTGTCTCTGTACTTATTCCCTTTTGCTGTGTTGATAATAATATTTTTCATAACCCACACCTTATTACTCTGTGTATAATCAGGTGTTGATCTGTGGTACCTTCCCATCATTCATTCTTATTGCTATTTGTAGGGTTGAAAGCCAATTGGTTGTTTGAGTGACAATTTCCAGGAACGACACTGGAATGTTGTGACCACAAACACCTTACATCGAGACACGCTCCTCAGCCGTAGCCACTGGGCCCCCTGCATACTCATCGTCGGTAGGCCAGATGCCATAACATTTTTATTTAAATACGATTTTACATCCATTCCTCACAAGTGATCAATAATTTTTTTTAAAACCCATATGTTGAATTGTGAAAATAATTTTTTCTACCCATTGCTCCACTGTTTCTATGCAGACTGTATAACTTGCTCTCTTTATATTGATGATTCATATTCCCAGTTCTGTATATTTGTGGCAGAGGTGGATGGCGTTTTGACTCTGTTAATCAAATGAAGGGCGAGTTTGACATGAATACTTACTGTTTGTTCCGACGACAAGCACTCCGATAATGACATACTTAAAGCCTCCGTTCCCAGAGACTCCAGCGTGCTTAAAAAGCCCAGACTGTGATGTCCAATACAGTAGGATTTGATTTATTGGCCTTTGCGAAATGTTTAACGAAACACATAACCATAAAACTAACCGCCCTGTCGTCTCGTATATTCAGCTTGTAAACGTAAATTAACAAGGTCGATAGACAGTAATCGGTGGGAGAGACCGCTCTCTGGATCCGGTGGCAGAGACTGCTCAGGGTCTGACCATCAGGCACAGATGACAAGGACACGTACATAGATAGAGAAGCCTGGCTGGGTGGCTTTACAGCCCACTAAAGTCATGAAAAATGTCTACTAACTGCGGTCACATTCTGTCCGTCTTAAACCCAGAACCAACATAAAAAGATGTCATCTGTGTGCCGCGGTCTAGCTTATAACTGAAAATAATAATTCTAATGTACCTAATTCTGTGCTCATGCTGCCAACTATTTTATACACGTGATTATCAGAGCTCACTGTGAAAGGGGTCAGATAAAATAAAACCTAAGATAACAGACAGAGCCTCCAGCTGATGTAACCCTCCACTGTCAGGACAAGTTCCGTCCAACGCTCATTTTATTATGTTTGCTTTTGCAGGAAAGGTGGTCGCGGTTTGGAGTTTTCTGAGCTAAAAGAACATTCATGGGGAGATGGCTGACCAGCATATCCCCGTGGGACAGGGTGTCCAGATTCGTTTTATTGATGACCTAAAAGAAAATAAGAAACCACGTAGTCGGAGATCGAAGCAAGATTCCTATGGCGTGGCTATCCGTGTACAGGGAATAGATGGCCAGCCATTTGTTGTGCTGAATAGTGGTGACCAGTCCAAATCCTCGTATGGTGTGCAAATCAAATCCCATGGAACATTCGGGAATGTTTCACCAAATCCTCCACCTGATTACCAGGGTATTTCCACTAAAGGCAGCAGAACGCTGAGGTCCATGAGCTCGGAATCTGAGCTTCCAGAAAACCCCTATGCAAACAAAAGCTACTCGCAGAGCGGCTCACAGTATAGCAGCACCTCGGATGAAGAGCAGAGCTCAAAGCCCCGCAGCAAGGCCAGGGCAAATGAAGGTGTCTCATCGAGACCAGGCCAACTGGTTCCTTCTCCCAAGGAGGAATTGAGGAGGTCTCAGTCTTATGGCTCGTTATTGGACCCCGAAGCTGATGAGCCGTATAGTTACGACCATCATTACAGTGAAAGATCGTCTACCATTGACACCACTTACTTCCAATCATCAACCAACAGCAGTGGCCTAAAGAAGACAGAAAATGGCAAGCAGACGACTGGTGGATTTAGGTCAGTGAGGACCAGTCAACAATCTACCTTCGTTACAAAAAACGCTGTATCGCAAAAGAAAAGTAATTCTGCCTCCTTATCACCAAATCAGCCTAGTGATGACATAGACACTAAACCACTGTCTTCAGTGGATTCACTGATCAACAAATTTGATGTTAAAGGACAGGTGAGAGGTAGGACAGCACGAAGGAGCCAAGCCCTTAAAGATGAAAGGAAACGGTCTCAAAGCCTGGACGGGAGAAAATCTTACCAGGATACTGCTGAATCAAGAGACCTGCCACCTGGACACCAGAGTTTGGTGCAGACAAGAGGAGATCCTCCTAATTCTGGGAACCGACCCTTTACCAGGCAGACTCTGGAGAGGGAAGACGTAAACAAGAGCAGACAGACCAAGGATTGGTTGGCCCAGAACACGGAGGAGCCAGTGACACAAAGGCAGCAGCGAACTGTCCAAGCTGAGCTTCAGGTAATTAAACAGCATGGTCAGTGTGGCCAGGATGTCGGGGTTCACTTTTTAAGTAACTGCGCTACTTCCAAACTGATAATTGCCATAAAACTGTATATACAACTTTGAGTAATCCTGAAGACAAGACCAACGACTGATTATGGTTTGAGTCTTTACAGCAGGAGAAACGGGAAGACTAGATGGTCCAATGGGTGTAGCATTGAAACTGTATATATTCTGAGTTTCTAATGGACTTGTCTGCTTTCCACAGCTGAAGAGCACGCCAGACCTTTTGAGGGACCAGCAGTCAGATGGAAGTGACCCGAACTGGCAGATAATTTATAACGTTCTCAGGGACGGGTCAGTAATAAGCACTTTTTGTTTCCTTACACATGCTCTTCTATGCTTCATCCAAACAGAAAGCCAATGAAAATCTTTTGTTTTGTGGAAATATTTTATTTTGTGCTATATATTAATGGATTTTTTTAAAATAAACGTTTTGCTTTTATTAGAAGGAATTAATATAGAGAACAAATAAAACGTGATGGATGTCTTCATGAAAGTATTGGAATGTCTGATTTAAAAAAAAAAATAAAAAAATCTTCATTCCTAAAGGTCCAGTGACGGTGACAGTATGCAACGAAGGAAGGCCAATCTACTCCTGGAGAAATTTCAGTCTTTTGGGGTGAGTGTGGAGGCTCCAGACTTGAGAAAGGACATTATGTTTCAGACTGATATTGGTTCTGAATAAAGGACTAATTATATTGGGGTCCCTCTGTATTCTGGCTCGTTTGGTGAGGCCGGTAACCACGTTATGAATTCTCTGTAGGCTTCCCCGAATGAGGAGATTAGGACCCTGACGACTCAAAAGAAGGAGCTGGAGAGGAAGGTTTTGTTACTTCAAAGTCAGTTGGACAGTGAGATAAAGGTGAGTGTGGTTCTATCAGCAAAAATAAAGATAACTAATTAAAAACAATGTCAGGGGGTATCCATTAAAAGTATTAACAAGTGGTTGGCTCCACAGCAGAGGATGAAGATGGAAACCTCACAAGAGCGACCCAAGGCCAGCGTGCAGAAGCTCGAAATCCAGCTGGAGGAGAGGGTGGAGGAGTGCTCACGGCTGAAGGAGCTGTTTGAGAGGAAGAAGGGCGAGCTGAATTCCATGTCTCAGGAGTAAGCAGACTTTACTTGTGTATATGTGTACAGACAGTCCCCGCCGCCATATGTAGTAAAAGGCATTCTGAAATCCCTAAAGTAGGAGATGGCAGTTATGGCGGATACCTTAAGATGTAAATATATATATATAAGGCTTCAACAATCAAGTATTCCTGTATGTTCCATAAACTCACCTGAGATAAAAACAGTAGGGATTTTTAATGTTCCTTCTCCCTGTCCACAAAACTATACGTGTTATGTTGGGGAGTAATGTTTCAAATTGAGTGCCCCTAGGTTCACACTCACTTGTTGCCGTTCGTTTCTTTTACAGATTAATGGAGGTACGAATGAGCAAAGAACAGGTAGAAACCAAGATGCGCTCCTTGGAAGACAAGCTGCTGGACGCGAAGGAGGAGATTTCCCAATTACGTTCGAAGGGGACGGTGTCTAGAGACAACCACGCTTTACTGAAGGTAGGCCACTTTCATATTCGCTGCCTACACTTTCTCCCAAGCTACTCCTTAGTGCAGTTAGCTTGATGGCATTGCTTCAGCTGTTATGCCTAGCGTTGTTGGTGTGCACATGTGGAATTGAAAACAAGTTGAGAATACAATAAGGTCTGAAGGTATCTATATAGTAAAAGAGAACCCTGCTCTATCTACCCCTGTACAAGTCACTAGTCAGACCACACATGGAATACTGTGTACAGTACTGGGCACCAGTGTACAAGAAAGATATATAGTGGAGCTGGAGAGGGTTCAAAGACGGGCAACCAGAGTAATAAGGGGAATGGGAGGACTACAGTACCCAGAAAGATTATCAGAATTGGGGTTATTTAGTTTGGAAAAAAGACGGCTTAGGGGGGACTTAATAACTATGTATAAATATATAAGGGGACAGTACAGAGATCACTCCCAGGACCTATTTATACCCAGGACTGTATCTATAACAAGGGGACATCCTCTACGGCTGGAGGAAAGAAGGTTTCTACACCAGCACAGACGGGGGTTCTTTACAGTAAGAGCGGTGAGATTATGGAACTCTCTGCCAGAGGAAGTGGTGATGGTAAACTCAATAAAAGAGTTCAAAAGGCGCCTGGACGTGTTTCTTGAAAGCAATAATATTACAAGTTATCGATATTAGATTAATAGGGACAGAACGTTGATCCAGGGATTTATTCTGATTGCCATATTTGGAGTCGGGAAGGAATTTTCCCCCTGGTATGGGGCAATTGGCATCTGCTTCATAAGGGTTTTTTGCCTTCCTCTGGATCAACACAGTAGGGACACAATATGTATATAGGTTGAACTTGATGGACTTTGGTCTTTTTTCAACCTTATGAACTATGTTACTATGTTACATTAAGGTATTTGTGTAACAGCCTGGACGCAGATACACTGAACTAAAAATTCAATTTCCAGGGAAAAATGCTAAATGCATGGATACACAGAAACCAATAGAATGTCTTTTTGTGGATGTTTCCATGTTTCGAACTTTGTCTCTAATCGTTTTAAAAAGAGTTGCATATGAGGCACGTCATATTAGGATAGTATTCCTTGTAATGATGAGACAAGTTTTAGTTTTCTTGCCATCCTGGGTGGGAGGGTTCGTCATGTCCATTCCGTCTTCCACCACCCTCGCTCCACATGTCTAGGAGCTGCAGGAGACTCAGGAGGAGCTTGACGAGGTCCTACAGATCAAGCAGAAGCAGGAGGAGCTTTTGAGACAGAGGGAGCGGGAGCTGACCGCCCTGAAGGGAGCTCTGAAAGAAGAGGTAGCAAATCATGATGTGGAGATGGATCGACTCCGACAGCAGTACCAGAACGACGTACAACAGCTGAGGAAGAACATGGATAATGTCTCCCAGGTATTGGAGACTTTTTTACTGAGAGAATAGGGAAAGATCATCCAGGGGTTGGAATTTGTATCTAAGTGTAGTGGTGGGTTGACTGAGTGATACTCAACAGTTCGAGATTAGACAATGCTCTCTTATGTCCTGCACTTTCTGCCCCTGACTCTGCATATAGACCAATCTGTACATTGCAATCCCAGAACAAGGGTTCATTAAAGGTTTCCTTCAGGACCCACAACAAACCTTTTAAAGTATGTTAAGCCAGTGTAGGACAGTGGATAGACCGGAGCATGCAGGAGCTTTGCTGGTGGAGGGACTGGGAATTCAGTTCACGTAACGTCCAGCTGTGTGCTTCCTCCTGTATAAATAATCTCTGTGGTTCCTAAACCCTTCCAAACCTCTCCTATCCCTCTCTATCTCTCCTGTGCTTCCTATCAACTTCTCCTGCACAGCCGATACAGCAGTTTGTTCTCTACGGTATTTTATTTCCCATAAACGCCTTCCTCCTTCAGGACCAGTTGAGCTTGGAGACGGAGCGCCAGAAAATCAACCAGGTGGTGCGAAATCTGGAGCGGGAGCTGGAAGAAAGCGGCGAAGAGATAAATCAATGGAAAGATATGTTTCAGAAAAACAAAGAAGAACTGCGTAGTGCAAAGCAGGAGTGAGTATCACTGTCCCCTGTGTAAACCCTGGCAGGTTGTTCATAAAGTTGTTGTTTTACCTCAAAGTCATTCGGCAGCAAAAACCTAAATCGAAAGAAGCGTGTCTTTAATGCAGTTATGAATAATGTTTATGTTCAGTAGAGCAGAGTGTCCAGCGTTTTGGTTTTTTTTAAACAAAATGTCATTGTTTTGGAAACAGTATCTCCTGGGGCTTTCTGACCAACAGTTTTGCTTGATGTATTTTCAGGCTGCTGCAGGTAAAGCTGGAGAAGGAGGAATTTGAGGATGAGCTGAATGAGATGAAGAACCGGTTCTCCCTACTGCAGTCTGAGTTCGACCAGGCAAAGAAGGTCTCTGTGGTAACAGGAGAAGCTGAGACCATTAAAAAGGTGTGTGGCAAGGTCTCATAGAAGGCTTCTACAAGGCCGTAGGGTTTCTATGGATAAGCTGAGGGCTATATTTAAACTTCCTGAGCCCCCCAGAGGGCTTACTTTGCCCGCTCTTCGTGACTTCTGACCCGGTCTTCAAGCTGACTTCATTAAGCAATTAAGATTAATGGTGCTGCACTACAGTTTTCTCGGTTTCCCATTGTTCCAGGAGCTACAGCGCGTTCAGGATCAGATGAAGCAGCTCTCCTTGGAGAAGCAGAGACAGGAGGAGAGTCTGCACCAGAGTGAGAGGGAGCTCTCTGCTCTGAAGGGAGCATTGAAGGAGGAGGTGTCTGGCCATGATCGGGTTACTGAGAGACTGCGCGAAAAATTCCAGAAGGAGAGTCAACAGATCAAGAAGGACCATGAGGACCTGTTTAAGGTGAGGAGCTCAGTACTGCTATATCTACGTGTTTCTAATGTACGTACAAGGGTTTGCACAGAAAGTTGCTGCACCTTGATTGTTTGTCTTCTCCAATTAGACAATAAAAAAGCTGGAGAGTGAGAAGGTAGAATCTGAGCGCTTGCTCCACATCATTGAGGGCACCCTGCAAGAGAGTAGGGATGAGAATGATGACCTGAGAAGGAAGATATTGGGGTTGGAGGCTCAGCTGAAGGAACTGAACACATTCTGTGATGACCTCCAGCGTGCAGAGACTCGGCTCAAGGAGAAGATCGGCAGATTAGAGGTTTGTCGAATGCAATCCAGAAATAATTCATAAATTCAGTGTCTGTTGTATTTAGATACTTTTAGAGATGTTGTTATATTCACGTCTGGTACTAAGAGTGCGTTTTGCCAGATGGTGATCCTTAAAGGCCACTGGTCCAACATTATATTTTTGTAATTATAATGATTCCGCTGTCACTACAAAATTTAATTTAAAGTTGACGTGTAACTTCCACCTTAGTCCGATCGGAAGCAAATGGAAGAGTCTCTGGGAGAAGCTACAGACCAGGGGCAAGAGTTTTCTTTGATTAAACGAGACCTGGAGACCCGGCTGGAGGAGTCTCAGAGGAGCCTGAGGCGCCTGACGCTGGAGTACGATGAGCTGCAGGAATGTTACCAAGAAGAAATGAAGCAGAAAGACCAACTGAAGAAGACCAAGAATGAGCTAGAAGATCAGAAGCGCTTACTGGACAAGTCGATTGACAAACTGACCCGAGAGGTGAGGTACTGGGTGGTAAAAGGAAGTTGGAATAACAAATGTGTTGTTTTAAATTGGTACTTGTGGAAGACGCTGAAGGGATGGTTGGTTTTCTGCTTCTAACTTGTGTCACTCTATTCCCTGCAGCTGGAAAACATGTCCTCTGAGTCCCGGGGCTCCCTTCAGATCTTGCAGACACAACTGGAAGAGTACAAAGAGAAGTCTCGTAGGGATATCACAGAGGCCCAGAAACAAGCCAAGGAGAAGTCGACTGAGGTGGAGAGAATGCAGCTAAATGTCAGCCGGCTGCAGGAGGAGGTAAGGAATCTTGTGACCCATGTTCCATCGCCTTTATGCTTGAGCTAGTGTATTTTTCCTGCCGTGGGTGCTCCTGTATTTACCTCCCCTCTTATGGACTGTGTCTACAGATACAGAAGCTGAAGCAGGCTCTGCAAGAAAGTCAAGCAGACAAGGAGACCGCTGTCCTCGATAAGCAACTCATCAGCCAAAGACTACAGAGTCTGGAGCAAGACATTGAGTCTAAGAAGCGCTTCCAGGATGACCGTTCCCGACAGGTGAAGGTGCTTGAGGTTAGTGCTTCATAACCTGATATGTTTGCAGGTAGAATTTCTTAATGTGTCACACGAGCAGGATATAGGTTCATTTATTCTTTAACACTCTTTAGGACAAGATGAAGCGCCTTGAGGAGGAGCTGGATGAGGAGAGAAACACAGTGGAGCTCCTGACTGAAAGGGTTAACCGCAGCCGAGATCAGGTAACCTTACATCCTTTCCACATAATACCTAGAAACAGGACAGGATTTTATATCCTTTAGACATACGGTACAAGACCTCCATGTGGGGAAAATTGCTAACTGCATATACCTTCCAGTATGAAAGGAACCTCATGGTTACACAAAGATAATAATGAATGTGAAGAACGTTTTTGTGTGTTACAACGTTACACACTGAGTTCAGACTGTCTTTACATTCTCCCTCTCTTCCCTAGATGGACCAACTGCGAGCAGAGCTGATGCAAGAGAGATCCAGTCGTCAGGATCTGGAGTGTGACAAGATCTCCTTGGAGCGACAGGTGCTTAAAATCCCAGAGCCAAACAGAGGAAGGGTGTAGGTGGGACGGCCTGCATAGGAATTCATAAATAGTGAATGAACCTGACAGTGAGAAGCAGAGATGGGAAGGAGGCTGGAAGCAGAGGACAGTCAAGAGAAAGGGAAAACTGTACCGACACAGTACAGTCCTAATTTTGGACCTTGAAGATGGATCCATTTTGGCGTAGACTGCGTGGGACAGGGTACCCTCTCCACGACATTTCCACTGGGCCCCTGTGTTTCATGTCCCTTGGATTATCTGACGTGTTCAGCCCAGAGAATGTGAAGTTTGATTTTTAACGTCTCTCTCCTACTTTAGAACAAAGATTTGAAGAGCCGTTTGGCCAGCATGGAGGGCCAGCACAAGTCAAGTGCTAATGTATCCCAGCTAGAAGCCAACCTGCTGGAGATCCGGGAGAGGCTTCAGTCTGAGGAGAGGTATTGACAATAATTAAATGCGCCTGGTAACATTGTTATTCATCAAAACCCAACAAAAATGGGAAATGTTGCTCTGCGTTTGCACATGCTCTTGTATGCTTTTGCTCGTCTCTCCTGCTAACCTGGTATATTTGTCTTAGTCAAACGCCAGAAGGGGTGAATGTGGCAGGTGCTGTAAATGTGTTTCACAAAATATGTTTGGAACTTAAAACTACTGTTGTGCGATTTGCTTCACTTGACAACGGCAGCTTCCAGACTCCCAGTTATGGATATCTGATGTATTTGCATCCTTCTGTTGTGTTTTAGGGAAAAGAACAATTTGTTGTCATCAAATCGTAAGCTGGAGCGAAAGATAAAGGAGCTGAATATTCAGCTGGAGGATGAGAGGCTCCAAGTTAATGACCAGAAGGATCAGGTATGGGGGATGAGTAAATAGATGGTCAACCACCACAATGTAAATCACTCATCTAACATTGCACTTCCTTGTGATCTTCCCAAAGCTGAACTTGCGTGTCAAAGCCCTGAAGAGACAGGTGGATGAGGCAGAGGAAGAGATCGAGCGAATGGAGGGGCTCAGGAAGAAAGCTGTGCGAGAGATGGAGGAACAGCAAGAGATAAATGAGCAGCTTCAGGCGCGACTCAAGACCATGGAAAAGGAGACCCGGTAAGAACTAGAAAAGTGAGGAGCCGAGATGTGCACTAATGAAAGGGTGATTGGTACAGATGGCCGGTATAAGGGTCATTCCCAATAACCAAACCTTTGATTCCTCTCAAATCCATGCTTACTTTGTCAAGATCCAAAAATATATAGTCTGTCATCTAAAAGGTAACTCTTAATGGGGATTTTTAACTGGTAACAAGCAGGAGTATTCCTCTCTGTCCCTTGCAGACGTAAGCCTGTGCGTCCTGCTGCCAGCGATGACCTCAGCTCGGATGGAGAATACGACAGTCTGTATGATCCCAGCTCCATCACATCTTTACTCACAGAGAGTAATCTCCAGACCAGCTCCTGCTGAAGGTCCCATAGCTGGGGACACCGCCACAGGATAACGAGCACCTTGGAGAAGAAGTAACCAGCTCATGGTGCAGGGAGACGTTCCTTTGTGAATGTAAATTCTGACTTTGCTATTTTGAGTCGGCGGAGCATCCATCCACACATCCTCCCCAAACATTTTCCGTGTTATATTTGTTGCAGCCAGAAGGATAGCTATAACCTGTTGTGCCTTTCAGACTGACTAGCATTGGGCTTTTTGTCTAGAGATTGTTTTAAATTCCACAGCCAATGTATTACCAGATTCATGGCGACGGCTGTTTGATAAGCCATGTAACTTATGCACCTACGCTAAAGACTACCTAACAAGCCGTGTCTCCATCTGCCCCCTGCCCAATCAAGAGCACCCCCAGGGGGCATTTACTGGCTACCTTGTCTCTTTAACATGCCTCCGCTACTAAACGACCAAAAATTGAAGATTTTCTGAACAATGACCAGTGACTGTCTGTAAAACTTGGCGAACGTTTTGGGAGACTTGAAATCGTCTAGACAGTGAACTAAGTGTCTGATTTGAGTGACCTGCAAACTCGGTGTCATTTTTCCAGAATGTAAAATTGTGGGGTCCCTCACCCCAGCTCTCTGCATTGGTCTAATACAGAAGGTACGGATTGGGGAATTCTGAGCATAGAGAGTGAGAGGACATTCACTCATTGCCTTTATGGGACTATACGCAGGTGCTATGGCCTTTCTCCTCTGCAATATTTGTAATACCCCATTGTTCTGACACTCACCTGTGAACCGTCTGAAAGAGGGCTCAGAGAATTGCATCTTTGTTTTTTGCTTGTTGCTATATGACATATGTATTACGCTGTATCCAACAAACGGGTGGGAATGTTTGAGGTCTGCATGTTCACGTATTCTGGTGAATTTTGTTGTGAAAATGTTTCTGTTTCTGCATGGGAGTAAAGTGAGGAGAGGGAGGGTGTCTATTCTGTGTTAAAGGGAATGGGGCAATTAAAAAAAAAAAACAAAAAATATTTTTATGTGTGTTTTAAATATAACTTTACTATTTCTAATATAAATGGGAACAAGTTTTATAAGAGATGCTTATTCAAATGTATACAAATTATAAGGGTTATATTATGCAAGGTTAAGCAAATCAAACTAAAGGGGGCTTTGCACAAATAAATATGTTTGAATCTACACTTTACGTTCGATCTATATATATATATAATCTGAATCGGAGTCCCTGCGATACAGCACACTCAGGAATGTTACTAAAATACACCACCAGGAAACTGCCTGACTCAATGACAAATGTTCAATGTTGATGTACCTTCCAGAGTCGAATGTTCTGCCTACAGATGATTGTTTATATCACATTTTATAATTAATCTGGGGGCTTTTGTTTAGAAGTACTGTTTAATGAAGACCGGTTAATAAAGTACCTTCTGATTTTCTACACTGTGTGTTTTCCTTGGTGGTAATTCAATTGAAAGAACTAATATGTTGGTTGGGTGGATCTGCAGACTGTTGAGTTATCTAAAGACATGGTGGTGGGGGGGGGGTAAGAGGACGGTTCTTATAATGCAGCCATCAAGTAACTCTTTGTTGTTGTTGGGCTTCACCCATGGGGAGTGCACGGGGAATTCTGGGTATATAGCAAGAGGCGTTAATAGCGGTAAGAGATAGAGCTGGCCATGTCGCTTTACAGGTCTCCGGTCAGACAGTATTGGGTACAGTTATTACGGTGAATAGAGAGAATCTGGGGCAATTAAAAATTATCACAGCTTGGAGGAGATAAGGTAAAAACATTTAAAGGAACTAAACCAAGTATATGAGGCATGGATATTTCAAAGGAAACAGGACATGGTCTGAAGAGTGTAGATTGTAAGCTTATGAGCGGGGACCCTTTTTACCTAATGTATCCGTTTGTCTTTGTCAGTTCTGGTTTCCTCGTGCCCTTTGAATGCGTGCGTGTTGTAAGGAGCGCTGTGGAAGTTGCTGCTGCTATATAAATAAAAGATAACGAGAGGCACAGAGGTTAGATGTAGAAAGTATCACGCTGTTCTTTGGGACCGTAACTGCCACATTCATTGTCCTGTAACGATTCCACCACTAGATGGTGGTGATGCTGAAGATTCTTTGGGAGCCTAAAGCAATCCCGAGTTTAGCGACTCCCTGAGATCACCCAGGTAACGTCTCGCTGACGCGCATGCGTGACCATCGTGTAAGTGGGGTGTGGTTTCAGATAAATGTTTAGTCTGTACCGGTACACAACTTAATACGCAGGGTATCCCTGTGAGTATTGCCTTTCAAACCCAGTGACCTCTAGGGGCACCACACACTCACTCAAGACAGGTCCAGCTATCTTTTGAGGGATAATCGCGTGCAAGGCCAACATGTCCCCTTCACATGTGCAGCTTGTGTTACAGTCACACGTCAGCCGCTTGTGTGCATCACACAGGCATGTCTGAGGAATGCGTCAGCCGTTCAGAAATTCCCCCTGCAGCCAAAGGACAACCTTCCATCCACCTGACAATCGGGGTGGGAGTTTGAGACACCTGCCCCCTGCATACGAAAGGCAGGTAGATGGGGTGGGGTAAAAAACACTATGTGTAAATACTCACACCCTGCATTACATCTATTTATAGAGTTTAAGAAGATTCCATCCACGGCATGCTACAGAGAAAGAGGAGGGCCCTGCTCATGTGAGCTTACACTCTATCAGGAGGTTAAGGGGGAAATGATAGAGGCCAACTTACTGATTTACGTAACGACACAAATCTCAGATAGTACTAATATAATTTGTATCTTAAAAACTTGCTGTTTATAATTCTTTATAGTTCTATCTTATATTTCTTACTGTGTTCCAAGTAATGCTTGAATGGAGAGGGTGGACATGTGTTATTTTTTATATGGGGTCCTCTATGAGGCCGGCTCGGATTCATCCTCGCCCCTATACTGCCCGCTCATACCCTCCGTACACTCAACATCTTCTCTCATGCAAATCAGAGAGGTCGGGTTTGTTTCCATTCTGTACCGGGAGCCCCTGTGACTTTCCTTTCGGGGAGATAAACAGTCAAACGATGTTCTTTGTCTTGGCAGAAAAGATTGGAAACCTTGTTTTCTTGCGCGCTGTGTAGGAGCCACGCTGGTGTCACATGTTATCTTCCAATAAGCAAATGTTTTTGGAGGCTTTTTTTTTTTTTTTTATTTGGAGAGGACGCTTTGCGACTCTAGCAGCCAATGGGTATAAAATTGTACGGTATTTGTTATGGGAAGAAAATGATAAAATCTAGTAAAGCTTTGTTACATGAATTAGATTGCAAGCTTCCGTGGCTACTTAGGCCTCTTGCTCAGCATGTTAAGCCGTTATCTGGTTTGTGGGAGTTTTGTGAAGGCACAGATAGCGCTGGAGGGTAAAGGTTACATATATTTGTGTGCAGCTCAGAGAGTCAGGGAACGGTTATTGACTGAGTTCTTTCCCTAGTTTTAAACACATTGTCGCACAATCATTGACTGGAAGCCTGCGTGGCCTCTTCCACCTTCTTATCTTAACTCCAGCAAACTGCCATAAATGAGAGATAACAGGAAATACAGAAAATAATTTTTGGTGTATAGGTCACGGCTATCAGATTCACGATGGGCAGCTTCAATGTCGCCATAGCATTCTGCAGAAGTGAAAATGCGCAAAGGAACGGGAGTCCAGGACTCAGCATGCAGTGAGATTGCACGTTTTTGTCATGGATATAGGGCAGCAAAGACGAATTTCTGGACTCCCAATATTATTTCATCTGTTTACCCCGTTCATTGTGTTACGGTTAAGCTCATACACAAAAAGAAAGGTTGGAATGCAGCACTCAGCAGTGAAATGGTGCACGAGCCAGGGTACCACCAAGTCTCTCAATAAATCCAAAATAAAGAAGCAGCAGGCGTGAAATAAACTCACCTTATCATTTGAGTGCTGAGCCTCTGCTTCTTTATTACGGTTAAGCTCATGTCATTATGTCCTAGGCACGCCTGTTTGTTGCGTTGCCCGGTTTTCCTGTTCCTCTTGCGCTCTCGCCTGTTCTCAGCCATGATTTTCCCGGTGGGAATGCCCGCTGAGCTCTCGACACGATCGCTACAGCTGCCTGTTGCTCTACCCGAGGGGATAGGTGGGAGTCACGATGGGGCACAGGCTGGGGTGGAGAGACCACTCTGGTTTTCTTCATGACATCTGGATGAACGGGGTTTGGTAACCTCAGTCCTGGAACTCTTGTCCAGCTATATCATGGACCTGGGGACCATCGTTGGCACTCAGGGTCCTGCCCCAGGATCAGGGTGCTTTTTGGACTAGGACACCTTGGGACCCTGAGCTATCCATCGGTGTTGCCGCCGATCCATCGGGATCACCCCAACATCAGTAAGTTTGTGTTGTATGGGTATCGCTGGCTATGGTGACCGGTCTGTGGCGCCAGGCTGTCTGGGCCGGGTAATGTAATCATGCTTTGCGTGTATATAAATAGGCATGCTTCTAATATACTCAGTTCCTGTTTTACCTCAACACTGGTTCTGTCTGATGTTTAGGGTAACATGCTGTAATAGCTATTTTTTCAACAGCGCTGTATTTCAACTGCGTATCCGGGGTCAAGGAGCGGCTTCCGGCGCTGCATCAGTCGCAGTTTTAAACTCACTTTAGCATATCATTCAGTCGTTATCCGTGTGACGGCCGACATTAGCTGCGTGGTGACCGAGGGTCATGGAAGCTCAAGTTCAACAACAGCTGGAGACAAAAGCGGTTGCTTTAAAACCTGCTGAAAACGCCAAAGTGTTCAGCGCAGGCAGCCATTTGTGTTCTGAGGATTTTTCAGCATATTTAATAAATAAATGTTGAAATGCCCCCTGTATACAGGGGAATGCGCTAATGGCTGGTGGTTCTCCAACCAAGGTGTTAATGGAAGGAGCCTTTCTCAGGAGGGGAGGAGGGCGGTTTAATGTGTCTGTGAGAGGCCGGCTCCCTCCCCTGCCCTAGGGGGGTAGAATGAGCTCATTGCTTGTTTTTACAGACAGAGAGGGAGGTCTGAGACGGCTGCAACATTCCTAGCATGTGATTTCTGCGCCAGGACCTGCTGCCGCATTCACCAGCAATTCAACACTTTACTTCATTAAGTACATCTGTACAGAACATCAACGCTGTCAGAGCGGGGATAATATTCAGAACGCGGGGTTACAAGCGGCCAACAACCCAAACCGCCCCAGCGTCAGGACTGTGAGATTCCTGAGGCTTCTTTTTCCTCTTCAGGCTAGTTCTGGGTGTGAGCCTCGAACAAAACAAGTCCTTTCAATAAAGGCGGTATTTTGTGATTATGCTGCACTTTTTACACACACATACAGTACATACAGTACATACTGTATATGTTCAAAGTTATTATTAGGATAAAAAAATAAAAAAGCACCCGCAGTTTTAAGTTATAATTTGGTACCTAAAGAGGGAACAGTGAGCAGAGCAAACATTACCTTCCATTCCATATAAACTCCATTAAATCGAATCCATAACAGCACATGCCGCTTGGGAGGACATAAAGACTATGAGAATATTTCACGTTTGTTGTTTGTTTTTTAATTACCCGTTGCACACTTGATTTGATGGTTTATGTAGGTTTGTGCCTCATGTTACATGCTTTCAAAAAAAAATTCTAGAAATTGAAACATTTCATTATTCATAATGTTTTTGGGTGGTATCCGCTTTCCCTTACACATTTCTTTTTCATAATTTTTCAAGCCCCCGGGAGTCCTCCGTAATCCATGCCGATTCTGTTATGGCTCTGCTTGTGTTTTTTCACCCCGGGGATTTTTTGATTCAAGATGACATTGCCTGTCACTGGTAAGTAAGATATACAAGCAGGGTACATAATTCCCTCCAATTCCACGCCAGGGGGGGGGGGGGACATACTTCACATAGCATGTGTCTGCGATTACCAGCCTCTTTACATATTCCAAATACTGTTCTTCTGTTCCTAACCCTCTACATGCCGAGAATACACCCCCCCCCCAAGTTAACTTCGTCAGTGACTGCACAGAAGACATAATTCATGGCTTTTCAAAGATCCGTCATCTCTTTGGCTGCTTTTCGGCCGAGTGATACACAAAGCTCAAGAATGCTCAGAGAGACACTGCTGGCCGCCCAAGGACAAAGGTTTCTAGCAAACATAACAGCCCTGCCGTAACGTGACCGCCGGGAGAGGCCGTCACCTACCGCACTCGCACTTAAATAAGACCTAGAAACTACAAGGTCTTTAACTTTAAAGTCAGGGTGAGGGACAAACTCTTGCGGCGACCTTCTGAACGGATCTTCTGAACCTCGAGATGATCGGGGAGGTTGTCGAGATGGTAACAGGGCAGATTTTCAGAGTAAACGACAATGAGTACATTTTCTGGGTTAAAAGGCAAATTCTCAGTATTAGGGTGAACACGCAGAGTTTGTAGACTTTGGGTGGGTGGACATAGTCTTCTGGTCCCGAGGAGACAAAACATATTATTTGGTAGATGGGCAGGTTCTTTGGGCCCATTAAGTTGCATGACACTGAATTACCAAATCATAATAACCGCACTCTTGGAGCGACATACAGTGTGTGTGAAGCGCTCACACCTCGTTGCCTGATAATCGAGTCTTCTTGGCATTGCTTCCATGCAGAGATAGGTAGAACTTCTGGGATGCCAGCTTTTCTAGAGCTGTTCCAATCATTTGAATGACCCGCCTGATTTTATTAAATGGTCGTTACTCAAAGGATCTCAATGGGAATGATTTTCACCGCACTCTCCAGTGTCAGGAATCGCTTTGAAACCGTTGGGCAAACTGCTGTAAATCAGCCTGACACGTCATTATGTTTGCAGATTCTTGTGGATCTGAGGCAGTCCCTTTTAATCCAGGGAGGGGGCTGAGCACCTGTATGATATCCTGACACGTGTGACAGGTCTGTTTTACATCTTGGGATCATCCTCAGCCTGTTTACGGGATCAGCGATTTTCAATAACCTTTAAGGCGATGAGCATTTCCTTTTCGTACTCGTGGATCATGGCCACTTCAGGAAAGGGTTAATTTGTCTTGGCGGCAGTGAATGGGGAGGTGGCGCCACAGGTTCAAAGCTGCCTTATTAGGACAATCCACCCTTCCTGAGATAATACGAACACCTCTTACCTGCTCGCTGACGTCACCTGGATACCTGGGACAGTGAATCACTTTGCACCTCTGCTGCCACATTTCAGCGCATTAACTGATATTATCTATGCTCACATGGTCCGCAATAACTTAGATTAACCCCCCTCAACAATACCAGAAAAAAATAACCAATAGTGAACATTACATGATGTGATTAGAACCCTTGTTTCAAGAGCTTTCAGTCTAGTGGTACATAAAGACTAACCAAAAAGAGCTTTCCATCTAGATGCATAATAAAGGACGGTGTCCCAAGGAGCTTACAGCCTAGCGGAATAATAGCAGACCCTGTCCCAAGGAGCTTACAGTCTAGCGGAATAATAGCAGACCCTGTCCCAAGGAGCTTACAGTCTAGTGGTATAATGGTAGACCCTGTCCAAAGAACTTACAATCTAGCGGTATAATGGGAGTGTGCTGAATTAGTTAAGCTGCTGGTTGCTGAATTCTCTATTTGCAATAGCCAGTTCACATTCACTATAACAACTAGTCTGCTGTTGTACTGCACTGCAGAACATGTTGGTGCTTTGTAAACAAAAAATGACTGCATGCCAGGTATTTCCACCCAGCCCCTCCCTAAGCCAGCCTGCAGCCAATCCAAAAGTGTGTGACCAGGGTGGGTGTGGCTGGTTTGTGTCTGATGTCATGGTGCAGTTAAAGGGCTGTTGCCCCTCCCTGTGCTCAGTGGTAAGGCTGCTGGTGTGCGGTGACTGCCAGCCAGGGACTCGTCCTGAGGAAGGATGAACAGCTTGTGTACCCTGCAGCAGCTCAACCCTGAGCAGGAGCAGGTCAGTGGCCCCTGTCTGTGCGGGGATGGGGACATGATAGCTTATTTATATATTATAAACATATATATATATATACACACATACATACACACACTAACCCATCTGTGACATGGGGCGAGTCACACGGTTGTGTTACGTTGTGTCCGCACATTTCCGAGGGGCTTTCTACAGCTTGATCCCGTCTACATGTTGGGTATAATGTGTAACACAACGTGTATCGGATGTCTACGTCTGTAGTGTGTGACTATGTTGTACTCGTACAGCTGTCGGCCTGATTGCGTATACTCTAGACACTTTTCCGTAACTCTGTTAAAGGTAAAGCAGCCGCTGGGACGAGCTGTGACGCTGTATTATTGACACAGATGACCCATAGCTTGGGGTTTCCCGTCAGCTGTATGACAATGACGCTGAATAATTTGTGGGTCACGCAGCTCTCTTTGTGGTCCACCTGTGAATAATTTGTAGGGTACACTGTGTTGGCATCTGGACAGAAACCTACATCAAACACCCGAGTCGCTGTTATTTAGCACGCAGGGCGCGTCGGACTCCCCCTGCCTCGCCATCTGGGAACGGGATTATTGGGATATATTTGGGAATTTGAGTTCACTCTTTAGGGGCTGCTGATGAAGGAGGGAGCTGCATGGTGGGCAGGTTGGCTTATACAGCTCCATAACACGGCACCACCAAAGGATTTTCCAGCGAGGTCACCTTCCAGTCCAAGAATTTACTGACAGGACAGGTTCGGTATATGCAGAAATGCCACCATTTCTGTAAGAAGGGAGGAATCGATCCGAGAGCCTGCTTATCCAGTAACACCCTCTTACTCAACAGGAAATCAATCCGCCTGACCCTCAGAGCTAGCAATTTACTGTAAGCTCTTACGGACAGGAGCTTCATCGCCAGCATATTTAAACTTGCAAAGTCACTGACTTACACTTACAACGGCAATGGACAATAAACAAAAGGCAATTGCTGGGTCTGAGATATTAAGAGGAGCTAAAGAAATTAACTTACAGAAAGTGAGTTTGTGGGACAGTTTCTACGCCGTGGAGCTCGTCACTAATTCTAAACTTTGCGACAAAGTGAAGTTTATCAAAAAGGATAGCGAGTAGAAACGAAATGACCGCAGCTCAGAGGCGTGGTGACATTCCCGCGCCTCACAATTACAAAGCAGCGGCGCAAGAAACCGGATAAACCACAAAACCAATCCCTTGTTTTTTACTGCGAGGTGCGAGCGCATTTATAGGGTGATCAGTAGAGAGTTAGTGGGATGCGTAGGGAACAATGGGGCTGGCTCAGGTTTCACGCTGGGGAAGGGATCGGAATGTCTGGATTCCTGTGGGAACAGACAATTTAACCTTTTACTATCCCCTTATACTGCCAGTGACTAACGACCCAGAATCCTATGCAAGTAGCGTGTGTAATCAGCAATGGTTAAAGTTAGGTTATTTAGCAGCTGGATTACAGATTCCCTGGAAGCACCATGGATGGTATTCAAGTGATACTCGTTACTGATGTGTAGTGTCGCATAATGTGTTTTTGCCCCGATTGGGGGTAACTTTTTCCATATGCAGCTGTATCGCCTCTGAGTGCAGCCCGTATGACCCGTGATTTAATCTGTGAGTGTGTGGTGATACTCACGATAGTATTCTGAATCCACAATGGGTTTCGGCATAACTACTTCATATGTCACGGCACCGTTATACACATTTTAATTTATCCTATATTCAGATTACTGGTTATCTATTACAACGCATTACGCAATCCGGGTCATTGTTTGGGACATGGCTCATCCCCAATGTTTATTTTACGAGCTCAGTGAGTAAGGTGAAACTCTCACTCGCCATGCGCACGCCAAGTAAAGTAAAGAAGGAAAGGTGGAATGCATTCATGATGATGACAATTCGCTTTCAAGAAACTCAAAACCAGTTTTATCATTTTACTCCTGCTGTGCTGACAGCGAATCCCCCTGAATAGGAGAAAAGATTTCCTGTGGTTACCGAAAATTATGCATTCGGTATAATCGTTGTCAGGTCTCGAAGAGTATGGTATCCTTTACATAAGTTGGGGAGTATGACACGAGGCAGAGTCTGTGTGTCCCTGAAGGTTATTTGGATGCCCGTATACTCAGTTGACATCTTGCATTCTCTGTCAGGACCTTGTGAAGACTCTGCGCTTGACGTTACGTGAGGACCAGTCTCCAGAGAGGACAGACACCGCAAAGGTTAAGGTGAGATCTGTATCCTCGCCAGACAATCCGAGCTGATTCACGCGTAATTTAGTGTTTCATTTATATATAAAATGTTTATCGGCCAGGCATTGCAGCCTTCCATAGGGTCTTTAGATGGATGACGGTGATGTTTCTTGACGATGATGGTGATGTTTCGTGCGTGTGTGTCACTCTTCGAAGCTCCGAGCTCAATTTACAGGGCTCTGTCTTCAGGAAGTGGCCACTCCTGTTTTAGAACGGCTTGTTCTGAACATGCTGACGCTAATAACCGATGTTACTTTTTCAGCCGGTAGGACGAGCCTTTGCCCTGGTCTCTTCACGACCTCTCCACGGATCCCGCTCCTTAAATTCTGAGCTAATTAAGTCCACGGATGGAGATGAAGAAATTATCAAGGTATTTGTCCACAGATGAAGAATGATAATGAAAGAGACTAGTAGTTTTTCTTATGATCACGCCGTGTTCCTTATGCACTTCTAGGTCTACCTTAAAGCCAAAGCTGAAGATAAAGCCAACCATGAGTGGAATGTCAGCCAGCTGAGGAACGAGGTTCGCCATATTCAAGAGGTGAGCGTCTTGGTGTGAGGGACGTGGGGTCCTGTCCTAATGCATGAAGCACACCAGGCAGGTGATGAGGCCCTTGAAGGTATAGCACGATCATGAACTAGAATTGTCTCTGTAGCGTGATATTGGGGCGTGGCATGACCAGAGATTCTGTAGAATTAAGTTATAGGCCCAGCAGAATAATTGGTTGTGAACAAACCTGTGCACTCTCATCAGAGACAGAGCGCTCCTGTGTTTTCCTGTTTACCACTAGAAGCCTTAAAATGACTTCTTAATCCAGGCTCGAACTTCAATCAAAAACCTGCGTGAAGAAATTGAGCCAAACTCCTGTAAATCCGGAAAAGAAGAACGCCTGCTCAACAAGGTAGAGTCAAAATGGAATGTCTCACATGTGACAGGAACAAAACGGCCTTTTTTATTAAGAACCTCTGAACATTTAAGTCAAGGGAGGAAACGGCCACCGAGCTATTTCTTCCAAGGTTGGTTGGGTTTCCTTACAGAAACCAGTTAGAGCGCTCTCTGTACTTATTTAGCTTTTGGACACAAAGTGGCGACCTTGGGTAGCGTAATCCTTGCCGTGTGGCAGATCTTGTGGAGACTCTTTATGTGGGGCAAACTCTTCGTTCCGTATCAAAGGTATAAAGTGTATTTGTGATGAAGAGGTAGCGACTTGTTTCACTAGAGCTGAGTGATGTTGACAGTCTTAGCATGTATTCGGGAGGAAGAGAAGGACATTTCAATTCCCACCTTCTCATTGGATTTTCTTGCTTGCACAGGACTTGCAGAATGGAGTCAGACATTACAGGGACTCTTGCAGGGCGACTTCGAAAGATGAAATGGTAAGATCAAGGAGACTGGTTTTGGTACTCTTGAATATTTCAGCTTGCATTTTTTTTTCCTGGAATCCGTTCAAGGTCTGACACGGAACACCGATTCCCTCTTTTGTAGGAAGAGGAATTTACGTTGGATAGTGGGAAAGACCTTCGAGAGACAGCTCAGAGGTTGTATGCAAAGCTCCAAGAAGTAGAGAAAAAGCAGCAAAATGAACGAATGCTTTATGAGGTTTGCTTCTAGGAAATCTTCACTGCACTCTTCTTATTCTGGATTGTTTTAACCTTTGTAGCATCCTAAAATGTTTCTATTCCCTCCAGGACAAGCTGAGTAGATGTCGACAGGAGATGGAGCAGAGCAACCGAGCACGCAGAGAGGCACAGCATAGCTCCGTGCAGCATCAGAAAGAAGTAGAAGACCTCAGGAGGCTACTGATCAGCATGGAAAATGTAAGACATTGAGGCAGTTGATGGAAATATAGAAATACGCTGGCATTTTTCAGTACATGTCCTTCCAGACGTATCCATAATGCAGTGGCTGCTGGAGAGTCATAGCGGTGGCAGTCAAGCAGCACATCAAGGTCCCTGCGTTATGTGGGATAAGTGTCAGAAATGGAAATGCGAAGACCAGGAGAATTAGTCTAGTTGTTAGCGTACTCCTAGCGTGTATTCTTCATCCTCAATAACTTTTGCAGCGGGATTCAGCCATTGCCAATACCCCCATTCACACTACAGTTTGTGTTTGTAGGAACACCAAGAACTGCAGAAAAAGATGAAGGAAAACGAGGAGGAACTGGAGAGCGTGAGGGCACAGAAACAGCAGGACGGACCTCTTCAGGCAAGGTAGGAGACATCAGACAATCAACATAAAAATTAGTGTGGAAGAAATGGCGATTAGAACTAGAAGACAAGGAGAAGATAAGATGCAAACTCCATCCAGTAATGATAAAGCTGTAGCTTTAACAAATGACACAAGAGTCACTCTTTACCTTCCTGTTCTAATGTCTACCATCTGTGCCTTCCTGTCCCTGCTCCAAGTTGTCGCTTTAACCCTTATATCAATTTATAGATGTGAAGAGCTGGAGAAGACGGTGTCTGGGCTGAAAGAGAAGATTCATCACCTGGACGACATGTTGAAGAGTCAGCAGCGCAAAGTTCGACAAATGATCGAGCAGGTAAATAAAATGGCCCGGCATCCTTGCATTTTCTGTTGGGCTGATGTGGATTGAAGCATTGTCATTTAATTCAGAGGGTAGTAAGACTAGACTCCCTGCAAAAGTTTTTTTTGGAATGAGAAAATCCAGAATAAGTAGACATCATCCTGAGACCCATCAGGAATCCTTGGACATCTCCATGATATAAGTAAAGCACGTGGGTTGTGGCAAAGCTCTTTTATATTCATCATGTTAGCAACTTGACGTGGCTGTATGATAAGACGACGTAGGATTGGTATTTTCTGCTCTCATTGCTGTTTTTTTACATGCTCTTTCTAGCTCCAAAACTCCAGGACAGCCATGCAGGAGAAAGACTCACTAATCCAGGACCTGCGGGAGAAGGTGTCGTGGCTTCAAGCCGAGGTAAGTGGGCATTCCCAAGCTGCGCATGCTTACTATATACTCCTCTACAAAACTATATGATTTCGCAGCATCTTTTATTCATTTCAGAAAATACCATGGGTCATGTTCCAATCTCTGGGTATTACATGTTTTAGAACGAGATGCGCGATTTCATATAATGTTCTATTAATTAGGTTCTTCGAATAGATTCACACAAACAAAAGAAGAATAACAATAATGTCCCAATGGCTTGTATATAATGACTTAGAACGAGGATTACATTGTTCTTTTTGTAGAACAAGTACATAACTCTTCAAGAACAAATATCTCAGGTTTTTTTTTCTTTCCATTAAACTACTCAGGACATTCCTGTAACTCTCATCACACCGTAAAGCCTAGAACCTTGTCTTAACTCGGTCTATTCTACATTGCAGAACCTTGAGCTGCAGGACAAACTGGAACATTTTGCATCTTCCCAGAGTGCAAATACATACCGCCTTCCGAGGAGTTACTCCAGGCCAAACCTGCAGAATGTGTGAGTTATGCTGGTAACTAGGATAATATCAAAAGCTAATGTCCAGATTACATCATAGGAGCAAAGGGTGGCTTCTTCTAGTCGTATCCATTGCTGAAGTCTTGTTAACTCACGGATTGTTTCTTTGTGATTGCAGAAAACGGGTTTACATACCCTCTGGTTCTGGGAGACCCTTTCCTGTCATTAAGCTTGTGGAGACATGAGATTGGGATCTCTACAATGTGGACCAAAGCTGGACCCTAATATAATATTCTTCCTTTCTGGCATCCATGCGGAGAGAGGTTCAACCAACTAATTTTAAGGCACATCGACTATCCTGACTAAAGCATCTGACCTGCAGCTTTCACTGGTGACTGTCCAGGCAAAGATACATCACCAAAGAGACTGTGATCTGATTAATCTGTGATCGGATGGGAATATTTTAGGTTGTGGAGTACATTACGCGACAATTAGGGATACATTTAATAGGAGCTTCGGCGGAGCATGCAGGCTTTGCTTTCATTGAACGATACAGAACGTGGATATAATATTCAGTCTTGGAACCTGCCGGACAGTGAACCTGATGGAAAGGGTTGTATGACCTCTGATGGATACTGTCAACCAGGATGCCTTGCAGCAGAAGACTCGGAACACTGTCTGGTTGTATCCTGGCTGCAGAGGATAAGACGCCTCACTCACTGAGTGCCGCCATTTGCAATATTTCCAAACCAAAGATCTTAAAAATGCGTGGAGACCTCTGGCCTATGCAATATCTGTCTCATATATCTATTTCCATTCTTGTTGTTACTCATTTAACTTGTATACGCAGAGTAGATCACAAGTGGATCTGGCACAAAACGGGGTTAACCTTCCTAGTATATAGAAACACAATTGGATTTATCCACTAAAGGGGGAGCTGACAGGAGAATTTGCAGAAGAGCTGTGGTTTTATCTCCCTCACTTCATCATTCAGAATAGGGGCCAGAAGGTTTCTGTAAATACCCCATTGTTCCTGTGCATAAAACCTCCTCAAGGAACCCCAAACGAGCATACCCTTGTCCTGTATACAGTCCCCTTTACTAGACATGACTCACTGGGCGCAGTCTATATAATTGGGAAGGGCTACATGCTGCTCTCCTGGCATTTTTGTATTAATCATGCTTGTTTTTAAGCTATTATCGTAACCCTTACTCAGTGCGGTGTGGCGTTCTGTTTCTACTCAAGTGCCTTGTATTCTGGATTTGGCCAATAACTGGATTATTCCCATGTTTGTAGCCGAGCGGCACACGTGCTGTTTCAGGCATTGATTGCTGTGTTGTAAATTTACATGATCCTTTTACTCTCTAGAATATTTATGCAATTGTTTTGGTGAATGGCTCAGCGGCCTATGCATTAAAATGAACCAAGGGCATAGGCAGTAGTCTCCAAAACCTCAAAGGGAGTGTTCCTTAATGTTTGAAAGAAGGGGCAAGCATTGCATACCCTCTGCACTTACATCTACTAACACACTGAATTAAGGGGCAATATTAAAACCTTCAAAATTCCTAGAAGTGGAACAAAAACTATGATTTTGCTTTCCCACCCAAACCTGGGGGTTTCTATTCGCTTATCAAACTTGTAAATTTTGATCTCAATTTATGGTGTGTGGGAGGAACACTGTGATTGCCAGAGACCAGACTTACACACAGTGGATTCACAATACTAAGGGCTACTTACCATATGAGTTATTATTATCATATAATACTAACTCAGAGAGGTGCATACCTCCGCCTCCATTGTCATAATTCAGCAATCTGTGGTCTCTAGGGTGTTAATAAACCAAAGGGACCCCATTTCTGCTAGCCTTGTTATGTCTGCCCCCGATCGGCACATCTGAATAAAAGCACTCACTCTGGTGTCCTGAACACCCATTTACTGCTGTATTTAGTGTCTTAATCTGTATCTGGACAGATATCTGTAATATATAAATATATACATATAAATGTAGATAGTAATAAATTATGATATTTAACCAGCAGCGTGTGCTTTTCTAATGCTGCGTGCATTCATGTTCCTTGGGGGTCTTAGGAGGCTCCTTCTCCTTATACCTAGAGGCGCTCCGACTTACCTTGGGGTCTCTACATGCACCAACGCCAAGGGCGTCTGTGTCTGCGGGTACACGGGTTTCCTTCTAGCCGTAAGTGTGCGCACAGTGATGGCTCACGATGTTCTTGTGAGTCTGTGTGCCGACTGATGCCAGAACGTATGAAACTAGCCAGATTGCGTCTATGTAACAGATGTACACGTGTAACTATTCTGTATGTTTCTGTGATTAGGTACATGTATGTACATGACCGTGGCACGTTTGCCTGTGAGAGCTTTATTTTGGCCGACCGCCCGTGTTGAGTTTCGCCTGTACACACCCAGCTGTAATTAGCGTCACACACCCACACGCACAGCATTAAGGGTTTCAAACAGCCAGCCCCTGTGATGTCTCTTCACGGACAGGCTGGTTTAACTTGTTATGTGCTGCTCGTGTTAAAGACATATAATAAAGATAACACAATAATAAGGATTCGATGTGCGAGTCTTTGGTGGACAAAGTCTTTATAAAAACTGATTTAAACTAAAATCAACAGAGAATGTAATTATGTGCACGTTGTTTTAGGCAGTGTGAAGGACAAGCGCTCCTACAAGCTTAATGTAAACCTTGACCTATACATTATATGTACAAACAATTAAAATACAACAGCCTAACCTGACTTTTCTCACTGGAAGGTGTGCGACGCATGAGCAGTTTTTATTAATATAAACATACAGATAAGAGGTACATCTTTCACCGTAAAATAATAATCATTTCCCTTCATATGTAATCTAGAAAATTGGTCCAATGTATAGATGGCATTTTATGTTGTAAATAGATGCCTATTTCTAATGTAGTTCAACATGAATACATAACTAATAAATAGCCCTACCTGTCGCACGTCCATTCACGGAAGGATGAGCAGCTCTGACTGGTCCAACCAGCTTCTCATCAGGAGATTTGAGTGTCTTTGAGTTCTTAGCGGTTCTGATTCCATCTGTGAATATAGCGAGACAATGAAATGTAATTAAGGCGGAAAAAAAACTTTGCTAGAGGATCTTTAGGTTTCAACAAGATAATGATTTTCCTAAGTAGACAGAAACTGGGCCACCTGCTGATCATCTCTGGAACTGCAGCTTATGAAGAGGAAGCACTTTTACCAGTGATACTGTTACAGAGGTGGGTGCATTGGCTGGTCGCCCTGCTGAATTGGTTTTAACTGCAGTATTGGAGGGCCAGACAATCCCCACTATCCAGGTAACCGAGACAGGGCTGTGCATGTGAGGCGGTAACAGACTAACAGCACCCCCTGCTGGCTAATTACTGATGCCACATCTTTCTGTGAAGTCTGGAAATGATGCTGGGGGTGCTTGTACCACACAGGACCTGACAGGACCCCCCCGCCCCAGGCCGCCACTGCTAAATCAAACCTTTATTAAAAATGTATCCCCTATTCTGTCTATGGCCCACCCCGGACAGGGGTAATATCTTCTGCCCCATCATGTCCCTTTTGCTGGAGGTCTCGTTAAGCACTGTGTGTTTATGTTTATCCTTCAGGTGATTTATATGGAGTCCCCATGACAGCCCGAGGCCTGCTAGAAGTGACAAAATACATTGACAGACAGCACATAAAGGAGGGGTGGGAGGCCGGCAGCACTTTGTCGCACTGCGTACCTCAGAACCGAGCACAGTAATACACAGGAGCAGCATGCACGGGTTCCGGAGACCTGGTTAGGGATAGATGGCTGTCAGCACCAGTAACGCACCACCGGACCTGGAAGCGAAACACCCGGTGAACCAGGTTCCGCGGTCCCACCCCACCGGAGCCTCCAGTCAAAAACAGCCGCATCACTTTCAGAGCCCCAGGTGAGGAACAAAGCGGCTTTTTATTAGCTGAAGCGCATCACCTCAGTGGAGCCAAGGCACCCTCACGGTTGCCTCTCATTGGCTGCCGTCGTCCCTGTCCCTTCGGTGATTGGCTTCTCTTTTCTGTCTTCTCCGATTGGTCGTTTACTTCCCGCCTTCAATACGATTGGTTTCTGCTGCTGGCCTCGCCTCATGACAGCTATTCCGGACTTCAACTTCCATCATGCACCGCGGGTGACGTGCCGGTCCCGTGACCCCGCCTCGCTCCTCCCGGTGTGCGCTAAAGATGGCGGACGAGGAGGGGGACGGGTTGTTGTCCCGGAACGGCGGGGGCCCACGGGTGGTGCGGATAGTGAAGTCTGAGTCCGGGTACGGCTTCAACGTGCGGGGCCAGGTGAGCGAGGGCGGCCAGCTCCGGAGCATCAACGGCGAGTTGTACGCCCCTCTGCAGCATGTCAGTGCCGTACTCCCCGGGGGTGCTGCCGACCGGGCCGGCATCCGCAAAGGAGACCGCATTCTGGAAGTGTGAGTATGTCAGGAGAACCAGAACCGGAAGGATAACGGGGAGCCGGGGTATGGGGCCTGGCAGGACTATGGGATGGTGTGCAGGTTATGCTGAGAGGCTCGTGTCGGTAACTGGGGGTCTCTGCCGGACGGAAGCCCTCCGTAGTATAGCTGTCAGTGGGCAGCGGCTGGATTGCACCCCCAGTACCTCCGAGGGGGGCTCCAGACAGTCTGTGTTTATAACTGCCCTAGAACTGTGTGCGGCTTCAGCCTATAGGATTGCAGCCAGGAGCTGCTGTGTCCCCTCAGAGCATGGGGCCCCTGATCATGCACAGACCCTCAGCTGCCCTGTCTCCTGGGGCAGGATTATCTGTGCTGTGTGCATGTGATGCTCCGGGCATGACCCGCTCCTTAACACGCGTGTCATCACATGTTACTGCCCCGATGGGGTATCACCCAGGGGACAATCTCTGGGCGGCAGATCTTAAACAAACTGGGGGACCCTTGTACCGGGTGCCCCCCTCAGATGGGATCGGATCTAAGAGGCTCTCAAAGTTTTTTTTAAAGTGGCTTTATCGCTATAGCAACCAGTGGAGTTAAGCGTAGTGGAGGTAATAGGTTTTCGAGCTCTGGCCCCTCGGACTCAGGAAGGAAGTCTGGCGTGACGCTTCCTCTTTATGGTGTCTGAATCCGTCCGTAGGAAGGGCCGGGAACATAAGGCGAGAGCTCTGCGTTCTTGTGACATCGGCGCGGTCGCTGATGATGTAACTGCCTGGCTCAGCTGGGGGCTGTGCAGGACGGTTGCTCCCAGACAGGGGAGTGGGACATCCCCTGAATTTTACCCAACTACTAGGGCGTTGGCTAAAGGAAGGTGGATCTAGTGGCCCCTGGAAGCAGTGTGGCCCCTGTCGCAGCAGACAAAGTTGGGTTACACTACAACAATCCCCAAAAGGGTTAAAGGGCATAGAGGAAGGTGTTTCACAGGGGAGGAATGTCAGATCGAGGGGCAAAGTCCACATTTTGTGGGTCAGAGGCTAAAATATGATGTAAGGGAACACTTCGCTGAGAGGGTGGTGGATACGTGGAACAGCTTTTCAGCGGAGGTTAGCTTGGCATGTTTCTGGCAGATTAGGTATGGCCGGCGGCTCGGCGGATGATCAGTTAACCCTTTCTGTATCTGCTGGAGAGTTTTGTGGTAACCTCACCCTGTCTCCTTTTCAGAAACGGGGTGAACGTGGAAGGAGCCACTCACAAGCAAGTGGTGGATCTGATCCGAGCCGGGGAGAAGGAGCTCATCCTCACAGTGTTATCGGTTCCCCCCCACGAAGCCGAAAGCCTGGACCCCAGCGATGACTCTTCGGGGCAATCGTTCTACGATTACACCGAGAAGCAGGCCGTTCCCATCTCGATCCCCACCTACAAGCACGTGGAGCAGAGCGGGGAGAAGTTTGTGGTGAGGGGGCTTGCTGTCGCCGGGGCGTTCGGCTCTGTCGCCGGGGCGTGCGGCTCTGTCGCCGGGGCGTGCGGCTCTGTCGCCGGGGCGTGGCTTCCACTCAGTGTCCTCTGCCCTCCTGCAGGTGTACAATGTCTACATGGCGGGCCGGCAGCTGTGCTCAAAGAGATACCGCGAGTTCGCCATCCTCAACCAGAACCTGAAGCGGGAATTTGCCAATTTCACCTTTCCTCGGCTGCCGGGGAAGTGGCCGTTCTCCTTATCGGAGCAGCAGCTAGACGCCCGGCGGCGAGGCTTAGAGGAGTACCTGGAGAAAGGTGAGCGGCAACCAGGGGGAAGGACGTGGTGCAGAGGGGGGATCCTGGGGGAGGAGAGGGGGATGTTATCCTGGGGGGGGGGATTATCCTGCGGGGGGAGAGCGCTCACAGGTTCTTGGTTCTGCTGTTTTGCAGTTTGCTCCATTCGAGTGATCGGGGAGAGCGACATTATGCAGGAGTTCCTGTCCGAGTCGGACGAGGTGAGGCTTGGGAAGTGGGAGCGCGCATGAACTAGTTGGATATGGGGTAGGGTTAACCCTTTCACATCCTCCCTAGAACTATAACGGGGTGTCGGATGTGGAGCTGCGGGTTGCGTTGCCTGACAAAACCACGGTGACCGTTCGGGTTAAGAAGAACAGCACCACGGACCAGGTGTACCAGGTAATAGGCTGTCCTGGCCGGGGGCCGGAGGGGGCGTGGCTGGAACGGTCCTTTTCTCACCAACTTTATTGTTCCGACAGGCTCTCGCGGCCAAGATCGGGATGGATGGAATCACAGCCAATTATTTTGCCTTGTTTGAGGTCATTAATCACTCCTTTGGTCAGTACCCACAATGCATTCCTCTCGGCATCGTAATTTATTTACCTAGAAAGAGGCCGAGTCACTGTAATCGGTGTTAATGCTTTATAGAGCCGCGTTCCTCTGTGGCAAGGTGAGGGTTGCCCGTCTCTAATAGGATCTGCTGAAGATATTAGTTTTTTGATCTCTGAACAGAGTCCAAAATCCACATGTCTGTCCAACTCATAAATCGGTGACTGTGAGCCTAAAGACAGGACGTAGAAGAGCGCCACCCCATGAAAGAATGGGGGAGCGTGGCTGCTGCAGTTTAATGTTAGAGGAATGGGGGAGAGCGGGGCGGCTGCTGCAGTTTAATGTTAGAGGAATGGGGGAGAGCGTGGCGGCTGCACTTTAATGTTAGAGGAATGGGGGAGAGCGGGGCGGCTGCAGTTTAATGTTAGAGGAATGGGGGAGAGCGCGGCGGCTGCAGTTTAATGTTAGAGGAATGGGGGAGAGCGCGGCGTCTGCAGTTTAATGTTAGTAGAATGGGGGAGAGCGCGGCGGCTGCAGTTTAATGTTAGAGGAATGGGGGAGAGCGCGGCGGCTGCAGTTTAATGTTAGAGGAATGGGGGAGAGCGGGGCGGCTGCTGCAGTTTAATGTTAGAGGAATGGGGGAGAGCGTGGCGGCTGCACTTTAATGTTAGAGGAATGGGGGAGAGCGGGGCGGCTGCAGTTTAATGTTAGAGGAATGGGGGAGAGCGCGGCGGCTGCAGTTTAATGTTAGAGGAATGGGGGAGAGCGCGGCGTCTGCAGTTTAATGTTAGTAGAATGGGGGAGAGCGCGGCGGCTGCAGTTTAATGTTAGAGGAATGGGGGAGAGCGCGGCGGCTGCAGTTTAATGTTAGAGGAATGGGGGAGAGCGCGGCGGCTGCAGTTTAATGTTAGAGGAATGGGGGGGAGCGGGGCGTCTGCAGTTTAATGTTAGTAGAATGGGGGAGAGCGCGGCGGCTGCAGTTTAATATTGATAAATGTAAAATAATGCACTTGGGATGTAAAATTCCAAAGACAGAATATAGCATTGGGGGCCCCTGGGCTGTCGGCTCGGGGGTAATTATTTCTGAGGACTTAAAGATAAGCAGAAAATGCAATAATGCCTCAGAAAAAAAAAACCAAGCCAGGGGCATTAGTGGCCGAAAGAGGTTGTGCCCCTTTACAGATCTCTGCTCCTCACCTTAGAGTAGTGGATACAGTGCTGGAGACCCCATCTCTGTTTGTACGATTTGACTGTATTGTATGGCACAGCTCAGGAAGCGAGGTGCTCACGTCCGATGCGTGCCGGTCACACGTCCAATGACGTGTGAGAGGTGTGGCTAACCATTTCTTTTTATTTTCTACCCGTCTCCGATTGGCTCCTGCCCTCTCAGTCAGGAAGCTGGCACCCAATGAATTCCCACACAAGCTGTATGTACAGAATTATACGTCGGCTGTTCCCGGCACCTGCCTCACCGTCAGGAAATGGCTTTTCACCACTGCCGAGGAGGTCCTGCTGAAGGATAACGATTTGGCGGTCTCTTTCTTTTTCCACCAGGTCCGTAATGTGCGGGGAGCCCCCTCCAGCTTGCTCTGTCCACAGCGATCAGCTGTCATGGCCATGAATGGCTTCTGGGAGCGCCGTTTGAGCTTGGTCTTGTCTTTTTTCCTCCCCAGGCAGTGGATGATGTGAAGAGAGGATATATTAAATCAGATGACAAATCCTACCAGCTGCAGAAGTTGTGTGAACAGCGCAAGATGTTGATGGTGAGATGGATGGGGGCTGCTCGGGGTGCGGATTTCGGGGGGGGGGTATCCGAGGTGCGATGTGATGGCGTTAAGATGCTGTCACTCACCTGCTGCTCTACCTTTTCCCCAGTATTTGAATATGGTGCGGAGCTGCGACGGCTACAATGAGATCATGTTCCCGCACTGCTCGTGTGATTCCCGCAGGAAGGGCCACGTGATCACCGCCATTGGTATCAAGCACTTCAAGCTGCTGGCCTGTACAGAGGAGGGACAGCTGGAGGTGAGTGAGGAGCAGGCAGGCGCGGTCCCGCCTGCCTGCGGTGCGATGGTGACCCGTCTGTCTGTTACAGAACCAGGTGATCGCGTTTGAGTGGGACGAGATGCAGAGGTGGGACACTGATGAAGAAGGAATGGCGTTCTGCTTTGAGTACGCCCGGAGCGAGAAGAAGCCACGATGGGTGAAGATCTTTACTCCATATGTGAGTACCTCGCTGTCTCCAAATCTCAGCCGCAGCTGTCCGTCCCCTGCCCTGACCCGTTCCCTCCCCTGACCCGTTCCCTCTTTCTCTCTCGCAGTTTAATTACATGCACGAGTGCTTCGAGAGAGTCTTCTGTGAACTCAAATGGCGGAAAGAGGTAACTCCTATTTCAGGGGCTGTGTTTGGTAGGAAGTTAGGGACGCTTTTTTTTTTTTTAAACTTCTCCCCTTTTTTCTTTGCTGTTTGTGGAGGTGGAAGAGGAAGCCACAGACAAAGACAACAAGAACTGCAGTAACGACAGCACGTGCAGCAAGGTAAGCGGTCCCCGCGTTGCTGCTAGACCTGAGTGGCGCAGGGCTGTTTCTGCGGGAAGATAAGCTAGTACTTTGTCCATGGCTGCACAGCAGCGCCGTACAGTGTGGGATGTTCAGACACCTAGCCCCTGCCTCTGACTGTTTTTTCTTTCTCCCCGTTACCCTCACAGAACGTCTTTCAGATCGTACGAATGCAGCACAAAGATACCAGCACCTAGGGCCTGGCCGCCCGATCGGATCCTCACCCCTCTCGCCCGGCAGAGCTTCGTAACACAAGAAGCCCATCTCATCGAGTAAACATGAAGCAGGCGGACTGAATAGCATTTACCCCGGCACCACTCCTTTCTGTTCTCCACCGCGGGGGTTACGAATTCAGGTGTCACGAGACTTCCGGGACCCTCCCTAAAACGACGTCATTTCAAACGCTCTCCGGAGCGTTAAAGTGCCCGTATTGCCTGTGTTTTTGGGCCCATTCCCTCTAATTCCTGTCTGCATGTTTAAATTAACCCTTCAGTCATCTAACACTACTACCTGAAAAGAGCTCGGTGGATATAAAAGCGGCCCTCGTGGGGAGGGAGATGGCTGCCTTGCTAGGCCGCGCATAGGATTTAGGAGGATGTGGAATACATTAACGGATCCTGGCAGGGGGCCTTAGTCATGTATATTTTCAGCAATAGATCGTGCCCTTCTTTTTTTTTTTTTTTTTCTTGTAGCCGACACTCCTGCGTTTACTGCTCCTGCCCTGATCCCTCGGCCGTGTCCCCTGTAAATACCCCCCTCTAATGAGCAGGTGCTCTGGTGGCCGCCGGCCCCGCATCCTCTCCCTCCTAATGATTCCAGCTCTGGCGGGCTTATTCCTCCGGTCTTATTTTCTGCCAAACTCGAGGCTTACGAGGATGTTTGTTTGGTGTTGAGGATTTTGAGGCAGCAGCTCTCGTCTAACCAAGGATCTCACTGCCAGCGTTGCCCTGGCATCTGTATTTACAGTCCTTGTCAGTGTTAATTAACTTTTTCCCAATTTATTAACTTTCCCGTTATAGTTCATGGAACGGCAGCGCCATCCGTTCATGCGTTACAATGAGAAATGGGTACCATTGCCCCGGCGTGCCAAATAAGGGGGGTGAGGGTAGAGAGACCAGAGCCGGCAGCAGGTATGGGGCGTGAATACAGGGTTCCCGGAGTCGGTTGTCGACGCCGTGCCTGCTCTTTGGCCTTGACGTGATGTTCCGGATCTGAAACAGGTTCCGGGATCTATTGCTGGTTCTGGAATAGGTTTGCGACCAAGTTCTAGAGCTCATGCGCACCAGCTGGGAAACCTGCAGCTTCTGAAAGGTTCTAGAATATTGTCCATGGGTCATAGCAATAACCCACCGTGGGAAAAGTGGTCCCTTAGCCCCGGTCGCTAGCTCGCAGGGCCTGAGTCCCCCTCCCCATCAGGGCAGACGCCTTCCTCACGGATCTTCTCACCACCTTCCATGGCAAACATCTTCACTTTTGTGTTTTTTTTTTTGTTTTTTTTTATGTTTAATTTATTTTCCTTAGAAGTCTAACCCGTTATTTTTTTTGGGCAGTATACTATATTTTTACTTGTGATTTTTGATCAGTGTGAAATGTTTAACGAGAAAGAGACTCCAGTTCACATCAGTGTTTCTGATTTTTTCATTTCTAGTTCTGACCTAACCACTCTGTCGTTTGGTAAGTCACCTTTAGTGTAATTAATTGTAACATATTTTAAAATAAATTTGATTTATTGATGCGAATGAAGCTGGTGTGAGCGGTTCATTCCCCGGCTGCCGCCTTGTGCCACGCTTGCTTTTGGCTAGGTGCAAATCAAGATACCTGCCGGCAGGGCCTGGAAAGGCGCAGCTACGATGCATGGACCCGGCTGTGGCTGCGAATAGCGTGCAAGCAGTGCATCCGCAGGATCGGTTACCGGTCTTGAGGCCGTCCATACTGGTGCAGGCTGCGCCAGGGGGGCAATTGATGGTTAAAAGAAATGTGGTCTGACTTGGATCACGTGTGGATATGCGAGCATGACGGGGTCACATAACGTAAGTGTGTGTGTGTGTGTTAGTATGAGTGTGGTGGGAGATAGGAATGAATTATGTTGGGTGGGTTGTTTAGTGATTAGGGGCAGATCTACGCTCCCACTCCTTTCACATACATACACAGCCACTCTTAAGACTATACATGTAACGCGCACGCACACTCATTCTCTGATTGTCCGCGCAGCTCAGACTTCGCCTCCTCATTTTCTTAGGAGAGCTGCAGCTGTTTCATCTACTCTGAAAGTGAACTCGCTGTATTCGGTAATTTATTTAAATGAACATTCAAATGGAGAACTTCCTACACGCTGTATACTGGTATCCTCCCAATTTTGGGCCACAGTCAGCCCCGCTGGGGTTAATAATAATAGTAATGGCTGCTGTTCAATTACTTCTGGGGCTTGTATTTATCTACAATCTGGAGCAGCAGGTATGGTCTATTGTATTTTACACAGAGCGCCAACAGAGTCTGTAGCACTGTACAAGACGGGAATACAAAATCACCATTAACACTGAGCCTGACCGTAGACTAAACTCCCAATTCAGCCAACAAACAGAAGACATACAGGTTCAGCGTTCTGCTCCGGCGCGCTTACAATACGAGGGGCACGAAGTTAGAAGGTGAGGGGCAGCTGACGCACAAATGATCTTATCGTCATCCTCTACACCGGACAGACAGCTTCTCTGAACAGTTGCCTGCATTCTAGCTGCTGCCCACAGGGGGGCGCCGCTGCCCAAGCAAACGCTTACTGAAAGACAATCTACTCTCTCGAGTGCTCCAGCCCCCAAACCTGCTAATCGCTGGCAGGGGACGTGGCCTGCTTTCCTGAGACAGTCGTGTCTGGGGTTAGTGTGATTAGCAGTAACCGGAGACACGATGATACTGATAAGCGGGGGGAAGACTCTCCTCCTCGTTCCATAGACAGGCACAGGAGAGTCTTCTCTTACCCCAGGGCATTAAGGCTTAAGACCGTGTGATCGGCTTCCATGTCCCACCATCAGGGCACACGCAAGAAGGGCAATAACCGATGACTGTAGCGTGATAGGATGGCTGAAATTCACATTCTCCCAGAAAATTGGGGTCAATTTGCTGCGACTGTCCCCAAAAGAATCGCAAACAGACTCTTGATCAAATTTATTTCATTTTGACAGAAAAAAATTAAATAATTCAAAATAAAAGTCAATAAATAAGAAATAAGTTAAGCATTATATAATCATCAGGAATTGGTCTGATATAACCCTACCCTCCCGCCACCCTGATTTATATTAAAATACCCTTTCCCCAGATTCCCATTCCCCTTAACCAAAGAAAAAAGTCCTAAATTTTTACGATAAAATGGTAGAGAATCTTTTTTTTTTTTTCTTTCTTTCTTTCTTTCTTTCTCAGCCTCTACAAAAGTCTTTACAATTTCGGGCGAATTCGGAGACTGTAAACATGTTGTATCTTCTGGGAGCGTTGGGGTGTGGGGTAAATCCTGTGACCTTTGACCTTCACCTCTCATGTCATAATTAACCCCAATCCTTGCCCCTGGGCATCAGGTTTCCTGCCCAGGACCAGGGCACAAAGGGGTTAACCCTTAGTGCACTGAAGGCTGCAGAGGCGTGTGATGGGTGTTTTGCCGTCGCTCCAAAAGGGTTAACGCATATGTATGCAGGCAATAATCTCTTTCCAAGCAGCATAAACACCCCCATTCCCCGATAACAGCGATGAGGGGGGCAAACACAAGGCAAACCGTCCCAGAGAGCATTACAGATGTACACGAGGAGGGGTGTGCAATGTTCATCCTAGCTGGCTGGCAGTGGGTTAATCTGGAAGCTTTCCCAGCAGTGATTGAGTTAATGCAGCATGTAATGTGTTAACAGAACGTGGTTATTGTTAAACATAACGTAAAATTACACTAAGGCTTAGGAGGGATGATCTGCAGAAGCGTTCATTGTGAAATGTTGCAATGCTCTGCAGAGGTCTCTCACAGCAGGGGTTTGGGTGCAATGCTGCGGCCCCTGAGCTTGCTGTTAAAAAGCCCAGGGTCTAATGGGTACATGCCAGAAGGTTAGGGTGTCAGGGACCCAAACAGAGTGTGGCTACCATTATCTTTGTGTAACGTTTAGCATTTTCCTAACAGTAAATAACAGGAAGGCCCTGCTTGAACACAGGTGGCTTATAAAACAGCCCATGAAACGTGCGAACATCGCTGAGAATCTCATGGTGCAAATGTTTGCCTTTACCACTGGAACTGCAGCTCAAATTCCCTGATATATTAAAACGTAATCGTGTAACTAGGGTTATTTTTAAACCAGGGGAAAGGATTATCGTGTGCACTGAATGAGCACTTCCTGTGGTGGCCTCGATAGGACAGGAAGTTATATGCGCAGATGAAAATGTCTTCCCCCAGCTGGGTTAGATACAGGGATGTCGTTTCTTGTATGGGTTGAGGGTTGTTACACATATAATAATGGCTGGGTTTAACGAGCAGGATTGGGGCCGCGTTGCCCCCCCCTCTGTGCCTCGCTGTTTGGGTAGGACGGGGTAATTGACACAGCAAAGTTTCTGTTCACAATCCTCCGCAGTTTTAAAAGGACTGAAGTTTCCTTGTGTATTTAGACTTTTTAATAAATATATATATATATATATATTTAACCCCTTTTGCGACAGCACTGTCTGTGAAATGTGGAGAAGCCATATGTTTACAGCCCTCCGGGGCAGATAAATAAACCTTATCCTACAATATAACCCCCCAGTATATTCCCCCGTGTGCCGTTGCGTCTACACGAAATCTCAGTCTCGCAGTCACGAGTCTCGTTTCTGCGTTAAACGCCGTACTTTGCTTTTTTTTAGTTTTTTGTTTTTTGTTTTTCATCAGTCGCTCGACATGTAGAAAATAAATCCTGCGTTTTTAGCGCTTAGCCCTGCTCGCTCCTCACCCCGCAGGATGTGCTCTGAGTGCCAGGAATGTGTCCGCCTCCCCGCAGAGTGGGTGGAGGTTTTGCTGGTTAATATTTGGGCGATTACCAGGTTCAGTGGTTTGAGTTTTCCCCTGAAAATATGGTATCCTTGGTCCAGCAGCAGTAAATGGAGTCCGTAGTGAGGCGCGGAAAGAGAAAGGAGGGAGGGGCTGGACCCAGGATCCCCTCGCACCCCAAAATCAGATGCACCCACTGAAACACAAAGCAAAAGAGACACTCAGAACAACAGACGAAGCCACCGCCAAGCCCCGCGCCCCAAATCTGGGTTTCAATCCTAGGAGAGCAGCTTGCATGGGGTGTAAGGGGAGCGGAAAGAAAGAGGGGCTTCAGGAGCATCACCCACCCGGCCTCTAGCTAATTATAACCCCCTTCCTTCCAAGAGTGCCGACATATCACGCAAACTACCATGACTTTTCACTCATTGCCCAGATCACATGAAGTGCCCACTCACTAGGCGTGCCCACTTGTTACCCACATCCCATGGAGTGCCCACTCACTAGGCCAGCCCACTTGTTACCCACATCCCATGAAGTGCCCATTCACTAGGCGTGCCCACTCATTGCCCAATTGCCTACTCACTACCAATAGGCTCTGCAGTGCTACCTATTAATACATATTATCCACGGCTCTTTGAAAGATGTGACAATGCTCTTCCAAGCTCTCAGGGTCCCTTCCTCGGGACACAAACGCGCAGCAGACAAGGCGGTCAGAGAGGTCTGTCTGTTCTCGGTGTGGAGTTCTGTAATTTGGGTGGAACTATGTGAGTTACGACGGGGTTGCTGGCTTTCTAGCTTGGCCCGGTCACTGAAACACTGACTTTATTCAGGTGCACGGTCCACTCGCTCCCAACCCTTGTCACACGACACTGAGCACCGGGGGACTCGTTCTCTTCTCGGGACCTCATAGTCTCTCCTATCCTCCTTAGATGTTTTTACGGCCCCTCTATATTCGTGCCGGAGACAGGACGACGGGGTGTGAGAACCAAGGGGCTTACAGGAGGCATCATCCAGAATTCCAAACTACCAGATACATAGGGATCAGAAGCCACAGGGCCACACATGGAGAAGACACAAAGCCGAGGCAGGGCTTGGGAAGTTATCCTCCATGTCTACATCCAGCAGCTGGAGAACAGAAGACTGTGGCCCAGACTCTGTGACCGTCGATACCCCAAGGCTAAAGCTACGGCGGGGTCCGCTCTTGTCCAAAACACACTTGGTCAGAATCGTGCCTCTAGGAATTAACGCAGCTTCTTCCCAGCTCTGTCCCCCTCAAAGAGCTCTGCGGTCCCAAAAGTTGCCCAAATTTGTGTAGATAATGCGGCGGTCTGCAGCCGGTCACTGCGTAATTAAACTCCCAGCGCAGAGGCGAGGGGGGCAGCAGTCGTTCCTCGGGGGGCGTCTATTCCACAGGCATAAAGAAGGTGAGCGGGACGAAGACCTGGGTTAAGGTGACAGCCAGAGAGGGGGTAGCGGAAGCTCATGGTCCAATTCACATGCAGAGGGTGAAATATATGGGAGGAAGAATTGGGGCGTTGGATGAATTATGTGACCTCCTAGCAAACCTCCGAGCCCTCCGCGATCACGAGTTCTAACTCCTGCCACTGAGTCCGCGGATTCACCGTGAATGAGGAGTCAATGTGACGGCTTGTAAACCCCCTATAGCTCCTGGATGATCTCACGTTACATCGGTGTGACAGGCCCCGCTAAACTCTTGGGGGAAGCCGGCTACGATTACTATCCGCTATATGGAATCATGTGGATTATAAAACCAGTACATGACCTACACTGGCCTCCGCTCCGCTGCCATCTACAGCGACAAACAGCCGAGGCTTCATCGTGTGATGATGACGAGGAGTGAAAGAGGATGAAGGAGAAACAAGGAGGTAGCGCAAGCCACGAGCGAGAAGCGGAGGAGCGCTGGGGGTACATAACGGGCACAGAACAGGTGGTGAGTGGGACATGATGGTGGGAGAAGGGTTACCAGTGAAATTACCAGGAACCAAAAAGTGATCGGCGGTCACAGGTCCATCACATCACCTTTTACCAAATGCACCCCCAAAATGCCCACTTCCTGATGTCGGGGTACACAGGGGCTCTCTGTGCCAGAGACCTCCGCATACGCTCATCCCTAAGGATCGAGACCCAAGGGGGAATAAGTTTGGTCACATTTACAGAAATACGGAGGGAATTTGCCACATTGCAACATGGCTGGCACTCAGTAGAGCGCAGGTTAAAGATCCCCATGGGCTCCTAAGCCCCCGATTCTTTGGTGACACGTTAAGGCTGCGATTCACAAAGGGTGATGTGACTCCTTCTCGTGGCGCCCTGTACAGACTACAGAGCACAAGAGACAGCATACAGAGTTACACGGCAATCCATGCATCCTAAACACTTCTGGGACTTCCCGTGGGACTGCTCCTCAGGGGCGGGGTGTGGAGGAGGAGAAATGGGGTGGGGAATTATGGAGAAGTTTTGAATACAACACGGTCATTCCATTGGATGCAACTTACAAGGGGCGGTGCTATGAGTCGGAGGGCACCCAATGGACTCTAGGATTAGTCATCTCATGATTTGATTGGACCCTGGCACGAAGTGGGAGGGTTTCAAGCGGCAAAAAAAGAGAAACTGTTTTTTTGGTCATGTGGGTTGCCTAATATTCTTATAAATCACTTATTTAGAAACAGATATTGTATAGTTTGATAAATCGCTAAATCCACGTATGTCTATAAATACAGTATGTATATTTATTAGCTTATTGCCCGTGTCATACGGATTCCAGAATTAAGAGGACTCTGTCTGGCAAACAAAAGGGTTAAACATCGGCTATGCGCGAAACCAGCTTTGAGCCGGGTATTTACTGTATAAACCCAGGACTACCTGGCGGCTCTGTGGCGGGGTTCTGTGCCAGCGCTCGCTCTTCCTCCTCGGAGCTGTGACAAAAAGCCTAGGATGCCAACGCCTGTGTCCGACGGAGGATGGTGGTCACCCAACCCTTGCGGTGCGTGATGGAGACCTGGCCAGTCTCATTAAAACACTGTAATAATTTATGCCCACCCTGATGCGACGGGCACCCACCTGATCTCCTCAGTATGGTCGGTTGGCATCTTTTGGTCGTTTGAGTTGCACTTTCAGTCTCTTCATCCCAATCTGGAATCCGTTCATTGCCTGGATGGCAGCCTGCGCGCTGCCGGGATTGTCAAAGCTTACGAATCCTGTAAGGCGAGGAAACGGTTCATCAGGTGACACGCAGCACATGCATGCGGCAAAACACATGGGAGAGAATAACATGTCAGAGGACACGCAGCGCATACATGCGGCAAAACACTTGGGAGAGAATAACACGTCAGAGGACACGCAGCGCATACATGCGGCAAAACACATGGGAGAGAATAACACGTCAGAGGACACGCAGCGCATACATGCGGCAAAACACATGGGAGAGAATAACATGTCAGAGGACACGCAGCACATGCATGCGGCAAAACACATGGGAGAGAATAACATGTCAGAGGACACGCAGCGCATACATGCGGCAAAACACTTGGGAGAGAATAACACGTCAGAGGACACGCAGCGCATACATGCGGCAAAACACATGGGAGAGAATAACACGTCAGAGGACACGCAGCGCATACATGCGGCAAAACACATGGGAGAGAATAACATGTCAGAGGACACGCAGCACATGCATGCGGCAAAACACATGGGAGAGAATAACATGTCAGAGGACACGCAGCGCATACATGTGGCAAAACACATGGGAGAGAATAACACGTCAGAGGACACGCAGCGCATACATGCGGCAAAACACATGGGAGAGAATAACACGTCAGAGGACACGCAGCGCATACATGCGGCAAAACACATGGGAGAGAATAACACGTCAGAGGACACGCAGCGCATACATGTGGCAAAACACTTGGGAGAGAATAACATGTCAGAGGACACGCAGCGCATACATGCGGCAAAACACATGGGAGAGAATAACACGTCAGAGGACACGCAGCGCATACATGCGGCAAAACACATGGGAGAGAATAACACGTCAGAGGACACGCAGCGCATACATGCGGCAAAACACATGGGAGAGAATAACACGTCAGAGGACACGCAGCGCATACATGCGGCAAAACACATGGGAGAGAATAACACGTCAGAGGACACGCAGCGCATACATGCGGCAAAACACATGGGAGAGAATAACATGTCAGAGGACACGCAGCGCATACATGTGGCAAAACACATGGGAGAGAATAACATGTCAGAGGACACGCAGCGCATACATGCGGCAAAACACATGGGAGAGAATAACATGTCAGAGGACACGCAGCGCATACATGCGGCAAAACACATGGGAGAGAATAACACGTCAGAGGACACGCAGCGCATACATGCGGCAAAACACATGGGAGAGAATAACATGTCAGAGGACACGCAGCGCATACATGCGGCAAAACACATGGGAGAGAATAACACGTCAGAGGACACGCAGCGCATACATGCGGCAAAACACATGGGAGAGAATAACACGTCAGAGGACACGCAGCGCATACATGCGGCAAAACACATGGGAGAGAATAACATGTCAGAGGACACGCAGCGCATACATGCGGCAAAACACATGGGAGAGAATAACACGTCAGAGGACACGCAGCGCATACATGCGGCAAAACACATGGGAGAGAATAACACGTCAGAGGACACGCAGCGCATACATGCGGCAAAACACATGGGAGAGAATAACACGTCAGAGGACACGCAGCGCATACATGCGGCAAAACACATGGGAGAGAATAACACGTCAGAGGACACGCAGCACATGCGGCAAAACGCGCAGGGTACCAGCTCACTCACCAAAGCACTTGCTCTGATTGGTGGCTCGGTCTACAAACACTTTGGCGGAGATGACGTTTCCAAAGGGCAGAAACATCTGCAGGATCTCGGAGTCGGTGAACTCCTGGGGCAGATGGTAGATGAAGATGTTGCAGCCCTCAGGACCTGTCAGGAAGGCAGGACGGTCTCCATTAGACAAGAGGCACAGCAGCAGAGGGACAGTACCGTGATAGCAGGGGCTAGAAAGGTGGTAGCTGGGGCTGCTAATGGGGGACAGCAGGGGGCTAAAGTGACAACAGTGGGTGACAGAACAGGGCTAGAATGGCATAGCAGGAGGTAACTGGATGACAGCATTGTGGCAGAAGAGGGGGTAGGGGGATGGCAATAGGGGGGAGTAGCTGGGTGATGAGAGGTGGCACTGGGTAAGGGCAGATGACGGCGGATGATGACAGGTGGCACTGGGTAAGGGCAGATGACAGCGGGTGATGACAGGTGGCACTGGGTAAGGGCAGATGACAGCGGGTGATGACAGGTGGCACTGGGTAAGGGCAGATGACGGCGGATGATGACAGGTGGCACTGGGTAAGGGCAGATGACAGCGGGTGATGACAGGTGGCACTGGGTAAGGGCAGATGACGGTGGGTGATGACAGGTGGCACTGGGTAAGGGCAGATGACAGCGGGTGATGACAGGTGGCACTGGGTAAGGGCAGATGACGGTGGGTGATGACAGGTGGCACTGGGTAAGGGCAGATGACAGCGGGTGATGACAGGTGGCACTGGGTAAGGGCAGATGACGGTGGGTGATGACAGGTGGCACTGGGTAAGGGCAGATGACAGCGGGTGATTACAGGTGGCACTGGGTAAGGGCAGATGACGGCGGGTGATGACAGGGGGCACTGGGTAAGGGCAGATGACGGCGGGTGATGACAGGGGGCACTGGGTAAGGGCAGATGACAGTGGGTGACAGAACACTCATGAAGTCACACTCACCCTCTCTCTGTTGCTGTTGCTGTGGAGGCTGCTGGGGGAGCAGAGCCTGAGGCTGAGTGAATGCAGGGCTCACCAAACCGTACGCTGCTGGGTATGCGGCTGTGAGTGATAGGAGATGTGAGAGCTGGCACCTTGTCTTCCTATCCTGACCCCAGCCCCCCTCTATAAACCCTGCCCTTGTTAATAACCCCAGCCCCCTCCATACACCCTGCCCTTGTTAATAACCCCAGCCCCCTCTATAAACCCTGCCCTTGTTAATAACCCCAGCCCCCTCCATACACCCTGCCCTTGTTAATACATCCTGCCCTTTTTAATAACCCCACCCCCTCATACACCCTGCCCTTGTTAATTACCCCAGCTTCATGTGTTAACAGACAAGCTTCTCCTCATACCCACGGTGGGAAATGTCTAAATTAATACCCCAGCCCTAACGGGGTGTCCCCTGTACCTGTGTAATGCTGCATGCCAGCGTAGGCTTGTTGGAGAGGATCCAGCTGGGTCACTGGACTCTGGGCTGAGGAAAAAAGAGGCCAAAGAGAATGATGTATATGGAGGGCAGATACCCACAGGGGGCATCAACACACACAGGGGCTGTAAGATACACCAACAGGGCACTTACCTGGGTAAGGGTGCAGACCGTTTGTGTAGATGGCCTCCGAACTGGGCTGTACGCTGCTCTGAGTGGGAACGGCACTGTATCCATTTACCCCCAGTGTGGCAGTAATGGCAGGTACTGGGGTTGCAGCGAGTGTTGGGGGGGTACTGGTCCCTAAACAGACACCAAAGTCAGGGTGAGAGAGTGCAACAGACACCAGAACTTCAACAGCGCTGCCTCACAGTGTAGTGTGCTCTCACCTGAAGAGGAGGTGATGGGAGTGACAGGAGTGATGGGAGTGGCTATGATCCCATTAGGGTTGATTGTCGCCATTTGCTGCATCTGCACGGCAGCCATTGTTGCCATGGGGTTGAGGTAAGCGCTATGGGCAGCCACCAGGGCGGCCTGCTGCTGCATCAGCTGCGGGGGGCACAATGACAAAGAAAGGTCATACTATCTGACGTGGTGTCAGTGAGGTCATACTGTCTGAGATAATGTTAGTGAGGTCATACAGTCTGCCGTGGTGTTAGTGAGGTCATACTATCCTGTTAGTGAGGTCACACTGTCTGACGTGATGTTAGTGAGGTCATACTGTCCTGTTAGTGAGGTCACACTGTCTGAAATAATGTTAGTGAGGTCATACTGTCTGACGTGTTGTCAGTGAGGTCATACTGTCTGAGATAATGTTAGTGAGGTCATACAGTCTGCCGTGGTGTTAGTGAGTTCATACTATCCTGTTAGTGAGGTCACACTGTTTGATGTGATGTTAGTGAGGTCACACTGTCCTGTTAGTGAGGTCACACTGTCTGACGTGGTATTAATGAGGTCACACATGTAAGCAGTCGCCTCCACAGACATAAAGAGACATTTGGTGGGGGTGAGGAGAGCGAGTAATTCACCTGGTCACTTACTGCCTGTGTGTACGCGCTGTACGCCCCGAACTGCAGTGCGATCGGACTGAACATGCCCAGCTGATTGGCCACCTGCTGCATACGGCGCAAGCCACGCTCCTTCTCTGTGTCCGCGAACTTCACCACCAAACTGGAGGAGGCCCCCTGCACGGCAGGATGAGTGCACACGGTGAGAGAGACACGCGGCATACACATCATATTACACAGTATACACCACACACACAATGCCACTGACTGCTTAGGAGGAAACGTGCTCACCCCCAATCACAGGGCAGTGCGTGTCACAGGAGGAGTGGATATATGTCTCCACTTACCGGCAGAGTCCGACTTCCGTGCAGTGTGTTTATGGCAGCCTGCGCCTCGGTGTGTGTCTGAAACTTCACAAATGCACAGCCTTGAGAGAGGGAGAAATCACATCACTACACACAGCACCGCAACCACAGACAATAACACACTACTAGACCACAAAGAGGAGCCACATCAAAGGGACAGGGCACAGCCGGTGACTACAACTCCCATCATCCCAGACAGGGTATTGTCCCCGCCACCCATAATAAATGTATTTTTTTCTCCCCACAGAAGCCTGGATCATAGGAGCTGGAGTCTGTGTAGACCCCAGGCACGGTGCCCTGAGGGTATTTCCAGTCCATGCCGGGGGGAGTTGGGGTAAGTATGTGAGATGTGACAGATGAAGTGTGTGCCCCTGTGCCTCACGTCCATGTGCCTCGTAATTAAGCCCCAGGTACCGCTATCACACATACGTGTCCACGTGAGAGCCGCCACTCACGGTGTCTCGTACCTTTGCTGGTCCCGTCTGGGCCCCGGAGCACCGTGCACTCATCGATATTTCCAAAGGGTTCAAACATCCTCCGGACGTCCTCGTCCGTCTGCTGCTTCCCCAACATCCCCACAAACAGCTTGCGGTCCTCTGTGGCCCCGGAGGGCACAATAGTGAGGGAAGACAGGATACGTTAGCAGCTGGGGGCCACAGCTACGGGGAAGGGGTCTGGGGCGAGGCAGGGAGCGTCAGGGAGAGGTTTTTGGAGAGGGGCAGAGAGAGAGGATGAGGTCAGGAGAAGACAGGGATGAGGGCAGAGATGGGGCCGGGCAGAAATGTACGGGAGCGGACGTGTAACACGGGGGCCCCTTGGGACGGGCCCTAATCTGCAGTCACTATGCGTTTACAAGGTGTTTAGTAGCTCAGCACACATCAGCACTAATAAACACAGGATCCATACACAGACAGGGGCTCTTTAACACACAATTACCCCACTGGATGTAGAGGGGCAGAGGGACGGTTTGGGTTATAAGGATGGAGCAGGCAGAGGTTAGAGGATGGGGGTAGATATTTTGGGGGAGATCGGTACCTCCTCGGCTTTCACTGTCTGCTGGTTTCACTTGAATTGGCCGATTCATCTGAAACAGAGAGAATAGAACATGAGAAAATCCTGAGAGCCAGAAATCCCGGGGCTCGAAATCCCGGGAGCCCGAAATCCCGAGAGCCCAAAATCCCGAAATCCCGGGAGCTCGAAATCCCGAAATCCCGGGAGCTCGAAATCCCGAGAGTCCGAAATCCCGAAATCCCGGGAGCTCGAAATCCCGAGAGCCCGAAATCCCGAGAGCCCAAAATCCCGAAATCCCGGGAGCTCGAAATCCCGAAATCCCGGGAGCTCGAAATCCCGAGAGCCCGAAATCCCGAGAGCCCAAAATCCCGAAATCCCGGGAGCTCGAAATCCCGAAATCCCGGGAGCTCGAAATCCCGGGAGCCCGAAATCCCGAGAGCCCGAAATCCCGGGAGCCCGAAATCCAAGGAGCCCAAAATCCCGGGAGCCCAAAATCCCGGGAGCCCGAAAGCCCGAAATCCCGGGAGCCCGAAATCTCGGGAGCCCGAAATCCCGGGAGCCCGAAATCCCGAGAGCCCGAAATCCCGGGAGCCCGAAATCCCGAAATCCCGGGAGCCCGAAATCCCGGGAGCCCGAAATCCCGGGAGCCCGAAATCCCGAGAGCCCGAAATCCCGGGAGCCCAAAATCCCGAGAGCCCGAAATCCCGGGAGCCCAAAATCCCGAAATCCCGGGAGCCCGAAATCCCGAGAGCCCAAAATCCCGGGAGCCCGAAATCCCGAGAACCCGAAATCCCGAGAGCCCGAAATCCCGGGAGCCCGAAATCCCGAGAGCCCAAAATCCCGGGAGCCCAAAATCCCGATTGCAGAGCAATCCCCAGCCACTCAACACCTGACACACGCCTAATGCCTGCACCAGGATGTGAGTGTGAGTGTGTTACCGTGTCAAAGGGAATCAATGTATTGGTGTTTAATACACCGCAGTGTCACAATCTATCAATACATCAGAGCAATGAATCAATAAATCCGTCGCCGTGAATCACTAAGTCATTGATGTGCTGGCAGACACGCGTGTTACGTTACATCCCAACATGCAAACATATTACAGTATGCCAGTAACTCGGTCAATTGATGTCAAATTACTAATTATGGAGCGCATGCTGTTTGTGGGGGGCTGAGGGGTAGGATGCCCAGGGGGCAGTTATAGCGAGGGGTGTCAGGCTTGCGGGCACTTAGGGTCAATTAGATAATAATAAAGCAAGATTTCTAGATTTAATTTAAAATAAAGTGGGAGCCGCCAATCACGAAGCGCAGACCGATACCCAAGCAGGCTGGGCATGCGCTTCATGGCACAGTGGCCAATGCTAATGTACCCACGTAGGTGCCCACAGACTGATCTGTGACTGATTGGGGGGTCTCCTGAATCCCCTCTAATCACTGCGGCCCCTGACCAGCGGGGATCTCAGGATCAGCGCACATCAATTAGTCCCTAATTGCACAGACCTGTCACGTAATCAATAGGGCTTATCGCCGTCTACGCAGCGTGTTAACACCACTGAACATGGCTTCACTGCACCCGGCGTGTGCCCGACTCCTCTCCCTGATCCCTCTCTGTCCGAATTCAGCTCGGGACGGGCCACATCTGCCAGTGGTAGCCACATGTCCGTAAATCAGCCGGCCCTTATGGACCACAGCGGTGTCCAGAGCCCGATCAGAGCCCGGGAAGCCCCCGTCATCCAGCATCACACTGGGATGGGTTAATGGGCCCACATCAGGACCACGGACACCTTAACTACAGATCTCCCAATGAATGAGCTGATGCCGTCCTCACCTGAGGATTAATTATTAATACAAAAGGAAAAATCATAAATAATCCTCCAGCTTTCCCTGCGGCTCGGCTCTTCATATCATACACCGCGTGTGCGAACGCTTTTATCCCGTGAGAAAATGACACGCGTTTCCAAAGCTCTTTTCAAGCATTGTGACATACCGTGTGTCTCATTTTGCCCCAAATCCTCCTATTTTTCCATGGAATGTGGCTGTGTGCGCTGGACACTTTCCCTGATCCCAGTGTGTGAGGGACACTGATCAGCATTGGCCCCTCGCTGATTAACAATTTGCCCCAGGGGGAGGACACACAAGGGGCTCTTTGTGTTGGGGCCACAATGCTGGTACATAGGACATTTTTGCTTGTGGGTGGCCAATGTCAGCTGGCAAGTGGCCAGCCAGCACTGAGCCACCTGGGGTCCAATATTCATGAATAAAATAGCTGGTGACTGCCCGGCCCCAGGGCCCTGCCTGTCTGTAATTACCCTGCCCCCACCGACTGTGATACACGCAGCTCTACTCCTCCCGTCATTGGAAACGCGCTGTGTCCATGTTGTGTGGCCCTATCCATGCGCAGCCGCTTTATATACAGGAAGGTACAAGTAGCCTCCACTTTACCACCGCTTTTACGTGTATTATGTCACACAGAGAAGGGCTGTTTAAGGAAACCACCGGCAGGTTCCCCAAACTGTAGACCCAAAGGGGATAATGAATACAGCACTGACAATACCCCTGCCCCTTATATATAATGTATCAGCGTCACTAACATACAATGTACATACAATGTATCAGTGTCACTAGCAGACAATGTACATACAATGTATCAGTGTCACTAGCAGACAATGTACATACAATGTATCAGCGTCACTAGCATACAATGTATCAGCTTCACTAACATACAATGTATCAGCGTCACTAGCATACAATGTATCAGCTTCACTAACATACAATGTATCAGTGTCACTAGCAGACAATGTACATACAATGTATCAGCTTCACTAGCATACAATGTACATACAATGTATCATCATCACTAACAATGTACATACAATGTATCAGCGTCACTAGCATACAATGTACATACAATGTATCAGCGTCACTAGCATACAATGTACATACAATGTATCAGCGTCACTAGCATACAATGTACATACAATGTATCAGCGTCACTAGCAGACAATGTACATACAATGTATCAGCGTCACTAGCAGACAATGTACATACAATGTATCAGCGTCACTAGCATACAATGTACATACAATGTATCAGCGTCACTAGCATACAATGTACATACAATGTATCAGCGTCACTAGCATACAATGTACATACAATGTATCAGCGTCACTAGCATACAATGTACATACAATGTATCAGCGTCACTAGCATACAATGTACATACAATGTATCAGCGTCACTAGCATACAATGTACATACAATGTATCAGCGTCACTAGCATACAATGCACATACAATGTATCAGCGTCACTAGCATACAATGTACATACAATGTATCAGCGTCACTAGCATACAATGTACATACAATGTATCAGCGTCACTACCCGAGCCCTGCATGGGTATATTTGGACAGTAATGCCTATAGGGTGCCCACAGGGGTTTGTGGTTGTGTCCCAGTGTGTGGTTGTGCGTTAGTATTGTGTAGGGATCACATTGTAGGAACATGCCCGTCTCTCGTCCTGTTCCTGTATGCATATTTCATTAAAGGGTGATCCGCTCATTAACACCAACAAGCCATAAAGCCATTAATACAGGCTGGCATTCCACAGCTTTAATAGGCTGACTTTCTGTCGGCAGACACAGGGTTAATTGCTAATTCTGGTGCTTTAGAATGGAAGAAATGTTGCCATGGTATCCATCTCTGCATCCCATCCCAGCTGTTGCTAGGCGATGGTTGTATCCCCCAGCAAGTGATGCTCTGTTAGAGTCCTTGCAGAGATGGGGGAGGCTTAGAGATAACAAGCAATGGTGGGGGGGTGAGGTTGCAAAAATATGGAGGAGGGAGGGATGGGCTAGTGAGGGGCACGTAGTCAGAGTGAAGGGTCTGAGGCAACGGCTGGGGTATAGATTTGGCTTTTTAGGAGGATGTGTGTGCACAGGCTGGCTCAGAATGATGGGAGACGCAGTACACTGAAGTCCAAGTCCCTTACACCACAGGCAGGCAGAGGGTTAAATCGTTTGGCACCCCTAACGTGCCCTGTGCAGTGTAAGGTCTCCCCGATATGCCATGTAATTACAGCGAGCCTGTACCAGCATTTAATTCACTGACAAAAGAGCCAGATGATTGGTAACTATGGAAACCAGAGAACACGCTCCCTAGCAACCACCCACTCACCCCGATTTATCCTGAAGGTTGCCAGGTAACCAAAGTCACGTCATCACTTCTCACTGTAAACAATGGGATGGGGGGGGTACAATCTCCCCCAAGAAAAATACCGGGATAAGTGGGTGGGGGCAGTAAATGATGGGCGAAAGGGGGAGATGGAGAGATCTCAATGATCAGAGACAAGGGAAGAGATTTAAAGGAGGGGAACAGAGCGAGAGATAAGTAAAGTGGGGGTTGGAAAACAGACGGGTGTGAAAAAGGGTGAGAGATGAAAGGGACAGAAACAAAGTGCTAAAAAGGAGACGGGAACGAGCCAGGATTACGGAAAGTCAAGAATACAGGGATGCACGGAGAGGGTGTGGAATATAGGGGTGAATAACGAAGCAGGGTGAGAGAGGAGAAAAAGGAGTGACAAGGGTTTTCAGTGAGGGAGAAAGGGAGAGGAGTAAGATGGTCAGGAACGCAAAGAGGAAAGAAAAAATTAAAGGAGAAAAGGAGGGAGATGGGGAGAAAAGTGAGAGAGTGAGTCAGGGAAGCAGAGGGGAAAGAAGAAACAAGGGAGAAGGGGAGAAGAAAGGTAAGGGGGAGCAGGGGGTGAGATCAGAAAAGGGAAGGAAGGATAAAGGAGAAGGGGAAAAGAAAAAAACAAGGACGGAAGGTGGTGAAAAGGGGAAGAAAAGGAACAGGGAGAGACGAGAGAACAGAGCCTCGAGTGCTGGTGGATTTTGTGAAACCGTCTCTGTATTCCACACAGTTTAATGCGGTACAATAAAGTAGCTTTATATATATATATATATATATATATTTACTCACAGAGTCCATTGCACACCATTCCAAATGTTCCAAGCCCGGTGCTAGTAACCAGCAGTTTCCATATAAAACACTTTCAAAAAGATGGTCAGCACTCCAGGTCTTTAAATTGACAATTTCATTTTATTCAAAGTCAAGTCGACGTTTCAGTCATTACTGACTTTCATCAGGACATGCGACTGAAACGTCGACTTGACTTTGAATAAAATGAAATTGTCAATTTAAAGACCTGGAGTGCTGACCATCTTTTTGAAAGTGTTTTATATATATATATATATATATAATTTTGGGGGCATCTATCCATCCATCCATCCATCTATCGATCTATCCATCCATCCATCCATCTATTTCTCCAATTATCCATTCATCCATCCATCCATCCACCCATCCATCTATCCATCCATCCATCCACCCATCCACCTATCCATCCATCTATTTCTCCAATTATCCATTCATCGTTCCATCCATCCATTCATCCATCCATCCATCCACCCATCTATTTCTCCAATTATCCAACCATCCATCCATCCATCCATCCACCCACCTATCCATCCATCTATTTCTCCAATTATCCATTCATTCATCCATCCTTTCGTCTATCCATCCATCCATCGGTGGCAGATCCCAGTTTTGTTAATGTTCTTGCCACTGCCGGGGTATCAGGGATCGCCTCTCCCTAACCCGCTCCACCCTTTATTTCAGTTCCAGCCCCTCCTGCCCCCCCCCCGTCCCTCTCCTCATGACATTCGCTGATGATTTTCTGTCTAAATGTCTCAGGACGTGGTTGCCACGGATTCCGTATAATCATCCCTTCAATACCCGACACTCAATTCCCACAAACCTCCCGCGGGTCGCTCCAAACCCCCGGCTGCCTGCCACAAGGAAATTTTATATTTGTGCTTCCGGCCAGACTCATGACTCAGGGGCCACTGCTAGCCCAGGGCCACAGGGTGTGACAACGTATAATGAAGCTGGCAGAAGATGGGACAGGCACACTGTCAGATTGCCTTGGGTCAGAGTAACCCATATGAGGGGCCGATGCTCTCCGTGGCCCCATGAAGGGCCAATAAACCATTGACTTCCCACGCAGGTCAAGCAGCGTCCGTGGTTAATGTGTCACCTGCTGCTGGAAATAATGAGGTCATGTCCATATAATTACTTGAGCCCTTAACGACCTAACAAGGTAGGACGGGACATGCGGGGTGCCCATCAGAGAGGGCTCTTTGCAGGAACACAGTGGGGCCCCGGCTGTGAGTGATGATAATGGCTGACACTATGCCTAGCTCCTTGGCACCGGTCACTTTTAGGGACCCATAGGCAGCGGGGCTGGGGGAGCGGAGGGACGACACGGTGTGGCCTTCAGATCAGAAGCCAGCTGTGTACTGATTCCTCCTCTAATCTCCCGTACGAAATCCCAGAGCCCCCCGCTAATCCCAGGATTATCCAATCAAATCATAATCTCTCCGTATCCCAGCATGCTGTGTGGCTCGTGGATTACGAGTTCTGACCCGAGCACCAGCAGCGAGGGACAACGCGGCCTGGACCCGGTGCCACCACCTTCAATCCACAGAGCGCAGGTATTAATCATATACAGTGTTATAGATACACGCGCACTCTAATGACACGTCTCTGACATCATACTATACTGCTCGCCGTGCTGATATACTCGGGGTATCACGGCATTCGTCCCGCCGTGTCTGTTACACGCATGACCCGCACGCTCACCCCCAATCTTCTCACGTCCCGTCACTCTTACTCAGCAGTTTCTTGGAACGAGCAGAGAGGGTGAGACGCGTCAGACCTCCCGCCAGCTCCTTCCTGAGAGGATTAATGGCCGAGGGACAGTAAGCTTTTTATGCCAATTAAGGGACAGAAGATGGCGGCGGACCCCCGATCACCTCCCTGATCCCCCCCCCGCGCACGCTCTCACCGCCTGACTGCTTCACTTTTCTCTGATTCCCTGTCTGCTCCATTACTTGCCCCCGCTGCCTTCCTCTCCGCACCCCCTGACACCATCCTGCACCAGGGCCTAAAATCACGGTGCCCAGAGCCCCCCAAAACCATGCAGACCTCTTCCCCCTAACCGTATCATGGCTACTGAAATTAACCCTTTGGTGTCAGTGTTTCATTGGCAGTAAAACCCGGCTCTGATTCCGCCCTATAAAGGGTAGGGAAGGGCAAGTGTCCGTGTTTACGTGCGTCTGTGGCCTCCATGCGCGGGGGACTGTAATCCCGTCGTACAGCGACCCATTAAATGCCGGTGGGAGGCAGCGTTCTTTAACCGAAGATATCCCCCACAGGGGGTCCACTAAAAATGAAATGTCATCTGAACACACCAGCCACAGAACAGGGGGAGCAACGGAACGCGCCGGGTCTTCCCCAATACGCAATGGGGCGAAACGCACCGGGTTTGGCCTTCCATAGTACGCAGTAAACGTAGTACGCCTGGGCTTTTGGCGTCTGCACTATTCCCTGTTAGGTGACTATACCCCATGTATGCGCTTCTACCTCCTCTGCTGGTCGGCCAGTCTATGAAGCCACGCCCCTTTAATGGAACATTAATATGTTTGCTTTGCCCGTGGGTTTGAGCACTGAGAGGAAGGATACAGTCAGGTGAGGGTTTGTGTGTGAATTCCCAGGCCGGGTCTATCCATGGAACTCGCACAGATGGCGAAATGCCACCGGGGACACGGCCCTCCCGAAGTGATGACACTTCCTTAAGCAAAAGGTAATAATAGCCGCCTATTTTTACACCTCGTCCAACAGAGAGCCCTGCGGGCCGGCAGCCCCTGCAACACAGGCTCTTTCACAGTTAGTGGGGAGCGATAGAAAGAGCAAGCCGAGAAGACGCTCACTTACCCCTGGGAGGGTCTTCTGCTCATGGAGGGCACTCTGGGCTTTTAGTGCCGACTCCCGGGCACAGTACGTGAGAAACGCACATCCTGCAAGAGACACAAAGTGTGAGCACAGAGTTACAGGTCGGAATAGGTATACAATATAACACTGTCCTAAACCTCAGAGGTCCCTTCTTCATGTGTACAGAACTCCCCAAACCTCACAAGTCTCTTCTTCATGTGCACAGAGCCCCCCAAACCTCACAGGTCTCCTTTTCACATGTTTATTTGTTGGGGGGCAGGCTTGGCAGAGCCGTACACATAAAATAATTTCGGAATCGTCTGTGTCTTTCCGGGTGAAATCAGCCGGCAGCCTGGCAGGGGCCGGTTACATGCACACCTACTGACACGACACGCAGTTAGCGGGTGATTTGGTTACACGCAGCCCGTGTCTTGGGTTACGCCCGTATACACAGTGGCAATTCTCAGTATCCCCAGCCAGGAGACGCGCCCCAGCAATGCCACAGACGCTTCCGAATGTGAGTCACGGGGGACCTGACCCTGCCAGGCGTCCAGTCCCCGATGCCCAGATATCTACACACCTGCTACAAGAAATGATCCATCCTGTTTTTGAATTCAAATTACCCCAGCTCCCCTATCCCCCTGTCCCCCAGCTCCCTTATCCCCCTGTCCCTCAGCTCCCCTGCCCCCCAGCCCCCCAGGCCCCCTACCCCCCAGTCTTCTTCAACCCTAGCAATATTTTTCTGTAAATAAACAGCTTCTCACCAAAAAAAAATAGTACGTTTTAGCATACCCCCGCTCTCCTCTCTCTTTATCACCATACGCCCTCTCCCTTCTCTCCTCATTATCATATTCTCTCCTGGTTTATCATATCCGCTCTCCTTTCTCTCCTGTTTTATCATATGCCCTTTCTCTCTTTTTTATCTTATCCCCTCTCCTTTCTCTCTGTTATCAATCCTACTCTCCATTCTCACAAAAAAATTTCCCCTCTGCCTTCTCACCTTTATTTTATCATAACCCCCTTTCCCTTCTCTCTGTACCACCATACCCCCTCTCCCTTCTCTCTCTGTATCACCATACTCCCTCTCCCTTCTCTCTCTGTACCACCATACCCCCTCTCCCTTCTCTCTCTGTATCACCATACCCCCTCTGCCTTCTCTCTCTGTATCACCATACCCCCTCTCCCTTCTCTCTCTGTACCACCATACCCCCTCTCCCTTCTCTCTCTGTATCACCATACCCCCCTCTCCCTTCTCTCTCTGTACCACCATACCCCCTCTCCCTTCTCTCTCTGTATCACCATACCCCCCTCTCCCTTCTCTCTCTGTATCACCATACACCCTCTCCCTTCTCTCTCTGTATCACCATACCCCCTCTCCCTTCTCTCTCTGTATCACCATACCCCCTCTCCCTTCTCTCTCTGTATCACCATACCCTCTCCCTTCTCTCTCTGTATCACCATACCCCCCTCTCCCTTCTCTCTCTGTATCACCATACCCCCTCTCCCTTCTCTCTCTCTGTATCACCATACCCCCTCTCCCTTCTCTCTCTGTATCACCATACCCCCTCTCCCTTCTCTCTCTCTGTATCACCATACCCCCCTCTCCCTTCTCTTTCTGTATCACCATACCCCCCTCTCCCTTCTCCCTCTCTGTATCACCATACCCCCCTCTCCCTTCTCTTTCTGTATCACCATAACCCCCTCTCCCTTCTCTCTCTGTATCACCATACCCCCCTCTCCCTTCTCTTTCTCTGTATCACCATACCCCCCTCTCCCTTCTCTTTCTGTATCACCATAACCCCCTCTCCCTTCTCTCTCTGCATCACCATACCCCCCTCTCCCTTCTCTCTCTCTGTATCACCATACCCCCCTCTCCCTTCTCTCTCTCTGTATCACCATACCCCCTCTCCCTTCTCTCTCTCTCTGTATCACCATACCCCCTCTCCCTTCTCTCTCTGTATCGCCATACCCCTTGTCCCTCTGTATCACCATACCCCCCTCTCCCTTCTCTCTCTCTGTATCACCATACCCCCTCTCCCTTCTCTCTCTGTATCACCATACCCCCTCTCCCTTCTCTCTCTGTATCACCATACCCCCCTCTCCCTTCTCTCTCTGTATCACCATACCCCCCTCTCCCTTCTCTCTCTCTGTATCACCATACCCCTTCTCCCTTCTCTCTCTCTGTATCACCATACCCCCCTCTCCCTTCTCTCTCTCTGTATCACCATACCCCTTCTCCCTTCTCTCTCTGTATCACCATACCCCCTCTCCCTTCTCTCTCTGTATCACCATACCCCCTCTCCCTTCTCTCTCTGTATCACCATACCCCCCTCTCCCTTCTCTCTCTCTGTATCACCATACCCCTTCTCCCTTCTCTCTCTGTATCACCATACCCCCCTCTCCCTTCTCTCTCTCTGTATCACCATACCCCTTCTCCCTTCTCTCTCTGTTAACCACTCCACTCTTCATTCTCAGAAAGAATTTTCCCTCTGCCCTTTCTCCTATGTTTTATCATATCTCCACTCTATCACCATATCCCTTCTCCCTTCTCTTTCTATCACCATATCCCTTCTCTTTCTATCACCATATCCCCTCTCCCTTCTCTCTCTACCACTATATCCCTTCTCCCTTCTTTTTCTATCACCATATCCCCTCTCCCGTCTCTCCTGTTTTATCAAATCTCTCTCTCTTTGGGTGTACCCAAACTACGCAAGTCACTCAGATCATAATATATGTAACGCCATTACTTTAATTAATTGGTTAATTAATGTTTACATACCCCCCAATAAAAAAACAAACAAATAAAAAAAAACAAAAGATCTTTAGCAAAAAAACATGTACGATTCAGCTTGGCACCCCCTCATCTGGCGGAGCATGTTGAAAGGCTGTCACAGAAATGTTTAAAGCCATTTGATTCCCAACATGGTTTTTTGTTGTGTTTCAGTGGCATGAAGTGGTCACCATCCATCAAAACCGGCACCCACTGGGTTAACAGTAAACCAATTAAGTGGTCTTTACGGTCCATTACTGCGGCTTTGGGGTCTCATAAAAGTAAAAGGGAGGATTAACAGGGGTATGGGGGGGTCTGGACCAGGCATTCTCACATCCAGCTTCCCAGGAACAGAACAAACCCAGCAAATCCAGTGATGTTTGTATTCTGTGTGTGATTTGCACAGCGCAGGCAATATACACAGCTCTGTACCGCACAGCCAGCTAATGCAAAGCATGAAACACAACAGGTATAAAAGCAGAATGCACTGTATTTATGCCACCACTAAGAGGCTCACAGGTATAATGGGAGACCCTGTCCCAAAGAGCTTACAGTCTAGCAGTATAATGGGAGACCCTGTCCCAAAGAGCTTACAGTCTAGCACTATAATGAGAGACTCTGTCCCAAAGAGCTTACAGTCTAGCGGTATAATGGGAGACCCTGTCCCAAAGAGCTTACAGTCTAGCGGTATAATGGGAGACCCTGTCCCAAAGAGCTTACAGTCTAGCAGTATAATGGGAGACCCTGTCCCAAAGAGCTTACAGTCTAGCGGTATAATGGGAGACCCTGTCCCAGGAGCTTACAGTCTAGCGGTATAATGGCAGACCCTGTCCCAAAGAGCTTACAGTCTAGCAGTATAATGGGAGACCCTGTCCCAAGGAGCTTACAGTCTAGTGGTATAATGGCAGACCCTGTCCCAAGGAGCTTACAGTCTAGTGATATATTAGGAGAGTGTAGGGCTGCCCTGGCAGGGCTTATATTAAAGGTCTGGTTCACAGGGGAGTGCGGCGAGGGGTGTATGATGGTACAGAGGGGTGGTCCTGTGTTTATCCGGAGACTTAGGCCTGTGACGTCCTGTTTGACAAGATGGGAAGGATTTACCCTTCTGTTCCCACACCCCCACCCCCCAGCTTAACCAGTGCTGCTTCATTAAGTGTTTTTTGATCTTTTTGTCCTGTCCCCTGCCATCTGTCACAGAGTCTTCCTCGCATCTCCTCCCCCACCCACAGCATTCCCCAGCCTGTCACCCCTCGGTGGAACTCAACGACACACACACTGTCCGCCGGCCACAGGGGCATTGTTCTCCAGGGCTGGGGTCCATCCCTGACCCCCATAAACCAGCACTGACCAACCACGTCACCGAGACCCCTTCTCTCCATCTCTCTGCATCTCCCTGGCCCTCGCTCCCCATCTCCCTGGCCCTCATCTCCTTGGCTCTCACCCCCATCTCCCTTGCCAATCTCTCTGGCCCTTACTCCCAATTTCTCTAGCCCTCACTCCCTATCTCTTTGGTCCTCACTCCTTATCTCCTTGGCTCTCACTCCCCATTTCCCTGGCCCTCACTCCCCATCTCTCTGGCCCATCTCTTGTCATCTCTCTTTGTCTCTCTCTCTGTCTCATTGGTAACCCCCTTTGGGGATGACCCACCTGCTTTCTGTCTTCCCCTCTTTGTTAGGCATTCCCTGCTCTTCTCCCTCCACCTGTCAGTCATCTTTGTTTCCCCCACTCATCACTGTTTTCCGTGTCCCCTCTCTGGGTTATTCCTCCTCATCTCTACCAACAAACCTTCCAATCTCCTACTGACTTTCATCAAAAAATCCCATTCTATTTTCCTTCTGCTGCCCTGGTGTCCTCTCCTTCGCCCTCATTTACTTCCAATCTCCCTCCTTTTGGCACACTCGGTCCCCTGTGCTCTCCGTGCCCCTCCTTACTTTCCCCCACACACCTTTGCCATTCTCTCCCTTTCAATCCCCCTTCTCCTAATCGCATGTCCTCGCCTCCTCAGCAGCATCCTCTCCCCTCTGCTCTTACCTTTGTGCATCCCTGTGAATTTATCCTTGATGACTGTAAGTTCATAAATTTTCCCAAACTGCTCGAAGATGGGCTTGAGGTCCTTCTCCTCCAGGTTCCTGGGAATCTGCCCGATGAAAAGTTTGATGGCATCTGGCTCCTTCATTGGGGCGAGGTGGGTACAGGGGAGAGGGGCACGAAAGGCACGAGCGAGCAGACTCCCACTGCTCTGAGTCCTGCAGGGTGCTGGTTGTGCCTCTGGGTGCTTGCTTAGTGCCAGGCCAGCCTGAGAAGTGCCCCTGCTACGTCTGCCTCGGAGTGGTGCAGCTTGCAGGGCAGTTAATTAGAGTATCGATCCCACAGTCCGTGGACAGAGACTTCAGGTTCTTTTTTTTTTTGAGGGGGGTTATTGATCCAGACCTCTTCCCCCCTCCTCTGGAAACAGATGCTTCTCCCTTCAGTGGATCTTGAGGTCTGATGGCAAATCTTTTCTTTCTCAACAACTGCCCCCTCCCTCCTCTGCCGAGAGTCCGCCCCAGCCTGACAAGGGATGATGTCAGAGTGAGGGGCTGTGGGTAAAGTGACACGCACATCAACAAACGCACAAGCCGACAGGGGCTGGGGATTGGTTCAGATGGCAGGCGCAGACTGCCGAAGGTACCACAACTCCCATCAATCTCCTTCACACATCCACAGGCACAGCAGCTGGTGTGGACTATAACTCCCACTGGGGCAGAGGCATATTCATGTACATATAGCAGCCACTCTAACTGATCTGGCTGGCTGAGGGTGCAGTGAGTGGTAGTCCACCGCTGAGGATGGATAGATTGCCCCCAGCAGGGCAGAAGATCACATAATATATATAGTGGCAGGAGGGAGTTGTCGATTACTATAGGGGGTGATTGGTGCATCCCTTGTGACCTTGCCAGATCTCATAGGGTTAATCCAGTGTACCGTGAGAACTGGTTTCATTGGGTCTTTACTGGGGGGGGGGGGCTTTATTTAACACCCAGCCCTCGCACTGCCCTGCCTGCTACTTCTGTGCTGGGGTAGGTAGGGGGCATGGGACCCGGCACACCTGCTGGGGGGGGCAGACGCTGACAGTTTGTAGACGCTCCCTGGATTGGCCATTGTTCTGCTGCTCTCCTTGGTGCTGAATCCCATAGACTGGGGGATGGGAGGGAGAGCTGGGGAAGGAAGGAAGGCAAGGTGTGTGAGAGGAGGGGACACACATATGTACACATTGCACACACGTAAACACACATGCACACTCTAACACATTACACATGGAGGGGGCGATCAGCAACTCCCAGTCTCTCCACTGAGCTGGGATCAGCAGGAGGGGCTGCTAACCCCTGGAATGCTGGTAACCTCTGCCAGTGTCTGAGAGACAGGGAGGGGGCAGTTTGCCGAGACACAGACCGCTGTCCATGGTGCTGACTGCTCTGTACTCTGTACCAGCAAATCGGGCCAACAACTACACACAACGAGCCGGGAATCTCCAGGGGATGGGATCTCCCCATTATACCACTAGACTGTAAGCTCTTGGGACCGGGTCTCCCATTATACCACCAGACTGTAAGCTCTTGGGACAGGGTCTGCCATTATACCGCTGGGACTGTTAGCTTTGTATTACCAGTACCCCCCCCCGTGCTGCTATTACAGAGCCGAGATCATCTCCAGCGGGTCCGGGTGGTCCGTGGTTATGGGGGATGGGGCATTTGGTGTAGTTGGGGGAGGGAGTTCTTGGCCTCCCCAGATGTACACGCTGTGATTCCTGCGAGCTGTTTCCCCAGGCGTGCCGAATGACTGACAAACGCTCAGAACCCCGACATGTGAAAGATGGTCTCCCGACCCGGGGACGGCGACACGCATCGCAACGAGAGATCAGGACGCCATCATCCTCCTAATAAGTGACAGCGACGTGAGGACGCTCTGCCGGGAGCGCCATCATCTGCAGCGCGCGCATTAGCCGGGTAAATGTCACCAAGCATCTCGTTCCTTCGCTAGCCAGGGCAACCAACGGCAAGTGCAAAAGATATACCCCAAACGAACCGGGGAAAAGGCTAACCCTCAATCGCAAGGGGTTCCCTTCCATCGCTCCTCATACAGCCGGGGAGAAAACTACCAAAGCACAGAAAACACAATCCCTAAGCGACTGCTCCTCCTGGCGCGTAGCGGCGGGTCTTGGACAGGCCGCCAACTTTAGGAGGCACTTTGGCCGGCAGATACTCCCATGGCAGATATGGCAGCAGGGGTCTCTCTGAAGGGGGCTGCTGGTGATCTAGTGAGCGCAAGTACGCACTAATGTAATAGAGTGTGCGTCCGCGCCTGTCTTTTCTCTGGAACCACAGAATAGCGACTGACATTCTGTGCTTCCTGGGAGAGTACAGCACCTGCCCCCGGGTGCCCCGCTCCCCCGAATTAATCAGGGTTGGCAATTGTATTATTTTGTATCAATTACCCCCCCCCCGCCAAAACTGAAGAAAAAATGGCCAACGATCCAACCTGAACCTAAAGGCAGGAGGATCATTCTCGCGTCTCTTCACCTGCACGGCATCTGGATACGGAGCCGGCAGCTCGCGTCTCTTCACCTGCACACTTGCTCCTCGATCCGCTATCACGGCGTGAACCTTCCGTAATCCGGTAATTGATGGCGGCCGGCGCTCTCCCCGCCGCGGTGCGGACAATTCTATATAAAGCACCGGGGGAGTATATTTAGTATGAGCTGATATTCGCATGTATATTTTCAGACCAACGTGCCGGCGGATGTGCGATCCTCCAATTAAAATAATAAAACCATCACGCCTCAGGATGCAAGCTGAGCCCCCCGCGTCCGACGCATACGTTAATTAAAGACCAAAAAACAGCTACAATCTGATATAAAGAAGCATGCGATAAACAGTAATATAATAGATTGTGAGCTCACAGGGAGAGGGAAGAACTAAATATTATCCAGTTACTCCTCATCACGCGCATTCTCAAAATAAGACTTAAAAGTCTGTGATTCAGGCAAAAACTTTTATTGGACTCACGATGTGAGACAAATCCCTGATGTCGTTATTAGGAGACAGAATTTCACACCTACAATCCTCAGGGGCTCCCCGCGGACCACCTCGTCTCTGCCAATAGCCTTAATCACCATCGTTTTATTCACAGGAGGTCAGAGGTCGAAGTGGAGGGGGGGGAGTCGCACAGTGTGATGGATTAGTGCGCATTGTCCGTGATTTGTTCACTCGCTGGCAGTTAATTCTTGGCCTCTGATATAGAGTGTGCATGCAGTACACATATGAGGGGGTATATGGAGTGTGCATGCAGTACACATATGAGGGGGTATATGGAGTGTGCATGCAGTACACACATGAGGGGGTATATGGAGTGTGCATGCAGTACACACATGAGGGGGTATATGGAGTGTGCATGCAGTACACACATGAGGGGGTATATGGAGTGTGCATGCAGTACACACATGAGGGGGAATATGGAGTGTGCATGCAGTACACACATGAGGGGGTATATGGAGTGTGCATGCAGTACACACATGAGGGGGTATATGGAGTGTGCATGCAGTACACACATGAGGGGGTATATGGAGTGTGCATGCAGTACACACATGAGGGGGTATATGGAGTGTGCATGCAGTACACACATGAGGGGGTATATGGAGTGTGCATGCAGTACACACATGAGGGGGTATATGGAGTGTGCATGCAGTACACACATGAGGGGGAATATGGAGTGTGCATGCAGTACACACATGAGGGGGTATATGGAGTGTGCATGCAGTACACACATGAGGGGGTATATGGAGTGTGCATGCAGTACACACATGAGGGGGTATATGGAGTGTGCATGCAGTACACACATGAGGGGGTATATGGAGTGTGCATGCAGTACACACATGAGGGGGTATATGGAGTGTGCATGCAGTACACACATGAGGGGGTATATGGAGTGTGCATGCAGTACACACATGAGGGGGTATATGGAGTGTGCATGCAGTACACACATGAGGGGGTATATGGAGTGTGCATGCAGTACACACATGATGGGGTTATAGTGTGCATGCAGTACACACATGATGGGGTATATAGACTGTGCATGCAGTACACACATGATGGGGTATATGGAGTGTGCCTGCAGTACACACATGATGGGGTATATAGAGTGTGCGGGCAGTACACACATGATGGGGTATACAGAGTGTGAGGGCAGTACTCGCACGATGGGGCATATAGTGTGTGTACAGTACACCTGGGGTATATAGAGTGTGCGGGCAGTACACACATGATGGGGTATATGGAGTGTGCATGCAGTACACACATGATGGGGTATATGGAGTGTGCGTGCAGTACACACATGCTGGGGTATATGGTGTGTGCCTGCAGTACACACATGATGGGGTATATAGAGTGTGCGGGCAGTACTCACATGATGGGGTATATGGAGTGTGCGTGCAGTACACACATGATGGGGTATATGGAGTGTGCGGGCAGTACACACATGATGGGGTATATAGAGTGTGCGGTCAGTACTCACATAATGAGGGGGGTATAGAGTGTGCGGGCAGTACTCACATGATGTGGGGGGTATAGAGTGTGCGGGCAGTACTCACATTATGAGGGGGGTATAGAGTGTGCATGCAGTACACACATGAGGTGGTGCAGAAGCTGGCTACAGGCCACACATCTTCTATGAGACTAGTAATGCCCCAGATAATACCCCTCTGCAATATAAATGCAGATACATACCAGACACATCCAGGACCCCCCCCAACACGTCCCTGAGGACCCCGTCCCTGTTCCCCCTCTACTAATTGGAAGGCATTTGCCGGTGAGGCCACTTCACAATAGAAAGGGTCTTATATTAATTACGCGCATGATGAGGGTCCAGCATTCCCCAAGGGTCACCATCTGCTGGGGGGCAGGGTGGGGGGGACTACTCAACCCTGTTCTCCATTCATCCCCTGCTCTAATCTCTCAATGAAGCACCAGGGCAGGAGGGGGGTCTCTGCCTGCAATCCCTCCTCCTGCCCCCTCAATCCTTTCACTGGCAGAGGGCCAGCTATACAGCGAGGCCTGAAGGACGAGGCATCTCCCCGGCTTTTGGGACTGATCCATTGTGTCAGCCATACACTGTGTCCTGCAGGCAAAATGCCCAATTTGCCCCAGACTGCTTATCGCAGGCACAAAAAAAGGTTAGGGGGGTAATAGTGTCTTTACCCAAACACAAAACAGATTGCAAGCTCTTTAAACTAGAGAGTCAAGAATCTCATGCCGAATCTACAAAGCTTGACTGTGTTTCTTCAAAGAGCTTTGTGAATAAGAATAATGCCACAAAAATATCTAAAACCGCTGGAACAGTAATGTAATGAAATGATCTCTAATGTATCACCAAGTAACGTGCAAACGGCATGGATCATGTCGCGCTCGCTGTATCAGAGGAGACTCCGGTGCCCACAAGAGAAAGTCAGTCGGCCTCACAAGAGTTCCTCGCCCTCCAACCAGGTCCCCCTCAGGTTGAGCCTTTTGACTTTGGGACTTTCTGAAGATCCTCCGGGCCTGAGGACAGATTCTAATGTTCTCACATCATTCTGATCCCGCGCTGCCTGCCTATTGGTGGCCTTCTCATCATTCTGATCCCGCGCTGCCTGCCTATTGGTGACCTTCTCATCATTCTGATCCCGCGCTGCCTGCCTATTGGTGACCTTCTCATCATTCTGATCCCGCGCTGCCTGCCTATTGGTGACCTTCTCATCATTCTGATCCCGCGCTGCCTGCCTATTGGTGACCTTCTCATCATTCTGATCCCGCGCTGCCTGTCTATTGGTGACCTTCTCATCATTCTGATCCCGCGCTGCCTGTCTATTGGTGACCTTCTCATCATTCTGATCCCGCGCTGCCTGCCTATTGGTGGCCTTCTCATCATTCTGATCCCGCGCTGCCTGCCTATTGGTGACCTTCTCATCCTTCTGATCCCGCGCTGCCTGCCTATTGGTGACCTTCTCATCCTTCTGATCCCGCGCTGCCTGCCTATTGGTGGCCTTCTCATCATTCTGATCCCGCGCTGCCTGCCTATTGGTGGCCTTCTCCTCATTCTGATCCTGCGCTGCCTATTGGTGACCTTCTCATCATTCTGATCCCGCGCTGCCGCCTCTCATCAGTGATCTTCTCATCATTCTGATCCCGCGCTGCCTATTGGTGACCTTCTCCTCATTCTGATCCCGCGCTGCCGCCTCTCATCAGTGATCTTCTCCTCATTCTGATCCCACGTTGCCTGCCTCTCATCAGTGACCTTCTCATCATTCTGATCCCGCGTTGCCGCCTCTCATCAGTGATCTTCTCCTCATTCTGATCCCGCGCTGCCTGCCTATTGGTGACCTTCTCATCATTCTGATCCCACGTTGCCGCCTCTCATCAGTGATCTTCTCATCATTCTGATCCCGCGTTGCCTAAATCTCCAGTCTTTCTGCCTACCCCAACCTGATTCCCGGGTTGCTGCTGGAATAATAATGACCAATAAAGCAAAGCATTTGTGCTTTGTTTTGTGTCCTTCACCATGACCTGTGTCTGTATTTTCCTCCGAGTCTTTGGACTCGGTCCCCTCTCGTGCCGCTGTCCTGAAGTCTCTAATCGTGGGTATGAGTAGATGCTTCTACACGTCACAGAGGATGTCTCGCAACATCCGATTCCTTCCTGTATAACAGCACCGATTATATAGCCATTTAAATCCCATCACCCTGGGGATCTCGGCCCATAAATCCTGCCTCTGTGACAGACGAACTGGGCAATTACAGACCCCCCGGCGTATGGAGCTGCACAAAACGCCAGCGCTCTACACCAATCCCGACAGCCGTCTCGAGGAGGAAAATGTATTTATCCGAGAATGATTTCCTCTCTGGTTTCACGATGGGAACATATCCGCTTTACAGTACATAATTAAAGGGATTCCTCCTCCACCCCTAGCAGGGAATAGGGCAGATAGGGTAGGTTTGGAGAGGGTAGAGGCAGGGCCCGAGGAGAGAGAGCTATCTCCCACATTAATTAGTTTCCAGTTAATTAAACAGCCTTCTGCTTCCGACCGTCAAACCTAGCTCAGCTAGAGACTCCGAGCACACGCAGCCTGCTCAGCACCATGCTTGCCGAGACAGGAGACCCCAATATTCCACAACCCCGTCCTGGCATCCCCTCTCGTTGACCCAAACTCCTTGGGGAATAGGCTGGGGGTGTCCATATGTGGTCCCCCATGGCTGGAGAAGACTTAGGTTGGAGCATGAATATAACAAGACAACCCACCACAGGGTGTGCAGAGGTCGAATAGGAGTCACGCTGGAATCCTTGCTGGTCTACCCCAGTAACGTATGGTCATTACTAGAGATTTTGACCATGACTGCGTGCCGGGCCCCGTACTTAAACTAAATCCTCCGCTTGCCAATTATTCTCCAAAACTGATGTCTGCCTGGATGTGCAAGGAGCGTTTGGAGATCTCCTGGTGGCCTTTTGAGGAGCAGGGACATCGCTGTCTCATCTGAGATCTCTTAATGAATGCCGTTTATCCCCATTAGATCTCCAGGTACAAGGAGCACAGAGTGCATGTAGCCTGCAGCTGCACGCTCTCCACCCCTAACACAAAGTGAACGTGCCTTGGGCAAGAAGAACTCAGCAGAACTAAATTCTAGCGGAGATCTCACCAGGGATCTATAGGATGGGATCACTAGATCTCTGTGTCCTCCTGGAGATCCACTCTATAGAACTGATCACAATACTCTAGTGGGAAGGATCCCCAATACCCAGTCTTGGCATTGTGCTGGGTGTCTGCGGGGCCCTCACTGGACTCTGCTCCCACTTTGGTTGCTACGAGCCGGGAGATTACAGCCATCTGCCTATCTCGGCTCCACATTCACTCTTATTTACAGAGAGAAATCCAGCCGCACCTGCCGTACCCATCCCCCAACACACTCCACAACAACAGCCACATGCCAGGCTACAACGGTACACAGCAACACAATGACACACACATAGTATCAAACATTACACGCCACTCAATACACAGCAACACAATGACACACACATAGTATCAAACATAACACAACAACACAATGACACACACATAGTATCAAACTTTACACGCCACTCAATACACAGCAACACAATGACACACACATAGTATCAAATATAACACAGCAACACAATGACACACACACAGTATCAAATATAACACAACACAATGACACACACATAGTATCAAACATTACACGCCACTCAATACACAGCAACAGCCACATGCCAGGCTACAACGGTACACAGCAACACAATGACACACACATAGTATCAAACATTACATGCCACTCAATACACAGCAACACAATGACACACACATAGTATCAAACATAACACAACAACACAATGACACACACATAGTATCAAACATAACACAACAACACAATGACACACACATAGTATCAAACATTACACGCCACTCAATACACAGCAACACAATCACACATAGTATCAAACATAACACAACAACACAATGACACACACATAGTATCAAACGTTACACGCCACTCAATACACAGCAACACAATGACACACACATAGTATCAAACATAACACAACAACACAATGACACACACATAGTATCAAACATTACACGCCACTCAATACACAGCAACACAATGACACACACATAGTATCAAACATAACACAACAACACAATGACACACACATAGTATCAAACATTACACGCCACTCAATACACAGCAACACAAGGACACACACATAGTATCAAATATAACACAACAACACAATGACACACACATAGTATCAAACATAACGCAGCAACACAATGACACACACATAGTATCAAATATAACACAGCAACACAATGACACACACATAGTATCAAATATAACACAGCACAATGACACACACATAGTATCAAACATAACACACAACTCAACAGACAGCAACACAACCAAACAAACCACTGACACTAACACAATGGCACACAGAAACACTGCTACACACAGGTCTATGAGTGATGTGAACACAATGGAGCGTACACAACGAGTGAATGACAGTCATAACAAAGTGTATAGCAATATCCCAGCTGCACAAAGAAACACACACTGCTTCCGTCACACAATGACACGAGTGCACAACGCTGCGCAAGGTGACAATGACAGCGGCACTTCCGGCATCTGAAGGCAGGACCCGCTGCTGGGGGCCACAGTGTTTTCACTACAAAAATACAAAAGACACAAAGATAAAGCCACACAACCCATGGCAATGACACACGCCGGACGCTTGTGTATTTGTAAGATGACAGCGCCGGTATGATTAATCAACACACAGCAGGCGGTCTAATTGCTCCCTAAAACACTCATTAAAAGGGCAATCTGACAAAGGGCAGTCTCTCCCCGGGGCAATCCTTCCAAATCCCCCATAACCCGTTCAGCGCTGGAGTACTCACACCAACCCGCCCACTGGCAATCAAAGGGTTAAAAGCCACGTTTATATGTCCTGAGAGTAAAGATTCACGTGTAAGAAAAGAGCCTGCAGCACACGCAAACCCTGACAAGAGACCACAGAGCTGGCAATCTAATTTATCAAAGCGTGGAGAGGGAGGGAGTGTGTATGAGTGGATGCATTAGGGGTTCAGGGGCAGGCCTGGGGGGGAATAAGAACCCCCGCGCACGTTTCATTTGGGCTGCAATTATATTCCGTCACAGACAGGGTTAATGTGTAGGGCAGACGGGAATCTGCTAACCAGCAGTGTTGACTACAGTGGGGGTTCGTTGGGAGACAGGAGGCTTCTGTCCCATTGTAAGTGGGGATGTTTCCATAGCGAGAGGACACTCCAGCTGTCTCTGTATCAGAGAGGGGCAGTTCCATCACACAATAGATAACGGCACTCAGGGGTCGGCTGGGGACACTGGGTGTGTGTGTGTGGGGGGGGAGCACATTGTCACCAGTTCCAGATGGAATTACTCCATCGCCATTGTTATAACAACGGTCACCCAGGGGGACGTGTACCCCGCGCTGTGCAGGGTGTTACCTGCGGGCCCCGCCAGGAGCCCTAATACTTTTAGGGGTATGAAAGGCCTCAACAGTTGCTGTACCACTTTGCAAACGTAGGCCGGTGAATGGACCCCAAGCCTGACAGGTGCCTGGTAGCCCGGTGTTATTATCTGAATTAAGCTGCTGGTCCATAACAACGGTGATAACAAAAATAAAAATTCAAACAATAACAACAACAAAAATGATAATTAAAACAACAATAACTATAATCACAACAATGATAACAGAAATACTAATTACAACAATAACAATAATATTATATGGCCATGATGCCATAACACAGATCTGACTGACATCACAGTGATGTCATGGATTGGTGGGTAACTAGCACTCAAGGAGGGGGCCGGGTAACCCCCTCAGGTGACGTTTCCATTGATAACGTCACTGGTCAGGCTCCTGAACGAGATCAGACGCCTCCAAGGAAACGGTTACCATGGAGACTGGCAGCTGGGCGAGTCCTTCGGTCAGGTGATCCGTGTTCATAGCAACAAAAGTTACAAGATCCCTAACAACCAGCCCCTAGCAACCGAGCAGCGGCAGCATGAACGAGCCCGACACCGGGGCCCTTGGGCCAGAACAGCAGCACCGGCTCCGGGACTGGGAGGTAGGGACACAGTGTGTGTGTGTGTATGATACACAATGTGTGTGTGTGATACACAGTGTGAGATATACAGTGTGTGTGACATACAATGTGTGTGTGATACACAGTGTGAGATATACAGTGTGTTTGTGTGATATGCAATGTGTGTGTGATATACAGTGTGTGATATACAGTGTGCTTGTGTGATATGCAATGTGTGTGTGATATACAGTGTGTGATATAGTATGTGGGTTATGCATAAAAAGGGGTTCTAGTGAAATTGAAAAATTGTGTTATCCGCATAGCAACCAATGGTTGGCACAGTTCATTGGTTGCTATAGTGATAAGACCACTTTCAAGCCTTTGCACCTGAATCATTTTGATACACGGTGAATCCTGTGTGTAATATGGGGTGGCCGGGCCCCTGCTGTGCTCCCCGCATGCCCCCGGCTCACAGCCATGTCTCCTGCTCGCAGCTCCAGACGCAGCTTCGTAACGAGGGGTATCTGAGGAGTCACCGCGAGGTGGATCTGCTGCTGTCCGGATTTCTGAGGTACGGCCACTTTACTGAGAGTGTAAAAGGGCACACAGACGGGGTACACGGGTGCGGCGTCACGCCTGGTTATGGAGTGGACCCCCGACGCATCTCACTTCTCTGCTCTTCTCCAGGGAGGTTCTGCTGAGACGACCAGAAAACATCCGGGAGTTTGCAGCAGGTAAGGAGAGCTTCTACCTAAATCCTTACCGCCTGATCCCAATCCCCCTACCACCCTTCATGCCCCCTACCACCCTCCATGCCCCCTGCCACCCTTCATGCCCCTTGACTCCCTCCGCACCCCCTACCACCCTCTGTGCGCCCTGCCTCTGCAATCCTCCGCTCCCCCCTGCTACCTCTGTGCCCCCTCCCTCCACACCCCCTGCCACCCTCCAGACCCCAAGTTGTCCATCAAACACTCAGAGGAGCCGGCTGCGAGTGATACTCTATCGTAAAACTGTCACAAAATCGTCCTCCTTTACTAGCTCCCAAATGTAAGTGTCAGTTTATGGGTCTATTTATCTATCCGTCGGCTACAAGGCCATTAAGCAGATGGTGTGAAGCGGTCTGTAATGCTGCCTCCTTACCACCCCACCAGAGGACCCGCAGAACGGCCCTAACGGACCTCCACTGGCCTGTGGCTCGGGGCCCCTCTTTTTGCTCTGTTTGTATAGGAGTGAGCATGTGTGCCGATGTTTTTACGGACAGTTCCACGCTGAAACGGCAGGTTAATGTCTGGCCCCGGCCTGCGCATGTTCTGCCAGCTGGGAGCTTCTCTATAGCCTGTCATGAGAAGGCAGTGCATTAACAGCCGGCCCTTCCTCTGGTGCCTTACAGGTTAAACCTGGCCCCTGTAGACACAGAGGTCTTTAGGAATTTCCGTGTTGTACTCTGTTCACGGTGGCCCCTGCTGCATGGGGCAGAATCTGGTGTAATTACAGACACCCGTCGTTTTTTGGGGGGGCTGCACCGTGCATCGCTGGGGGGGCCGTGACTTTTCTTACAAGAGATGGAGGGGATCTTCCCTCGTCAGAGAGCTAAACATAGCCGGGGCCCCTACAGAGAAAACTGACCCCCGCTCCGTAGATCCCGGCTCTGACAGCTCCCGCTGGCTAATGTGCACCAGACGGCCCCTGAAGATCCATAATGCCTTTTATTAAATCATATTAGTGCTGTGTGATGTGGTTAGACACAAGCATACTCACCCGTTTCCATGGCGACAAGAGTACGTACAAGCAGCTCAGAGACGCCGTGTAACAGACAGGGTTAACCCCATCCTACCCACGCACAAAGCATCCTCTAACCACTGGCTGATACCGGCCCTCAGTCTGTGTGCTGCCCAGGGGCCCCATAGGTACGAGACACCTAGCGCTAAATATCTACAGACGTAGCTTCACGGGCCCCTCCTGATGGGAGATACTTTAACCCACTCCGTGCCACAGCCTCATCAGAGAAAGGGTTAATGTCTCACCAGCTAATGATGTGAAACAGGTGTGTGAGCTGCGATGCTCCGGCCCTTCTCTTTGTTTGGGCTGCACGAGCTTTAATACCCCCAGGGGCAGGTTTAACACCGACAGTGTTCCCAGGGAGCGATGTATACAGACGCTCGGCAGGGTTCAGGAGATACTCAGTAGACTCATATATTCAGCATCTCCACAGCCTTTACCACTTCCACTCGGAAGCGCCGCGTGGCCGTGCTCTCCAGGGGCCAGTCTCTGCGATTTATTTGGCATAATTCGGCCCCCACAGCCTGACCCCAGCTACAGCTCTCATTATATTGCAGAGCACTTCACGAACCCAGAGGTGGCCCGCGGGGTCCGGGAAAAGATGAGATTGAGCAGCACAGGCGAGGGGCCGGGATCCGGCTGAATCCACGCTCCTGACCAGCACTGAAAGCCGTGGGACCCCGTTCGAGTCCGCCTGTCCGTACGTGCCACGGTCCCCCCACCGGCCAACCTTTAATTCCTGCCGGTCCTGTCTTCAAACCGTTTTATTGTGATGTTGATAACCAATAAATGCAGCATTTCCGCAGGTCAGGTAACGAAAAACCCACTGAAAGCGGCAGATTATTGTGTCACCACCAGGGCGACGGCCACTAACCACGGCAACCGCCAATAACCAGGGTGACGGCTGCTAACCACGGCAACCACCAATAACCAGGGTGACGGCTGCTAACCACGGCAACCGCCAATAACCAGGGTGACGGCTGCTAACCAGGCCAACCCCAGCAAAACGTCCGCTAACCAGGGCGACAACAGCTAACCACGGCAACCGCCATTACCCAGGGTGACGGCTGCCAACCAGGGCGACCACAGCTAACCCCGGCAACTGCCACTAACCAGGTTAACAGCCGCTAACCAGGGCGACCCCAGCAAATCAGGGGAATGGCCGCTAACCAGGGGAAGCACAGCTAACCAGGGTGACCACAGCTAACCACGGCAACCGCCATTAACCAGGGCGACGGACACTAACCAGGGCAAACAGCTAACCACGGCGGCGGCCGCTAACCAGGGTGACGGCCGCTAACCAGGGCGACCCCAGCAAATCAGGGGAATGGCCGCTAACCAGGGGAAGCACAGCTAACCAGGGTGACCACAGCTAACCACGGCAACCGCCATTAACCAGGGCGACGGACACTAACCAGGGCAAACAGCTAACCACGGCGGCGGCCGCTAACCAGGGTGACGGCCGCTAACCACGGCGACCCCAGCTAACCAGGGGAACGGCCGCTAACCAGGGGAAGCACAGCTAAACAGAACTACCAAAATGTATAAATAGGTTTTGTGAGGAGAGCCCGAGGACAGTTGTAAAAATGATCAGGAGAGAAGGCAGGATCTCACATGTCCTACTTGGGGAAGAGCGAGAGACATTTAAACATAACGTGTTCCCCGTGGTACGTTTATACGTCTGCTGGTACGCACCCCGTCCGATGGGTTCTCAGCCGGATGTATAATTCTGATGTGGAGATGCCCCCCCCCCCCGTCACATGCTCCCTACCCCCACCCCAATCTCAGCAGCAGCTGCCTGGGGGATCCGAGTATCCGGGGATGGAGACCCCCAGGGGGCAGGTGCTGCCGGATTACCAGGAGGGGGAGGGGGTAGCTATCCTCTCAATGCCCGACGAGCCAGCAAAAGAAATTCCTGCTCTGAAAGCGCCCCCCAGTGACCAGCGCATGACACTGTGCATCCCTTCAGTCTGATGTGACAGCTTCCGGGTATCGGCCAAGTCCATGCACTACATTACTGGCTTTACTAGTATAACAGGACACAGAGTAAGACCTCCAAGCCCCCGTTGGGCAGGACTCGCAAGTGTCAGACGTGGCGTTTCCCAGCTGATGGACGCCACGATCTACACTAAGGGATTAAGTAAGCGCCAAGGAGGGAAAAAAGAATAGCTTCACCCAACCGGCAGGGTCGTAGGGGGCACCCCATCTACCCCTGCAGAGATCACAGCTTCCAGGCGGGTGTATGTTCTACCCGGGATAGATAGGCAAACGTGACGTTGTTTTAAACAGTGTTTAAAGATGAGAGACCCCCCTTCCAGTCTCTCCTCTCTCTCCCGTGGCTGAGGACCCAGTGTGGTTATGAATGGCTACAAACCATCACGTGCCAGTATCACTCGGGCTCAGCCTGGTCGCCAGGACCCAAGCATGGAGTGCCGTGATGCTCATTTATGGTGGTCCGCATTCCCACATGTAAAGTCTCGCCTGCTTTAAGACGCTCCTTCATATGTGACCAGACTGTTCCTAACGTGCAACGTAGAGCCACGCCACAGCCTATGGGCCAGACGTAGAATCCCACCACCGTCGGTGAGACGCTACCGGAGATCCATCGGCAGCAGCTCTCTACAACCCAAGCCACGGGGTCATTGGATGATTGTGTGGCGCCACCTTGTGTGTGTAGTGTGCATTACACTGTGCACTCCATGCTCGTCCCCGCTTTAAAAACGATATCTTTCTCGGAGCTTCATCCACTGCTCCGCCGCCGTCGCTTGGAACCCTATTTACTGCGGGTAAGCTTGGACACGACGGAATCTCATATCAAACCCACTGTTTTTATAGCTCTTCCGTGTGACTTGCGTAAGAATTACTATGAGCATGTTTCTCTACAGAAACTTCAGTTTTGGTAAATTTACCATATCCATATCACAAATTACAACAAAAAGCTAAATGACAATCGCAAGCCAACAATTTCACGCCGCTAGCCAGATATTATCCAACAAACCGTAGCGAAGGTGCCATCTACCCCCTCCACGCGCGGGGCTGTGCAGCCGACACACTCCCCTACTCCAGCCGGCGGCGGCCAGGAGAGCAGTTTCAGAAATATTATGAACCAGATGGAGAAGTAGATAGCGTAGCCTTAACACGGGCCACGTTTCCTCTCCAAAGGTCTTTATTTTGTCTTGTATCTATTCATCTAAAAATGAGTCATTGTCCTAATTAAATCTTCCCGAGGATTCTATACCGATTTCCTGTGCTAAACGGGTTACGTGCAGTAAACGGCGCGCTGCCTTTCCTCTCCAAATCAGATTCCAAAATTATTCAACCCCATCGGTTGTAGAATAATAATCCTTTCAGGCCCTTAAGGCTTGACTTCCAAAGACATCAGGAGCTCAAGAATTCCTTCAAGCCACAGGTCAGCGTGCGTATGTGTGCGTGCGTGCGTGCGTGCGTGCGTGCGCGAGAAACAGGTAGACTGACTGGCTCACATATGTTCATTTTATCATCTAGTAATATTACACTAACACACATTATTACGCAAGAAGAAAACGCACCCATCCGGGGCTACAATGAGACCAACCAACAAAGAGAGAAGAACGCTGCCCAAGCTGTGAAAGAATACAAATCCCGTTCTGAAACTCATTTACGTTCCTGAATTATACACAATACATTTTGCCTGGAATATATATATATATTGCCAATTCATTGGTGGTTATTCTCATGGAATTTACAAGGCGTGTTAATTTGATCTTGTTTTGCATTTTATCCATATGTTTATCCATATGTTTATATATATATATATATATATATATATATATATATATATATATATATATATATATATATATATATATATATATATATATATATATTACACACACAAAGAAGTATATTTGGTATATTTTGCAAATTCTTCCCCCAAACCAAAAGATTTGTGAAAGGCTTCCTTTTGTATTGCGAACACTGTCCGAAACCCATCAAAACCTCTAGCCGGCTCACACTTTGCATATTAGAACTCCAGTAGGGTTATGACTGCGCATGTATGAACAGCGGTTGTACGTAGTGGGATTATGGGACATCTCAAGGGGCGGAATAAATCAGCGCATGAACAAAGGACTGCCATCACTGCTGACAGTGAGAGAGCATCATCCCAACAACCGCCATCACAGAACCAGTAAAATACGCCCGCCACCAGTCTGCTTTAAAGCAGCACGCAACGTGTTTCAATGCATGAGCGCAGGCTTGGGGCAAACTCTACGAAAGGCGGACGTCCCGTGAACCCAATGAACCCAAATGTCCGGCCGGGACCCCTGGCGCGCGTCCGCCCCTCCTAACAGGTCCCGTTCCATGTTTCACCATTTCCCATCTTGCTTTTTACAAACGTATCGCTATGTAACCGGTCGCTTCGGATTTTGTTTTATTACAAACTTCTTTACAACCGAGACAACGTTAGGACCGTTGGCCAGAGGAGCCGCGTCCCGCTTCCTAGAAACGTCCTGTATGAGAGTCAGCACAGAGTCTCGGGTCTTCCAGTGCCAGAACAGCCGGTCTTGTGTTACAAAACGCAACAAAACCACGGATGAGTCGGTCTGCCGGTCGGCTGCCCAACAAACCCGCATTGACCGCGGCGGATAATCCCATGTCCTGCCTGCCTCTGCCCGTCACTCGGGTCCGTCGTCCGACAGGGGCTCTTTCAGCTCCGCGGGCGCTTGCTTAGACAGCCAGTACTTGTAACGTTTGGTCTTCGGTTTCTCAAAGTTCACAACAGACATTGGCATCCGCACCGTGTCGATACCATTCACCTGAAACACACAGAGAGCGACACTCAGTCCAGAATCCACAGATACAAGCGGAGCGGTGGGACAGCCACATCTCCACGCAGGATATGTGCTGGAAACCGTCTCCACCCCACCTCGTAACCCAGTAGCAAACACATACCGTCACCTCGCACCAGTACTCTCCCCATCTCGTTATAGGCTCGTCTGGAATCTTCAAGGCCTCTAATGGAACCACAACTCCCAGCTGGAGACAGTAAAGATTTGCATTTTAGCCTCTAGGTGGTACAAGGATGCCCGTCTTATAAAGCCCAATACCCTGTGCTAGTTTGCCCTGTCCCTGGGTCTGCACGCTGCCACCAGGGTAACCTACCTATTTATTTCCAATTCTGAACTGAGTGACGGCGGCTTCATGCAGTGCTTAATCATCCGTTGCTGCCCCGGAGGCAGCCAAACCAATCTTGTTATTTGGCATAAAGAAAAACGTGCTATTTCATCAGCAGTCACTGCCAGCTATAAAAGGTCCAGCGCTGGGGTGGGTTTGCTGCTCCCCCGGCTGCGATTGTCATTCTGCGTGTCGAGTGAACTACATCGCTTTCAGTCGTCACGTTCCGTGCTGTTAAAACCTTTTCGTGGCCATTGAATAAAACAAAACCAACGCTCTCCTAACCAGGCACCCGACGCTTACTTTAGGGCTCCGGTAGCAACTCGCTGTGTGACTGCTTCCCCCAGCCGGGTCACCGCCATGGAGGGGCAGAAGCCGGGCCACCGCCATGGAGGGGCAGAAGCCGGGTCACCGCCATGGAGGGGCAGAAGCCGGGCCACCGCCATGGAGGGGCAGAAGCCGGGCCACCGCCACACAGCTTCCTTTTAGGTGAATTAAAATGTGTTTTGGCGCAGGTAACACACAGCGGTATCTTCCACCTGCGGACACGCAGCGGGGTACTACAGAGATCAGTACCAACACACTATCTTGGACTAGAAGCCACACCGTAGAATATCTAGAGGAATAATCTGATTTTTAACCTCTTTGGCCATGTGTGTAAACTCAAAGCAACTCAAAGTTTCCTTCCTACACAACGGACTTTTAAAACCTATTATGTCAAGTTATTACTTTTATAAACTGTCGTTGCCATAGCATTATCACAGATGCAGATCACTCACGTTTTTCAGGAAGTTTCTGCTCACGATCTCTTTATTCAGCTCCCATTTCACGTTGTTCTTCATGCCGACCTCCAGACGGGAATTTTGTAAAAATTTCACAGTCTGAAAAACACAAGCACACAAAGTAACAGCTGCAAACAAGGCCAGTGAGGGCCAGAGGAAGAGCCGCATGCCTGTATGTGCCTGCGCAGGCAGTCTTAACCTATACGTGTGGGGGGTGCATTAATCTATAGAGAGATGAAATGTTTAGACTGCTCAGTCGCTCCTTTCTCACCATTTCTCCCGTCCACGTCTGAGTCTTCTGGCCTCCAACACCTTCCTGTTGCTTCTGGTGACAACAGAAAAGAAAGGGACGCAGCCTTAGGATCACTGATGGCGACGGTTACGTCTGCAGGGCGTTGCGTGAATGATCTGCACACGCCGATAAACTCACCCTCTTCTCTTCCTCAAACATCTGCTTGTTCTCCGGTGACGGATAGACTGCAAGACCCTGCGCCAACAGCTTGTTCCTACCAAGGGCTTTATCCACTAAGATGGTCTGCCCACGTCCACCAAGCTCTGCATGAGGAGAGGACGACAGCCAATCAGGGAAGAAGGGCTAATCCTTTCAAACATTCTCTCTTTATACACCCTGTCTGGGTGCGGGGAACGGGCGAGCTCTGGTCAGAGGACCAAGGAGAAGCGAATTTCATGAACTCTGCTTTCACTCAAATGGAGGAATACAAGCACGTTGGCTCGGATTTGAAAGTAAGGCTATTAGGAGCAATGGACCACCAGCCCTTAGAACCCGGTAGCCCCAGGCTTACGGTGAACAGTCTGAGTAAGAATCAGCTCCATTTTATCCTTCTTCTGGTGCTTTGTGTCCTCCACCAACTTGAAAATCCGATGTCTCCGGGGGTGCAGATATGGCTCCTTTCCTTCCTTGGCCAGGGGTACCTGCCACCATCTCTCCACGACAACCGTGCCCTGGAGGACAACAACAGTGAATGTCACCACGCAGACGGACGCTTACTCCAGGCGAGGGGGCCTGACACTCAGCGAGGGGGCCTGACACTCAGCGAGGGGGCCTGACACTCAGCGAGGGGGCCTGACACTCAGCGAGGGGGCCTGACACTCAGCGAGGGGGCTGCGGGAGAGTTCTGTCAATCGGTAAAGGGGCTGCGACAGGGTTCTGTCGCTCAGTAAAGGGGCTGCGGGAGGGTTCTGTCGCTCGGTAAAGGGGCTGCGAGAGGGTTCTGTCGCTCGGTAAAGGGGCTGTGAGAGGGTTCTGTCGCTCGGTAAAGGGGCTGCGAGAGGGTTCTGTCGCTCGGTAAAGGGGCTGAGGGAGGGCTCTGTCACTCAGTGAGCGCTCACCCGTGTCGGGGTCACACTCAGGGACCCCAAGCTGAGGAGGTCCCGGGGCCCCCGAGGGAGCAGGCGGCCGGTCGCATTCAGCATCCCGAGCAGTTAGTTCCGGTCACCATCAAGGACAACACGCGGGACACATCCAGCCAATCAGCGACCACTGACGTCTCCAGCGCGTCCGCCCCCGCCGGAAGTCCGTCACGACATGTGGGCGTGACCTGCTGCCCTGCACTGAGGTAACGGTGCGTTACTGGGGGCGCTGCACGGCGCTGTTAATGTAACTGTTTTATTAAAAGTATGTCGGAATGTGTTAATGTGTGTGGTGCTGTGCCAAATACTTGCCATGTGTCCCTATCTAGTCTCTTCTAAGAGTTCAGAATGTTTGCTGGGTATGAGGGGATCGCAGGGTTCTGCAGCCCTAAAAGCCCCGATAATCTGTATGGAAACAGCAGGAAACAGCCTTATAAATGATACGGGTAAATAAACCCCATTATTCTTCTAATAGCCCCGCCCCAGCCACACCTCTAACCACACCCCCTTTAACCAACATTGGGTTACAGCGCACATTGGATGATACCCCTGTTCCAGTTGAGCCAAGGATGCCACCGCTCAGTGTTCCGGTGTAATGTGACTATGTGGGTGGCCAGGACTAGTTCGGCTCCTGTAATAATAGATTGTGGGGGAAGGGATGATCATGGGGGCTATTGGTTGGCACCCCACATATCCCACACTTCCCGGAAAGAATTGGGCAGTTTGGGGGCAGCAGCACAAGACAGAAATCATAGAGGGGCTTTCGTTTCCCCGGTATAGCTTGGTCGGTGATGACATCATAGCCCAGCACTCTGTGCCCCGGGTCTGCCGGTTACTGAACGCGTTTTGGTCTCTTAGTCCTCATTTGCCCTTCTCTCTTTAGAATGATCCGCTTCTCATCTGCCCCTCTGGTCTCCTGGCACCACTGCTGCCCCTGGCATTCCTGAGTTAAGGCAACACGGCATGAGGATTGAGCAGGGGTGGTCTGAGCTGAAAGAACTGCACTCCGTAAGTGGCGCAAGCCTCTAAATTCCATTACTATAAATTAGTGAACGAATCGTTCTTTTGAACTAATTCTTTTCAATGAACCGGGTGATTCAGTTCAGTAGACTGAATGGCTCATTTGTAACAGTATCGTTTGTGAATCATTAACTGTACTGATATGATCCTTGAGCGGGTCATCTGCACGGCACACAGACTCACAGATCAGGTTACAGCAGCCATCAGTTGCCTGAATGCCATTTAATGATTAGAAGTAAATGTAATTCCACAATATTTCCACAGGATGGCGCCATCAGTTGCCTGAATGCCATTTAATGATTAGAAGTAAATGTAATTCCACAATACATCCACAGGGTGGCGCCATCAGTTGCCTGAATGCCATTTAATGATTAGAAGTAAATGTAATTCCACAATATTTCCACAGGATGGCGCCATCCATTTCCTAAATGCCATTTAATGATTAGAAGTAAATGTAACTCCACAATATTTCCACAGGAGGGCGCCATCAGCTATATAAATACAGATGAATGGGATTTTTGTAATTACACGAGATATCTCGAGGCCGTTGAGTGGCTTCGTGAAAGGTTATTATATATTACATTTGCATTAAATGGCGCGTCGGGCAGCGGGTGTGGATTGTGGACACTAGTGATATCCAGTTCATGAACTTCACCAGCTCACTGACTTAAAGAACCGTTCAGAGCACTTCTGAGTCAGCAGTTCACTGAACCGTTCAGAGCACTTATGAGTCACTAGTTCACTTACACCGTTCAGAGCACTTCTGAGTCACCAGTTCACTGAACCGTTCAGAGCACTTCTGAGTCACCAGTTCACTGACTCAGAACCGTTCAGTGCACTCATGCTTGGCTCTGCAGGTTTATTCACCTGTTTGTCTCCTTACCCCCTCCAGGCCGGGAAATTCTCCGTATTCACAGATGCCCCCCTCTCCGGCTCTCTTGTTTTTCTGAACTTCCGTTATAAATGGGACAGCCAGCAGAACGCTCACTGGCACGGACTCCTCACCAAGCAATGGCTGATCATGGACTTTCCTAGCAGGATGCTGGACCAAGGTAGTCGGGACAGGTAAGTGCTTGCCTGTGGCAGACTTCCATCCATGACAAGCACATGCTTAGGGACACCAAGTATCAGGATCATCTCCCCCCTGGACTTGAAGGATTTTTTCCCTCTCTCCTTGGAGCTTTGGGTATTATTTTTATATCGTCCCCTCCCAAATATTAAAAACGTAACCCTTTCTCCCCCAGTCTGACGGCTACCCTCGAATATGCAGAGCTTACAATGAAGGTGAATACGGTGTTTGTCAGCGTGCACAAGGAGCACAAAGACAGAGGTAAGAACCGATCGTTGGTCAAGAAGCGCGTACGGAGGTGAGCGGCTCAGATCTGGTGTTAAAAGCCTGTAAGCGAAGGCCGGGCATTGCCTGCGATTGCAAATGGGGGGGGGGGGCACCTTCTGGTGACCCCACGTACTCCATCTGACGTGACTGTAAGTACAGGCGGACTCCAAGTCAGTGCAGTCGAGTGTATCAGGCGGGGATCATACCGACAAATGAAGTCATTAAACGCAGTATTTTTTGGACAGGTCAGCTCCTTCGTGCGTTCAGCTTCCTGGGATTTGAAGTTGTAACTCCCAGAAACAAGTCTCTGCCGTCCTGCGAGGAACAAATATTCATGGGCTACACACTGGAGAAGTCCCCATAGGACACCTGTACGGAGGTCACATGTCAAACCCTCAGGGCAATAAAGCGTAACGAGCATGCCGGTGTCCGACTTAAATAACTTTATTAAACAGTTTAACAATATTTACAACCGGTAAACATTCAGAACGTTTAGTGCAACAGCGCAGGATACTCTCCGAAGCCGAGGCTCGCAGATTTAAGAACGGTCGTCCACCAGGATCACATCGTCGTCGCTCCCGGAGGTGAGCAGCACTTCTGCAGAGAAAGCAGACCGTTAACCAGCGGACAGGGGGGCCGTATCGAAGAGAGCAGAGAGCGAGTATTTAAGGAGGGGGGGGGGCAAGGACAGTGTCTTTTCGCCCATGACTAACACCAGACAAGTGCGGCCACAAAGCTTCTTAACTCAACCCTTCTTTCTACAGACGAACACTCGTCGGCCTTCCCAATTTACATCATGAATTCAGTGTGACCGGCCACCGGCTGCGCACCATGACAGAGCGAGGGGTCACCAGCGTGTGAAGACAAACAGCCCTAATCAGCCCGGTGCACAGTTGGGAAGAACAGAGCCACGTACCAGAAACCTTAGCGGTCTTTCGCTCGCCGGCATGCCCCCCGGCCTCCTCCTCGCTGTCAGAGCTTATGGTAATGGCGTCGCAAGAGGAGCTGTTAATGATCGAGCTTGTGGACATCTGGTCCGTCATATAATAGAAGCAGCCACGGGGCGAGCAAACGCTGCTGTCATCTAGCGAGGTGGACGCGGAGCTCCGATCCTCAGAGCCAGAGGAACACGTGGACTCTACAAGACTAGCGGACTCTGTGCAAGAGCTGGTATTGAAGACGGAGGATTCCAACGGGGAGCTGGCCTCGCAGACAGAGGACCCCACAGCAGAGCTGCTATCACGGCTGTGGCGCTCTCTGACCGGAGAGCCGCTTTCATTCTCAGAGGTCCCTAAAGCGGAACCGGGGTCGTGTCCTGCTTGCTCTACGAAGACGTCGGCTTCAAGCCCGCTTGTCTTTACTGTTGGACTGGCTTTGTGTACAACGGCACCGACTTCACAGCCTGAGGGGGCTACAGGCAAACTTGCCGTACCGACAGGGGGCTCTAGCGGGAAGGTGGTATTACAGGCCAATAGATGCCCGGTTTCTGAGCTCCCCGCCTGTGGGGAATCGTCGTCGTAGCAGCTTATCTTTATCTTGGAAACGCATTCCTCCAGATTACTTTCTTGCCCTCCCTCGTCTTTTGCGTGACTCACAGGAGTCGACGTGGCGGCGTGCTGGCCCAACATCCCGGATTCCGACACCAATTTCTCATCTGAACGCATCATCTCGATGGAGCCGTCTGATGGGCCAGTATTCAGAAATTATATTTAAAATGCACCCAGTTTTGTAACGTACAAGTCACAGGCCAGGTCCCCCCCCCGCCAGTACAGTGTGAGATTTAAATGCGTGGTAATTTGGCCCAACGTGCCGAGCGCGGGTTCTACATAACAAAGGTCAGGGAGACAATCGCTATTTAGGCCGTACTCACAAGATGCGAGCAGCTGCTCCTCCTGGCGACTCGCGAAGCTGAAGGATTCCGGTCCCATGGAGAAGTTGGAGACTTCGTCCTGGAGGGTAAGACAAAGCAGCTTGAGACAAGGGATCAAACACTGTGACGAAGAACGTTGGGTCCAAGCGTGGCACGGGAGCGCCATATTTTTGCCATCAGATCATTCTCTGGCAGTTACTCGCCAGAAGTCACTGGCACGGCTCCCAGGGGGACAATCACCTTCGCGGTGAAAATTCCCGACGCCCCTACTCACCATGAGCCGAGATACTAGATTTTCTTCCTCATCAACTTGGAGGGGACTATCTTTGCGTTCCGTGGCGAGCCCCCGGCTGATCAGCTGCTGCCCGATATCCACAATCTATAGACGACAGAAGGGTGTATTAGCGGGGTCTACAACACGTTTCTGGAACTCTCCGATAGCCGCCGTCTTTAAAGGATAAGAACAGATCGGATTTAGAAGCCAGCCCTGCTTCCGTAATAAAACCATTGGTCGTTCCAGTTTGAGGAGTGCGCCGTAGAGCCGATCTCCAGGAGAACACATACACCTAGTGATCCAACTTTATGAATCGCTGGCTCAGTCTGCAGCATAGTAACCATAGGTGAATTTACCGGTTCTGTGGAGGGGTCGTACAGCCGGACCAGGAAGCAAGGAGAGACCCCAGGGGATGGAAAGCTATGGATCTTGGCCAGCAAAGGCTTCCACTGAGCACAGTACGTCAGGCTGTCGAACACATCCAGTGCCGTATCGCTCCACTGTCCATCTGGGGGTGTTAAAGAGATCGGCTAATAGACCACAAAGGGGCTCACGTTCCCAAAACCAGAACATGCCGCCCTAATCCATGTCACAGAGCCACTTACCAAGGGAAGTGATACCAACCAGGCTGCATTCAATGGCCTGGAACGGAAGGCTCAGGAAGTCACTTCTGAAAGAGAGAATGTCGGTGAAATCACAGCATCCCATCCTGACAGAGGAACGTCTCAGATGTGAAGCATTTACCAAGATTAATAAAGTCACCCTTATTACACCCTAAAATACCACACTTTTTCTGCCTCCAAGGAACGCGTCGCATCTCCCAGAATCCCCTGGCAGTTACTCACCGGAGAGGACAGACGTTCTCCACAGCCGTCGCCCAGTTGTCTCCATAGTCTACATAATACAGATCCACATTTCCATTTCCGAGGAATCCCAGTACCTCGGCTCGGTACCAAAACTTGTCTGCGTGAAACGGGGCGGCCACGATGTCTCCCGCCTGGATGTCAGCAACTGAGCTCTGTGTGGCCACAAACACATTCAGCGAGCTGTAAGAGCTGGGCTTCAGCGGCCTTCGTCCCCAGTGGGATTAAAGGCATCTCTGAACCAGCCACATCGGGACACTTCTCAGCGGCTCAGAACGTTACGTACTGGCTTTGCGGAGCCCAGCGCGGTCTTACCTTCTGCTTTTGGTAGTGTTCGGTCATCTCTGTGGTAAGTTTGTCCAGCTGGGATGATCGAGAACCCAGGATCTGGATCCAGAAGTGCTCTGGGTTCTCCATGGCCGACACATAAACATCCACATACTCGTCTGCGGAGAACGTGAAGTCTGGACTCGGGACTAAAGGACGAGAGGAGAAACGAGGAGCCTCCACACGGTTTGCTTTGTAAGCCACCCATTACACAGCCTGCCGCCATTCTTCTCCATTCAGGAGCGATACCGTTCCCAAAATATTTGGCTATTGCCCACTCGCTGGGGTTACCGAGATACGAAATAGAAAGGTGTCTGGGAGGGGACCACGTTTACCTTCAAACCTGGGAACGTTGTATGTGGCATCTGTGATGTCCTCCTGGCTGAGTTTCCTCTGCTCCTGGGACCCATCGTTCCTCGTCACAGCGACCTCCTTATCCTGGCCGCGCTTATGGTCGTTCTGGCCAGCTGCCCGGTCATCAGCCGCCTCCCGTCCATCCTTCTTCTTCACGGCTATTATCGCCTTTCTCCGGCAGCGGAAGGCCGAGGATTTGGCTGCCCTTTGCTGAAGATTTTCTTCCTCTTCAGATACTTTTTGGATTAGAACCTTTTGTAAGACACAATGACAAGAAAAAGATGAGCAGGGGGCTCGCGGCGCCTCACCTAGCCCCCGTTCACAGCGCCCCGACGCACCTTGGCTGCCTCCACTTGCTCTTTAGTCCCCGACACGATGACGCGTCTGGTTGGGGCCACATCAGCATGCCCATGTTTCTGCTCACACTGGATTTTAGCCCCAGAACTCTTGCTTATGGCCCGGATCCGGTCGCCACCTTGCCCTGAAGGGAGCATAAAAGCATCAACACGGTTATTATGCTCCCACGGGCTACAGTCGGCTCTGTCAACGGGAAACAGGCTCCTAGGTCGCGGGAGAAGACATGAGGCGGCGTCACGGAGCTGGCGGCTTCCCTTTCGGGGCTCGGCTCTTAACAGCGGGGAGCAGCCAGGCGGATGGAGAGAAGAAGGAGCTTCTTGTTGCAGAGCGGAGATCGTTTAACCCCGTTCATACCTATAATGCGAGGCATGCACCGGGAAGGCAGCTGCAGCTCCACGCACAGTACCGCCTTCTGCAGGATTCCATGCACCGCTTCCTTGGCCTGATACACCTGAGCGGCGCTGCCTGCGATGAGCAGCTCGCATTCTCCCCCCTCGTCCGGACCGCGGCTCACCTCGATACGGGCATCCGTCTGTTTCCTGAGCTGCAGGGAGAGGAGAACTGAGCCCAGGGTCCCTCACGGGCTGTAACTTACAGGCGGCAAGGAACAGGTTAACGGTCGTGGTGGGGGACGTTAACAACCTTTATACCAATGCGGGGCATCACGTGTTACACGCAAACAGCCACACGGGAACAATTATTTAGGAGACCCACTGAGGAAAAAAAGGGGATCGCTTAAATTGAGGATATTGGGGTTATTTATTCAAACGGTCCACACGGTATCACATGACAAGAGACACAGCCATGATGCTTAGCGTGTTCGGGGTCACGCCTGGGTCTCACCCGCTTCCGAATCGCGCCTTCTTTTCCAACGAGGAGTTTCAACGCCTCCCGAGGAACCTTCATACGATGCTTGAAGTTTTCTCCATCGGCGGGAACGGATTTTTCGGGAACTGAAAGCAAAAAGCACTGTTATTCCTCCCCTGATGGGGGCTCTGGGGCAGGATTCAGTGCGCATGATGACCGATACGGGCATTAAGTACATATATACATATATTTATAAAGCTAGAAAGTAAGCGGATAAAGTAACCGCGGAGCTGTTATCAGGGCTATTATCAGTTAACCCTATACGTGCTGCTGTCATGAAGGAGGAACGCGGATCTCACCTCTCCCGCCGCGATATCTGGCGTAGCAGACATACAGCATGGCGGCTCCTGCGGATATGCCAACCGTGACAGCCACCTTCTGCCCGGCGGACAGGTTGTTCCAGCTTGTTTTGCTCATCCTGCAGGAGAAGCACAGTTAACGCAGCCGGGACGCGAGCACCGGGGAGATTGGCAGGTATCATTAGAATTACGCCGCTCGGAAATGACGTGGAGCGTGGTGTTTAGCAGGTGATGCACGCCTGACACATGCGTGTGCGCTTACATGCATGTGCACAGCCCAGGGGCAAGCAGACACCGGCACGCACCCAGATCTGCCCTTGGTTGGGAAGATGTTATTTAACCCTTTCACAACTAGAGCACACTGTCATGCCCTTACAAGTCATATGAACACACATGCATTTGCTAGCTGCACGTGCTCAGCCTATGGGCTGGCAGTATTGTTAACCCCAGCTGGGGTATTCAGCGACCCCCAGACCTCTGACAAAGGTCTAGCAATAACCTCTCACCTTCCCTACACAGACCCGGTGTAACTGCCCCAGGCCTCCCCTGCCGTTATTTATTTCCTCCCCGACCTGTTGGGGCCGCCTAATGCTCGGTGTGCTTTTGTGATAGTGCTTGGGGGTCCCAATATTTGCGTGCACTTCCGGATGTACTAGCAAGATGGCGTCGTGAGCATGCGCAGTGCGAGACCAAGGGGGGTTCTGGCCGGAGCAGAGGTAGGTAGAGCTCACTTGCCTGTTTTGCCCCAGAGTGACCCCATTCTGCGAGTGAAATAACCCCGAGGCTACCCTGTATTAACCCCGTACAGCCCAGCACTCCTACTGGGGCCCCTGACAATCCCCTGCATTGCCCCGTTACATCGGCACTGACCTGGTGTTGATCTGCTGCTCTTGCCCCCCACCCTGGCACTGACCTGTTGCTCTTGCCCCCCACCCTGGCACTGACCTGTTGCTCTTGCCCCCCACCCTGGCACTGACCTGTTGCTCTTGCCCCCCACCCTGGCACTGACCTGCTGGTCTTGCCCCCCCCCGGCACTGACCTGCTGGTCTTGCCGCCCCCCCTGGCACTGACCTGCTGGTCTTGCCCCCCCCCCCTGGCACTGACCTGTTGCTCTTTCCCCCTTCCCTGGCACTGACCTGCTGGTCTTACCCCCCCCTTGACCTGCTGATCTTGCCAATCCCTCCCCTGGCACTGACCTGCTGCTCTTACCCCCCCCTTGACCTGCTGCTCTTACCCTCCCCTTGACCTGCTGATCTTGCCAACCCCCCCTCCCCTGGCACTGACCTGTTGCTCTTGCCCACTCCCCTGACACTGACCTGCTGCTCTCACCCCGCCCCTTGACCTGCTGATCTTGCCAACCCCCCCTCCCCTGGCACTGACCTGCTGCTTTTGCCCCGTCTCCCTTGTTATAGTGAACTGACCTGCTGGTAGGTTTGACAGAAGCATGGAGGAGGATTCTGGCAGCTTGGTGTGGAGCCCCCGGCTGGACGCGGCCCCCCGTTCTGTGGCTGCTCTGGAGGTGAAGCTGGGCTGTTTGATCACTCTGCTGTTCTTCACCTTGATCAGCGGCCTCACCCCGCTGTTTGTCTTCAGACGGCAGGGGAACGCGCACGCTTCAGGTAGGAGACACGTCTCGGGACGTCCTCGGCGAGCTTCTCACTATGAAAATGTCACAAAATACCCCGTTTCCTCCCCAGGAACCCGTCGGCGGGCACTTAGCCTGGTCAGCTGTTTCTCTGGGGGTGTTTTCCTGGCCACGTGCCTCTTGGACCTCCTGCCCGATTACCTTGCCGGCATTAACGATGCCCTCGGAAAGATGAACATCTCGGTGAGTTTGGGTGGTGACCCCCGATGGAGGGAAAAGGGATATGAGGGGCAGGATGGGATTTAGACACACAGGCTAACTGTCATTTGACCCCGTCCGCTGCTAATGCCCCCCTCTGTGCCCGCAGCTCGAGTTCCCCCTGCAGGAGTTTATCTTGGCCATGGGCTTCTTCCTGGTCTTGGTTCTGGAGCAGATCGTGTTGAGCTACAAAGACCACTTGGGGTCCTCGGAGGAAACGAACGCGCTCCTGGACTCGGACGGCCACGTCCAGCACGGCGGTCCAGAGGCCGCGCACGTACACTTGGATGTGAGCGCTCACTCGGCGGTGCGGGCCGTGGTCCTGGTGATGTCCCTGTCCTTGCACTCGGTGTTGGAGGGCCTGGCGGTGGGCTTGCTCCAGGACAGCGGGAAGGTTCTGGAGACCTGCCTGGCTCTTCTTATCCACAAGTGCATCATCTCCTTCAGCTTAACGTTGAAGTTGGGTCAGGGCCGCCTGCGCCCCAGAGCTCTGCTCGGCTGCGTTCTCCTCTTCTCCTTCATGTCCCCCCTGGGCATCGGGCTGGGGGTGGTCCTAACGGAGAACGCGGACCCTGTGCATCAGCTGTCCCGCAGCGTGCTGGAGGGGATCGCCACGGGAACCTTCCTCTATATCACTTTCTTGGAGATCCTGCCCCACGAGCTGACCTCCTCTGACCAGAGGATACCCAAGGTCATCATCCTCCTCTGCGGCTTCTCCGTGATCACAGGAATCCTCTTCATCAAAGTCTGATCCCTCGGCGTCGGGGGCTCCGAGTAGAAACCACCACGGGATTCCGTCCGCCGAACCGCTGCCCGATGGGGGGGGGAAGAAAAAAACAAAACAATAGGCTGCAGTTGAGGGCTGGAAACTTGGGGGGTTGACACAGGGATCAGCCTCTCGGTAGATATGGCCCTAAAGTATTTCCCAGAAGAGCGTCCAGTGTTGTACTAGAGACGCCATTTCATTCTAAACGCGTTTACTAGTGACTTATGTAATGTCTACTCCGTCGCGGCTTATCCGGGGGCAAAACGAGGAATCTAATAGGTGGAAAGGCTTCTGTTGCCATAGCAGCAGAAAATACCTTCTGACCCAGATGGAGAAGGGAGCATTGGCTGTCCAGTAGCACTGGGGGTTATTCCCAGTATAGCGGGGGGCACTTCTACAGAAATATTAAGCTCGTTTCCCATCACTTTACTGTCTCTGCCCAAGGGATGCCCCTCATACTACTGCCGCTGCCACTCTTTTTGCACTTAACTCTTTGTTTCCCACAGCACTATAGGAGCACCCGGTCACTATGAGATTAAACACGAAGCGTAGAGCTTGTCGGCTATTTTCGTAGCGGTTTTGATACTGATTTTGGATACTTTTCTGTATAAATGTCTATTTTACGGAGCTGTTGGGAGGGGATCTGCTCTCCAGAAGGAGGTGGTATCTTTCTAATAAAAAATATGTCGCTGTGTAAAGTGGCCGCGTGCTGAGTTACCGCGAGGACGCGCAGGCAATGAAACTTTTTGATGTGTTTTTATTTCTCGACTGGTGTAACATATTTTTCCGGGTGCAGGGGTAGTGGCGCAGGCGCTAGTTGCCCTGCGCCACTGGTTGCCCGGCCCCGGCTGGAGTTGCCCCCCGTTGGGTGTATCCGGGAATACTGTGCAGAGGGTCCTGTCCTTTTCAGCGGTTGGATTCGGGCTGGTCCAACAGGTAGTATTTATAGGTGTGTGCGCCTTTAGGTTGCATTTCCCGGCGGCCTTGGCGCGGGTGCTCCTGGGAGCTGAAGTCCGTTTCCGCTCCTCCCGCGTTCTGCTGCCGAGGCTCCGGAAGGCGGAGAACTACACGTCCCATGATGCCCCGCGCCGTGGTTTCCCCTGGCACGCCAGCGGCCGCTGCGGAAGAGCTGGAAAGATGGCGGCTCCGGGGGCCAGCGGGCCGGGCTCGGCCTCCAACCCGCGCAAGTTTAGCGAGAAGATAGCCCTGCAGCGCCAGAGACAGGCAGAGGAGACGGCGGCCTTCGAAGAAGTCATGATGGACCTCAGCTCCACTCGGGTACCGGCAGGGGGCGGGATGACATCTGTCAGCTTTCACCGGCTGAGACCCTGCACGCGGGGATAGCGGCCACGGGACGGCTGTCAGTGTGCCACGTGACGGGGGAGTAACAGGCACGTGACTGCTGTCAGTGTGCCACAGGTGGGGTGCCAGGCACGTGACTGCTGTCAGTGTGCCTTGGCAGGGATGTCAGACGTGTGAGATGGCAGCAACAGAGAAGCTGTGCCACGGGTGGGATGACAGATATGTGACCGCTGTCTGTGTGCCACGGGTGGGATGACAGATATGTGACCGCTGTCTGTGTGCCACGGGTGGGATGACAGATATGTGACCGCTGTCTGTGTGCCACGGGTGGGATGACGGGTATGTGACGGCTGTCAGTGTGCCACGGGTGGGATGACGAGATATGTGACGGCTGTCAGTGTGCCACGGGTGGGATGACGAGATATGTGACGGCTGTCAGTGTGCCACGGGTGGGATGACGAGATATGTGACGGCTGTCAGTGTGCCACGGGTGGGATGACGAGATATGTGACGGCTGTCAGTGTGCCACGGGTGGGATGACAGATATGTGACAGCTGTCAGCGTGCCACGGGTGGGATGACGGGTATGTGACGGCTGTCAGTGTGCCACGGGTGGGAGTGATGCGCTGGCAGTGAGCATGGCCCGGCTTTGGGTAATGTGCGAGTTGGCAGTGAGCGTGACGCGTGACTGTATGGAGGCTGGATGGGCCGGTCCGTGGGTGGCCCCCGCTTGGTTTATGTTCTTCCCCCTCGTGACCCTGAGCTGTGACAGTTACAGGTGCAGAAGCTGAGAATGAATCACATGCGTGGCCCCTACTATGGTGGATCTCTTCCCAACGTCAACCAGATTGGCGGCGGTGGCAGCGATTTCCAGGTGACGGCGTCTGCCCCCCCCCCCCCCCGTGTCTGTCTCCTCTACGGTCCACGCTCTCCTCGCTCTGTGGTTGATGGGCATTTTATTGTGGGTGGCCCCTGCCTTGCTCTCGCTGTCTGCCGCATGTCGCTGGGGCCCCGTTGCTTGCCGGCATTGCTTTGGCTCTTGTGTGCGTGGGCTGGCAGCCACGTTTCATTGACCTTCTGCCTTGGCCCTCCGCTGACCCCGCGTGGCTCTGCTGTGTGTTCCTCGCTGCCAAGTCGCCCTCCGCTCTCCTCTGCTGTGTTTGCTTGGCTGGATCTCCATTGCCCTCCTGCCCGGCTGTCCTTTCTCCTGTACGTGGCCCTCCTGCCCGGCTGTCCTTTCTCCTGTACGTGGCCCTCGTGCCCGGCTGTCCTTTCTCCTGTACGTGGCCCTCCTGCCCGGCTGTCCTTTCTCCTGTACGTGGCCCTCCTGCCCGGCTGTCCTTTCTCCTGTACGTGGCCCTCGTGCCCGGCTGTCCTTTCTCCTGTACGTGGCCCTCGTGCCCGGCTGTCCTTTCTCCTGTACGTGGCCCTCGTGCCCGGCTGTCCTTTCTCTTGTACGTGGCCCTCGTGCCCGGCTGTCCTTTCTCCTGTACGTGGCCCTCGTGCCCGGCTGTCCTTTCTCTTGTACGTGGCCCTCGTGCCCGGCTGACCTTTCTCTTGTACGTGGTCCTCGTGCCCGCCTGTCCTTTCTCTTGTACGTGGTCCTCGTGCCCGGCTGTCCTTTCTCTTGTACGTGGCCCTCGTGCCCGGCTGTCCTTTCTCCTGTACGTGGCCCTCGTGCCCGGCTGTCCGTTCTCCTGTACGTGGCCCTCGTGCCCGGCTGTCCGTTCTCCTGTACGTGGCCCTCGTGCCCGGCTGTCCGTTCTCCTGTACGTGGCCCTCGTGCCCGGCTGTCCTTTCTCCTGTACGTGGCCCTCGTGCCCGGCTGTCCTTTCTCCTGTACGTGGCCCTCGTGCCCGGCTGTCCTTTCTCCTGTACGTGGCCCTCGTGCCCGGCTGTCCTTTCTCCTGTACGTGGCCCTCGTGCCCGGCTGTCCTTTCTCCTGTACGTGGCCCTCGTGCCCGGCTGTCCTTTCTCCTGTACGTGGCCCTCGTGCCCGGCTGTCCTTTCTCCTGTACGTGGCCCTCCTGCCCGGCTGTCCTTTCTCCTGTACGTGGCCCTCCTGCCCGGCTGTCCTTTCTCCTGTACGTGGCCCTCCTGCCCGGCTGTCCTTTCTGCTGTACGTGGCCCTCGTGCCCGGCTGTCCTTTCTGCTGTACGTGGCCCTCGTGCCCGGCTGTCCTTTCTCCTGTACGTGGCCCTCGTGCCCGGCTGTCCGTTCTCCTGTACGTGGCCCTCGTGCCCGGCTGTCCTTTCTCCTGTACGTGGCCCTCGTGCCCGGCTGTCCTTTCTGCTGTACGTGTCCCTCGTGCCCGGCTGTCCGTTCTCCTGTACGTGGCCCTCGTGCCCGGCTGTCCGTTCTCCTGTACGTGGCCCTCGTGCCCGGCTGTCCTTTCTCCTGTATGTGGCCCTCGTGCCCGGCTGTCCTTTCTCCTGTACGTGGCCCTCGTGCCCGGCTGTCCTTTCTCCTGTACGTGGCCCTCGTGCCCGGCTGTCCTTTCTCCTGTATGTGGCCCTCGTGCCCGGCTGTCCTTTCTCCTGTACGTGGCCTCTTGTCTCCGGCATCCCGCGTGCCACTGGCTCCTGGGCCGGCCTTCCAGGGAATCTCCTTTACTGGTCACGTCTCTCCCGTTCCCCCGCAGAGCTCTCCGCACTCCCCGCTGGACGCTTCCCGCACCCGGCACCACGGACTAGTGGAGAGAGTCCACAGAGACCCCCGGCGCATGATGTCACCGCTGCGCAGATACATGCGCCAGATATCCTTCCGTTATTTCTAGTTATGGTCTTTTAGGAGACAGGCGTACACCCTGGGCAGTCTCTTTATATGCTGTCAACGGTCTCTGGGTTGGGTGGCTGTCTCGGGTTCTCTATCATTGCCACGAGAGTTTCTTTAACCCTCTCACGTGGACAGCTCGCCGTACGGTGTCTCATACCTTTCGCCGCATCAGGACCCCGGCTCCAGAAGGTAACTGTTTGTACTGGGGCCCGGGAGGGACATGCGCGAGACGTCGTCTCTTCTGCCAGTGAAGCGTGGGTTTGGATGCCCGGTGGGTTGACGTCCCCAGTGGGTTTGGATGCCCGGTGGGTTGACGTCCCCAGTGGGTTTGGATGCCCGGTGGGTTGACGTCCCCAGTGGGTTTGGATGCCCGGTGGGTTGACGTCCCCAGTGGGTTTGGATGCCCGGTGGGTTGACGTCCCCAGTGGGTTTGGATGCCCGGTGGGTTGACGTCCCCAGTGGGTTTGGATGCCCGGTGGGTTGACGTCCCCAGTGGGTTTGGATGCCCGGTGGGTTGACGTCCCCGGTGGGTTTGGATGCCCGGTGGGTTGACGTCCCCGGTGGGTTTGGATGCCCGGTGGGTTGACGTCCCCGGTGGGCTTGGATGCCCGTTGGGTTGACGTCCCCGGTGGGTTTGGATGCCCGGTGGGTTGACGTCCCCAGTGGGTTTGGATGCCCGGTGGGTTGACGTCCCCAGTGGGTTTGGATGCCCGGTGGGTTGACGTCCCCAGTGGGTTTGGATGCCCGGTGGGTTGACGTCCCCGGTGGGTTTGGATGCCCGGTGGGTTGACGTCCCCGGTGGGTTTGGATGCCCGGTGGGATGACGTCCTTGGTGGGTTTGGATGCCCGGTGGGATGACGTCCTTGGTGGGTTTGGATGCCCGGTGGGATGACGTCCTTGGTGGGTTTGGATGCCCGGTGGCATGACATCCCCGATGGGTTTGGATGCCCGTGGTAGATCGTGGTGCCTCCTGCCCCTGTGAATTAACCCCGTCTGTTCTTTATTGTGAAGGAACTTGCCATGGGGAGGTTACCCCTCGGACCCGGGCCAGCTCTTCAGACTGCCAACTGCTTTAAACAGGTGACGTGGCTTCTCAGCGAGTGAGACGAGTGTCTGTGTGAGACGGGTGGCGTGTGCCGTTAGCGTGTTCTGTGTCATGCGTTTCGTTGGTGTCCCGTGTCACGTGTCCTGACGCACACGCTTTCTTCTCGGATTAGGACAAACTCGGATTCGGCGCTGCACACCAGCGTGATGAACCCCAGCTCCCAGGACACGTTCCCCGCGGCTTCGCAGGGTCTGGCCTCTCAGGGCCGGAGGAGCGGTGAGTCCCTGATACGTGGCGGGGGGAGGCTGCCCTGGCCTCTAGCCGTGGCGTAAAGCCGTAACAGGCACTCTCTCTCCACTTTCTCCCTCCAGCGTTCCCCTTCCCTGTACCGGCCATCAAGGAAGACGGCAAACATCTCCTCAAACCGTGCGATGCCAAGAAGGTGAGTGCCGCGGTCTGGCGTGATCCGCAACGTGGCTGGAGTGGGCAGCGGGGTTTCCTGGACGTCTTATTTCTCCCCGTTATTGCGATTAACCTAGTAGAGTGCATGGGGGGCATTAGGAGGCCCCCCCGATATATGTTCGTTGGCCGGCATATAAGGGGTGCCTTGTGTGTCCGCTTAACCCTTTTCTCACCGTTATGTCCTCAGTTCCCCGCCGCTTCTGTACGACCCAAGTCCTGCGAAGTTCCCGGAATCAAGTAAGTGGCCTGCGGCTGGCCTCTTCGGTCTCCCGGTTGATAAGTCTGAGTGCTGGGCGGGATGGGGGGTATATACGTGTATATAGGATGTATATAGTTCTCACTGTGTCATCTATGGCTTTAGCATTTACCCCTCCATGGAGCAGAGCGCCAGCATCCCCCCGGTGCCGTCCGTTATGAATACCGGGGGCTCCCTGCCTGACCTCACCAACCTGCACTTTCCCTCCCCCCTTCCCACCCCGCTGGACCCCGATGATTCCGGGTTTAAAAGCCTGAGCGGGGGCAGCAGCACCGGGAACCTGGCCAGCACGCTCACCCATCTGGGGATCGGCAGGATCGGGATGCCACCGGCGTTCCACTCCTCAGGTAGCTCTCGTTCCGGGCCTCCCTCGTTCTCGTTCTGGGCCCCCTTCCTCTCTCGTTCCGTCCCCCCCCTCTCTCGTTCCGTCCCCCCCCCTCTCTCGTTCCGTCCCCCCCCACCTCTCGTTCCGTCCCCCCCTCTCCGCCTTCCTCTTTCCTTCTCGTTCTGGGACTCCTCTATCTCTATCTCCCTCTCTCATCTCTCCCTTTCTCATCTCTCCCTCTCTCATCTCTCCCTCTCTCTCTCTCTCTCTCTCTCTCTCTCTCTCTCTCATCTCTCTCTCTCGTTCCTTCTTTCCGGGACTCCCTCCTCTCTCTCTCGTCCTGGTAATTGTGCCTCTGTCCGCAGGTTTCTCTCCCTCGCCGGCGCAGAGCTCGCTGAGTCGCGCTGCCCTCCAGTCTTCGTTGAGTAACCCGAACCTGCAGGCCTCCCTGAGCAGCGCGTCCCTGCAGAGCTCCTTCAGTAACCCGTCTCTGCAGTCGTCTCTGAGCAGCCAGTCCCTGCCCTCCTCGCTCAGTACCCAGTCTCTCTCCCCCTCCACCAGCAGCCACAGCCTGCAGTCTGCTTACAGCACTCCATCCTCACCCTCGTCCTCCTCTTCGTTTCCTCCTCTGGCCCCCGCCGCCATGAGCAGCTCCCCTCGCAGGAGGGTACCGCTGAGCCCTCTTACCCTGCCGATGGGGGCAGAATCCAGGCGGACCCACCAGAAGCAGTTTTCCCCCACCATGTCGCCTACGCTGTCCTCCATCACGCAGGTGGGTTTCCGCGCACAGCGCGTCCGGCGGGTGCGTTAAGCCGTGGCTTGTGTGTCTGACTCGTGTTCCCCGATTCACAGGGAGTCCCCTTGGATACCAGCAAGCTGTCGGGAGACCAGAGGCTACCCCCGTACCACTTCAACATCCCTAATATCCCGCAGCAGCCGCAGTACCAGTCTCCGCAAACCATGCACCAATCCCAGCAGCCGCAGTACCAGTGCCAGCAACCCTTGCACCAACTGCAGCAAACCATGCACCAATCACAGCAGTCTTTGCACCAGACACGCCAAACCATGCACCAATCCCAGCAGCCTCTTCATCAGACCCCACAAGCGATGCATCAGTCCGAGCAGCCTCTGCACCAGACGTCGCATGCACTGCACCAATCCCAGCAGCCTCTGCACCAGACGTCGCATTCACTGCACCAATCCCAGCAGCCTCTGCACCAGACGTCGCATGCACTGCACCAATCCCAGCAGCCTCTGCACCAGACGTCGCATGCACTGCACCAATCCCAGCAGCCTCTTCATCAGACCCCACAAGCGATGCATCAGTCCGAGCAGCCTCTGCACCAGACGTCGCATGCACTGCACCAATCTCTGCATCAGACACCGCAAGTAATGCACCAATCCCAGCAATCTCTGCATCAGACACCGCAAGTAATGCACCAATCCCAGCAAATAGGGCACCAACCCAAAGAAACAATGCCGCAGCCTCCGCACCAGTGTCGCGATGAGCAGCCATCTTTGCGTCAGGACACACAGAAGCCTTCGCAGCAAGATTCCCATAAACCCCCTCCAACCTCTTCCACAGCCCAGTACTTCTCTTTGTGCCAGCAGAATTCCGGTGGTCAGCCGTACCAGCACCTCCTGGGAGATTATAACCTGAACGCTGTGAGCATTCTCCGCATTTCTCTTGGCGGTCAACGTGTTGAGGAGCGAGCAGCGTTAAGATTAGCAGGCTGGCGGTCTCTCTTCTGGCGAGTAGGGAGGAGCCGGCGGTCTCTCTCTTCTGGCGAGTAGGGAGGAGCCGGCGGTCTCTCTCTCTCTTCCGGCGAGTAGGGAGGAGCCGGCGGTCTCTCTCTCTCTCCTGAAGAGTAGGGAGGAGCCGGTGGTCTCTCTCTCTTCCGGCGAGTAGGGAGGAGCCGGCGGTCTCTCTCTTCTGGCGAGTAGGGAGGAGCCGGCGGTCTCTCTCTTCTGGCGAGTAGGGAGGAGCCGGCGGTCTCTCTTCTGGCGAGTAGGGAGGAGCCGGCGGTCTCTCTTCTGGCGAGTAGGGAGGAGCCGGCGGTCTCTCTCTTCTGGCGAGTAGGGAGGAGCCGGCGGTCTCTCTCTCTTCTGGCGAGTAGGGAGGAGCCGGCGGTCTCTCTCTCTTCTGGCGAGTAGGGAGGAGCCGGCGGTCTCTCTCTCTTCCGGCGAGTAGGGAGGAGCCGGCGGTCTCTCTCGCTTCCGGCGAGTAGGGAGGAGCCGGCGGTCTCTCTCTCTCTTCCGGCGAGTAGGGAGGAGCCGGCGGTCTCTCTCTCTCTTCTGACGAGTAGGGAGGAGCTGGTGGTCTCTCTCTCTTCCGGCGAGTAGGGAGGAGCCGGCGGTCTCTCTCTCTTCTGGCGAGTAGGGAGGAGCTGGCGGTCTCTCTCTTCCGGCGAGTAGGGAGGAGCCGCCGGTCTCTCTCTCTCTTCCGGCGAGTAGGGAGGAGCCGGCGGTCTCTCTCTCTCTCTTCTGACGAGTAGGGAGGAGCCGGTGGTCTCTCTCTCTTCCGGCGAGTAGGGAGGAGCCGGTGGTCTCTCTCTCTTCCGGCGAGTAGGGAGGAGCCGGCGGTCTCTCTTCTGGCGAGTAGGGAGGAGCCGGCGGTCTCTCTCTCTTCTGGCGAGTAGGGAGGAGCCGGCGGTCTCTCTCTTCCGGCGAGTAGGGAGGAGCCGGCGGTCTCTCTCTCTTCCGGCGAGTAGGGAGGAGCCGGCGGTCTCTCTCTCTTCCGGCGAGTAGGGAGGAGCCGGCGGTCTCTCTCTTCCGGCGAGTAGGGAGGAGCCGGCGGTCTCTCTCTCTTCCGGAGAGTAGGGAGGAGCCGGCGGTCTCTCTCTCTTCCGGCGAGTAGGGAGGAGCCGGCGGTCTCTCTCTCTTCAGGCGAGTAGGGAGGAGCCGGCGGTCTCTCTCTCTTCTGGCGAGTAGGGAGGAGCCGGCGGTCTCTCTCTCTTCTGGCGAGTAGGGAGGAGCCGGCGGTCTCTCTCTCTTCTGGCGAGTAGGGAGGAGCCGGCGGTCTCTCTCTCTTCTGGCGAGTAGGGAGGAGCCGGCGGTGTCTCTATCTTTCGGCGGGTAGGGGGGGAGCCGGCGGTGTCTCTTTCGGCGGGTAGGGGGGGAGCCGGCAGTGTCTCTCTTTTTCGGCGGGTAGGGGGGAGCCGGCGGTGTCTCTTTCGGCGGGTGGGGGGGCGGCGGTGTCTCTCTTTTTCGGCGGCTAGGGGGGAGCCGGCGGTGTCTCTCTCTTTCGGCTGGTAGGGGGGACCCGGCGGTGTCTCTCTCTTTCGGCGGGTAGGGGGGGAGCCGGCGGTGTCTCTCTTTTTCGGCGGGTAGGGGGGAGCCGGCGGTGGTTTGGTAATGCTTTGTGTGTTTTCTTTCAGTTTGAGCAGTATAACATGGCGGAGAGCACCAACGGGCGTCTGACGCTGGGTGGGGACGGCTTCCATGCGGACCATCACCGCTTTCACAGCGGGGACCTGAGCGGGAGCAGCATCTACAGCCAGCAGTCTCTGAACAAACAGAACCTCAACAACTGCAGCCGCCAAGACGACGCCATCCCAAATATCATCCTTACAGGTGTGTGTCTGACCCCCGTCCGCTGCCGACCCCCCCCCCGTCCGCTGCCGACACCCCCCCGTCCGCTGCCGACACCCCCCCCCGTCCGCTGCCGACACCCCCCCTGTCCGCTGCCAACCCCGTCCCCTGCTGACCCCATACACTCTTCCCTCTCTCCACGCAGCGGTGGATTCGCCTCCCGGCTTCTCCAAAGAAATCACGACAGCCTTATCTTGTGTCCCCGGCTTTGAAGTGGATCAGTCGCTGGGGTTGGAAGAAGATCTCAACATCGAACCACTTACCCTGGATGGACTGAACATGCTCAGCGACCCTTACGCCCTCCTGACGGACCCCTTGGTGGAAGATTCTTTCCGCTCTGACCGGTTGCAGTGAAGGTGTAAGGTTTCAAGGAACGGCTTTCACCTGTGGCCAGGTTCTTCAGGGCAAGAAGGTCCAAGGAACCAAAAAGGGACTTAGTCTTGAAGGACAGTCAAATGTGACCGGGGGGGGGGGGGTCCTTGTTTTTTTAGGGCTTTTCACTGAGATAACACAGATTCATATTTATCAAGGAGATGAGAGATGATTTGATAAATCTATGCTGTGTGACCAGAACACAAAGGACGTTTCCCAGTCCATAGATGGAGAACCAACGCTGGTCCGTAGAGGACCTCCACCAGGAAACCGTACCGTAAAGCACTTTGATAAGGCCAGTCAGGTGTAGAGAAAGCCCAAGAGACACGTCCTACCACTGGTGCCAGACTCTGCCAGTCACCTGACCTTCTCTTGATTTTGTCCCTTCTGCCCCGACAACCCAGGGCACACCGTAACGGATATTGCCTCACCCTGGTAAGCCAGGACGTCCTCCTGAGCCATTGTCACCAGAAGTGACATTTGCCATATTGGAAGAAGGATAAAGACATTTTTGTTGTAAATGTAAGAGAAGCGGAGAGCATGCTGGGATGTCCTGTCCTATGACGCTTCGCAGGAACTTCTGGCACTTTAATGCCCGTCCGCGGCAAACCTGGACAGAGGTGAAACCCAGGGGGCCACACACCTGGACAGAGGTGAAACCCAGGGGGCCACACACCTGGACAGAGGTGAAACCCAGGGGGCCACACACCTGGACAGAGGTGAAACCCAGGGGGCCACACACCTGGACAGAGGTGAAACCCAGGGGGCCACACACCTGGACAGAGGTGAAACCCAGGGGGCCACACACCTGGACAGAGGTGAAACCCAGGGGGCCACACACCTGGACAGAGGTGAAACCCAGGGGGCCACAAACCTGGACAGAGGTGAAACCCAGGGGGCCACAAACCTGGACAGAGGTGAAACCCAGTTTAGTAGCCAAAGAGGCACGGCCATAGAGTTTACTGCTGTATGCTGTGGGAGACAGTCTGCTTTACCAAAGGTGAGCGTCCTATTCACCTGTTTGCAAGGACGGAAGTAACGACCATCTTGGGGTTTGCGCTGAGGGATCGGAGGCTTGAGGACTACACATTAGTTCTAGAGATATTTTAGCCAAAACATTTTTTGTCTCCAGGTCTGCTTCACCGCCCCGCAGTAACCTGCGACATACGTCCTCGTGGCCGAAATAGGAAATAGGTCTCCTGACCTGGCTCATTAACAGGCTCCATCTCTACTCACTACTCACACTGCACTGTGACTTTGACAGCTGCAACCGTTTAGTAAATGCATCCCTAGTGGCACAATGCCGGAACATCGTCACAAGCGAATCGGGTAGAAAAAAGTCTAATTTTGTAAACGGAAAGCCGGTAATCTTACACATAGTGTATTTTTTTTTTTTTTGTCGTGGTTGTACAAATGGAGTGCGCTTCATGGCTAGAGGATTGCGTCACGGCAGTCTTGCCTTGGCCCGCTCTCCCGTGTCTGTCCGCGTGCCCTCGCCTACCAGGAGAATCCTTTTTTATCCGTTTTTTGTTTTTAAAACAAATGGTGTAGAAATGTATATATTTGTATGGAAGTTCTCCTTTTTTATCATAGCCAAAAATAAACTTACAAGAATATTGTAATAAAACAGACTGTCTCTCGTCACTTTATTTTCCTTTATTTATTTAATTTTACGAATTATATGGCTAATTCCCGATTAAGCCTTTAGTAGCCTTCCCTGGAGAGCTTGTGAAGCCAAGCAATAAGGTACCATATAAAAGGAAGCGTGCCCACGGAAATATTTGCCCTGCGATGCTGCGTTCTATATGGACATGTTCTATATGTGACACGTTAAAATATAGTTTGGGGTTCTTCCTTGGGGTACTAACCACCCCTGGCTTGATTTGTTACCCCTTAGTGAATGCCTGGGGTGGGGAAGTTATTAGAAACAAAGCGCCCTCCAACCTGCAGGGGAGTCTCTGGCACACTTGGAGTCTATCTAGCCAGAGAACCTGCGCTCTATGGTTCAAAAGACGATTTTCCATCTGGAGTAAGACCCTGTCTTCTCTATGGTGGCTGCAGCCGCTCTGGCTCGGCATTTGGTCTCTATGGTTACCTGGAGCCGCTCTGGAGAGACGCTATATCTATGGTGAAGACAATGACAGCTCCGAATGCCTCAGGCTGACACCGAAAGCGTGACCGTCGAGGCTCGGTACGGGGGTGCCGGACGGTGCAGTGTGTGGTTTTTGTGGGCGCGGAGGGCTGCCCGGGGAGCAGGGAGGATGACAGGCTTTGCTGTTGCAGGGAGGATTTGGTGAGTGATCAAGAGCTTAGTGTGGGAGGGAGAGGATGGACAGTAGGTACGGGGAGGGCACGGTGCGTGGGGGACACGGTGTGTGTGAAATGCGTGAGGTGCGTGGAGGGCACGGTGTGTGTGTGAAATGCGTGTGGTGCGTGGAGGACACGGTGTGTGTGAAATGCGTGGGGTGCGTGGGGGACACGTGTGTGAAATGCGTGAGGTGCGTGGAGGGCACGGTGTGTGTGTGAAATGCGTGAGGTGCGTGGAGGGCACGGTGTGTGTGAAATGCGTGAGGTGCGTGGAGGGCACGGTGTGTGTGTGAAATGCGTGTGGTGGGTGGGGGACACGGTGTGTGTGAAATGCATGAGGTGCGTGGGGGACACGGTGTGTGTGTGAAATGCGTGTGGTGCGTGGGGGACACGGTGTGTGTGAAATGCGTGAGGTGCGTGGAGGGCACGGTGTGTGAAATGCATGTTGTGCGTGGAGGGCACGGTGTGTGTGTGAAATGCGTGGGGTGCGTGGAGGGCACGGTGTGTGTGAAATGCGTGAGGTGCGTGGAGGGCACGGTGTGTGTGTGAAATGCGTGAGGTGCGTGGAGGGCACGGTGTGTGTGAAATGCGTGTGGTGCGTGGAGGACACGGTGTGTGTGAAATGCGTGGGGTGCGTGGGGGGACACGTGTGTGAAATGCGTGAGGTGCGTGGAGGGCACGGTGTGTGTGTGAAATGCGTGAGGTGCGTGGAGGGCACGGTGTGTGTGAAATGCGTGAGGTGCGTGGAGGGCACGGTGTGTGTGTGAAATGCGTGAGGTGCGTGGAGGGCACGGTGTGTGTGTGAAATGCATGTGGTGCGTGGAGGGCACGGTGTGTGTGAAATGCGTGAGGTGCGTGGAGGGCACGGTGTGTGTGTGAAATGCATGTGGTGCGTGGAGGGCACGGTGTGTGTGAAATGCATGTTGTGCGTGGAGGGCACGGTGTGTGTGTGAAATGCATGTGGTGCGTGGAGGGCACGGTGTGTGTGAAATGCATGTGGTGCGTGGAGGGCACGGTGTGTGTGAAATGCGTGAGGTGCGTGGAGGGCACGGTGTGTGTGAAATGCGTGAGGTGCGTGGAGGGCACGGTGTGTGTGAAATGCGTGAGGTGCGTGGAGGGCACGGTGTGTGTGAAATGCGTGTGGTGCGTGGAGGGCACGGTGTGCGTGAGGTGCGTGGAGGGCCTCGCTGTCAAATTGGAGAAAGGGCGGCTCGGCTGATCGCTGGGTAACAGGGAACCCCCCTGGCGGGGAGGAAGGGGTTATTTTGGGACGCTGATGACATCGGGATATTTTAGGGCTCGGGCTGCAGCAGGTGCGAGCGGTCCGGTCGTGGCGCGGGGGATCACGCACTCCAGCCTGGACCCAACATCCTGTCAGCCGAAGGGTGATTTAAATGACCATAGAGATTTACTCTTCCGGAGGTAGACGAGGCCCTGCTCCTGGCGCCGCTCGCCCCGCTTCTCCCGTTGTTGGTTATAGAGCCGGATGATGCTTGTTGTGTGGGTGTTGCGGAGCCCTGCGGTACCAGAGGGGCACGCTCTCTAGTGTAATGTACACCGCCGGCTTCCAAAGGGTTAAGCCCCCCCCCAGGGAGGGTGGCCGCTGTGCACGAGCATTGGGTGGCTGAGTGCCAGGGGCAGGTGCTGGCACATGGTGGCCGCGGGGCACACAGAGACCCCTCTGTTCGTCACGGAAGGCTCTGGCTTGGAGAATAGATGAGCGCTGTGCTCCTGGACGTTGCAGCTGTTGGGGTGGGCTCGTTGTTGCTGGTCGGCGGGGGTCAGTGTTGGGGTCCCGCGTTCTCCGCGCTCGCAGTACCGTCCCCAGGTGCAGGGACGGCGCGTTTCTGGTTAGCTGATGACACGCTACAGGAAATGAAGCGCGCTCAGGCCGGGTGTTCCTGTCCTACTTCCTATTTACTTTTCAGAGGTTTTTCTGCCTTGGCTCTCGCTTTCCCACGGGCTGGTGAGTGCGTCCCTCCCTGCGAGACCATCCCTGTTTGTTTACGGCGTCTGTCCCACAGGGCGTCTGTCCCCTGTCCCACAGGGGTCCTCTGCTGTCTCTGCACACGGGGGTCTCAGATGCTTCACTGGAAACACTTTCGCTTTGCCCAGTGCTCCTCCTGACCGTCTCTGACCGCTTCCTGATGCTGTTCGAGTTTCTCAGTGTGACCCTTTCGTTTTGGATATCCCGAGCCCACGTCCCAGTGTTGGGGTGGACTAAGAGGAATAAGTTAATGATACGCGATCCATGTCTCTCATGTTTTATGTCTCTTTTCCCGCAGAACGCCACCCTGTCTCACCCGCAATGGGGGCTCTTCTCCAGGTAGTGTCTGAGGGTGTCTGACCAGCTGAAAAGGACCCATGACCTCACCTTTTCCCTTACAAGGTGAGTGGCCGGGTTCCTTTCCTGCTCCCAGCGCGACGCACACTACTAACATTATTCAGCCTCTCCTTTAACCCTTTTCTCTTGATACCTCCTCCCAGGATCCATGAGCAGATGTTGTTGTAATGGAGGAGGGCCCTCCGAACCTGGTAGACTATTTTGTGGTCGCCGGTCTCACGTCGTCATCTCGACCACTGGACGAAGAGAAGCGGCCTGCGCGCCCGGCTGAGCCTATCACTGATGTGGCCGTTATCACCCGGTCACTGTCCGAGGAGGTGCCGCATGGCTTCACATGTATAGCAAGTACTCCCGGGGGCCACCCCGCAGACCTTGGCACGGGCCTCCTCAACAGCCAGCAGATGTACCTATGCTACCGCCGAGGACGGGATAAGCCTCCCATCACCGAGCTGGGGTGAGAGCTCAGGGAACATTAGGGTTCCTGTGGCCTACTAAGTGTTCTCTGCTTCTTGTAGCCTCTGTGTTCCTCCTGAATAATCTCCATGGTCCTCGCAGTCTGACGCACTCAGACTCTCTTTTTCTCTCTCCCTTCATAGATTGCACTATCCTGGGAAAGAGAGTCTCCGGAGCGGCTTCACCGTTATTGACACCACCCCTTACAGTCACTCTGCCAACCTGAGCTCCGGGGCACCTGGGCACCAGCGAACCTTCTTGATCTGTAAGCGTGCCACCGAGTCTCTGGGCATGAACACACTTGGGGTGATGGATATCTGCATCATAAACCCCAGTAAAGGAGACAGCATCCCGCATACCTTCTGCAAGGTGGACAGGAACCTCAACACTGGCATGGTAAGCGCTGCCTTCTAGTGCCGTTAAATGGATGGAGTTGGGTGGCGTACAGTCCTTCTAGCAGATTCTGGCGTCTTGTTACTGAAAAAACACCACAGCACCTGTTAGCAATCTCTTTTTGTGCTTCCAGTTCGGGCCGGCTCTTTTCCTTTGTTACAAGAAAGCGATTGCCAAGACTCACAGCTTGGTGTATGAAGCAGGTCAGTCTTTGCCTTTGTCCTTGTCTTTATCTCATTTTATGTCAGATCCGCAGCCAACAACCTCTCCTCTGCCCCTAGGACTAATCAGCCGATTCCCAGACACCGACAGCGATGCATTCCCTCTGCCAGAGCTGGTTCCAAACTTCTGCTTGCCGATGGGAGCCACCATAGAGAGCTGGCCCCTGGACACCAAGTACCACCTGCCTGTCTTCTCCACATTTGTTCTGACCGGGGCATCTGGGGACAAGGTGAGTGGCTCTAGGTCACCCTGCCACATGCCACATGAGACCGGCTGTGCTTACAGTCCTTAATGTTACTTCCAGGTGTATGGGGCTGCCATCCAGTTTTTCGAGCAGTACCCCCGGGAGCTCCTGAACGAGAAGCAGAGCCAGCGCCTGGGTCTCCTGAGTGTGGTGGACAAACGGCCCGTGACCAGCAAGTCGGTTCAAACCAAAAAAAGCATCTGCGTTCTGTCTCACTGGCCGTTCTTTGATGTCTTTCAGAAATTCCTTACGTTCATCTATCGGTACTCCATCTCGGGTCCCCACGTTCTGCCCATTGAAAAGTGAGCCGGGCGCCTGCGTAAGATCATCGCAAGGGGGGATACGGGCACAGCGTGAATCAGCGTGACCCTATATATATATATATATCATTACGTGGCTTCTTTTGTTTGCAGACACATCTCCAACTTCATGTTCAACGTCCCTTTTCCTTCCCACCAGAGACCGCGCATCCTCATACAGGTGTGTACAGCCCTAGAGGTTACCTCCACATCCCTGTGTGGCTGATGCTGTGCTGCCCACTCTGCCCTCCAGGACCTGAGTGGCCCTTGGGGCTGGCCTTTAACGTTCAGCGGGGCAGATCAAGTAGTCATGGGGCATCAAGAGCTGTACTGAACCCCTGTTTGTTTTGTAGATGTCACCTTACGATAACGTTCTTCTGTGCCAGCCTGTGTCCTCTCCGCTGCCCCTCAGGTGAGCTCTTGTCTGGTTGGCATAGGAGGCAGGTGTACCATGTGTGTGTGTGCCAGCGACCACCATTCTTTGCTACGTGTTTTTAATCCGAGATGATCACATGCAAACCTCACATTTTGTGTAGCTGGCTTGGGTTTGTTGGAGCCGGATAGTAGACGTCCGTCCTTATTGATCTAGTACTTAATATTAATCTTAAGACCATCTTGCCGTGTGCCCCCCCCCCCCCACTAACCCCTTTCCTTCCCGCAGTGGAGCTAGTTACGTTACTCTGCTGCAGAACCTGGGTCCGGAGAACTCGGTGACGCTGCTCCTGTCCGTCCTTACGGAACACAAGCTGCTGATTCACTCGCAGCGGCCGGACGTCCTGACCAGCGTGGGGGAAGCCCTGGTGTCTGTGAGTAGTGGAACAGCGGTCTGCGCGCCACCCTGCTGCTGTGCGTGGAAAACAGCATAGGCTATCCTGGCATTAACCGCTCTGTTCTTTCCCTGCAGATCATCTTCCCTCTGCGCTGGCAGTGCCCATACATCCCCCTGTGCCCTCTGTCCCTCTCAGATGTACTGTGTGCCCCCATGCCCTTCATCGTGGGCATCCACTCGAGCTACTTCGACCTCCATGACCCTCCTCAGGATGTGCTGTGCGTGGATCTCGACACCAACACTCTTTTCCAGTATGTGCTCCCAGCTTCATCTGCTGAAAACCCTTTCAGATCCTTCATGGTAAAGAGACATATCCACTAAACCCCAGTGTTTAACCCTTGAAGAGGGGCTTTAAGGTTTGCCCTTTTGTCAGAGGCTTTTGCAGGGACCAAAGATCAGTATTACGTATGGATTTAGTCTGACTTGATCCTGGCACATACCCGTTCACATGTCAGGACTGTGCAGAGAGCTCCTTTTGGATCAGGTGCTGACCATGAGCCCGTGTTCCCTTCTCGCAGGAGTGAAGAGAAAAAGATCCCATCCAGCCGGATTTTGCCCCGTAAACCCTGCAAGGTGCTGCTGAGCTGCCTGAGCGACCTCCACAAGCAGCTGGATGAGAGTGAGTCTCCCTAATGCCCTTTAAACTCAGCCCATGCACCCCACTCTAGTTCCTTGTTATCCCCCTAACAACCTAGCCTTTACCCATCACTCTGCCCCATGGTGTCTCCCGCCAGCCTGGCCCTTGCTCCCTACTCTGGCCCCTGAATCTACCATTAGTCTAGATGGCCATGTACAACCTTGCTTCTGTATTCCGGTTTCAAAGGGGACCCCCAGCCTGTGTATAGCATTAACACTGTGCGTTTCGTATTCTCTGGTCAGTGTATAACAAGCCTCTGGAGGAAGCTTCCCTGGAGTTCCTGCTGAAAGATTACGATTTAATCTATGGCCGCCAGACGCAGTTGGAACTCGAGGTGCAGGCGTCCTTCCTACGCTTCATGGCCTGTCTTCTGATGGGCTACCGCTCATATCTCCTGCCCATCACACAGGCTCCATCTGAGCGAACACGGGACTCCAGCAACCTTTTTAACCTGGAGGGTACGTGTTTGAAGGATGAGTAGGTGGAGGGTTCATGTTGATTACAAGATAAGAGGGGAAGCCTCAGTTTTTGTGAGATGGGAGCATGCCGAGGCGTGACTATGGCTGCTGTCTTGCTCAGGCTTCCGAAAGTCTAGGGACCGTGCGCACCAGAAGTTCTATTCCCAGATGGTGAAGACCCAGATGTTCACCCAGTTTATTGAAGACTGTTCTTTTGTTAGCGAGCGACATGCCTCCCTCGAGTTCTTTGACAACTGTGTCGAAAAGGTAGGGGCTGAGATTTGCATTAACACAGAGGACAGATCGGCGGAATCAAAAACCGCCTTATGGATAACGGCCAACACTCTTCAAAATATTTTCTCGTCTCAGGTGCAAGTCGACGGGGATAAGATGGAGGATTTACACCTGGTGGAGCTGGACGAGTCTCACCGCAGTGAACACACGGTTTTCGTCATGCCGGCTGAGGAACCCAGTGACCCGGAGATTCCAGCTCAGTACAAGTGAGCAACCTGCGCTGCTTGAACCCTTAAACCATGTCTGCCCCCCTTTAATTAGCTATAAAAATATTCTCCCAGCCACGGATCTCCATATGTTTTTTTTGGACTTGGATTACGAGTCCACTTTAAAAGTGTTTTAATCAAGAGCGGGGTCACCCGTCAGCTTAGTGTGTTATACCGAGAGGAAACAAAGAATGGGGAAAAAACACAAAAGCTGCTTTAAGCCAAAGGAGCACTTTCCTGATGCTCAGGGAGCTTATCTCTGGGGTCGTGAAGGATGTCAGCCTAGTGATCAGCTGATCCTCCGCTTCTTGCAGGTATGACAGCTTTCCAGTCCTTCAGATGGATCTCTTTGACTTATCCCAAGATCTGCTGCTGATCCCTCCCACCCAATCAAAAACCAGCGCTCCCAGCAGCCCGGCCCCTCGCCGGACTAAACAGGTATCGGGAGAACGTTTGGCGGGTGCGAATGTTTCGGAGGAATGATGTGCCGTCATTAATGTCATCGAAATTCTTGTGCTTCTGCCAGGAGATCAAGTCTGCCCAGCGTGTGGCACAGAAGTACTCCTCCATGCCGGAAATGTGGGCAAAGTGTCTGCTCGGGCACTGCTACGGGCTGTGGTTCATCTGCCTGCCCACGTTTGTGCGGGCTGCCGCCTACAAGGTCCTCGCTCTGCAGACGGCCTACGATGTACTGAAGCAGATGGAAACCAAGAAGCTTGTCTTGCCAGATGAGGTAAGAGGGCAGTTGGCAAGTGCTTCCTACCCCGGATGCACAAACGGGTCCTGTACGGGTTTAGCACATGAACGTGAAGCAGGTACGTCAGACAAATTAGAACATATACAGCAAAAATACATTCTGGAAACATATTCTAATTAACGGAAACCTAACATTTCTAGATACCAAATGTCCTGTTCTTCAAAGATTTGCAGTTAAATTTTGCGTCCTGGCTGCTTGTTTAACAGCGTTTTTAATCTTTGTATCGTGCTTTATGATTGGTGCACAAAACAGGACATGGAAGGAGTTTAAGTGTCATATTATACCATATATAATATTATATATAATATATTTTTACAAAATGTGAGCACGGCGCAAGGTGCAGGTAGTCGTGAGAAATATATTTTAAGGTGGCGGTGGCTACGTTGAGGTAACCGTGTCCTCCCGCGCACAGGTGTGTTACCGCATCCTCATGCAGCTTTGCGGTCAGTACGGGGAGCCGGTGCTGGCTGTACGCGTGATGCTAGAGATGAGGAAGGCTGGTATTGTGCCAAATACCATCACCTACGGGTACTATAATAAGGTGAGTGCAGATGGAGACGGGCAGATAATGCGCACACGTTGAGTGGAGCTAACCCAAGCGCTCTGTTCCAGGCCGTGCTGGAGAGTAAGTGGCCGTCCAGCAATCAGAGCGTGCGGCTGCGTTGGGCCAAGCTGCGCAACGTTGTCTTGGGTGCTGCTCAGTTCCGCCAGACGCTAAAACATAGACAAAGACATGGAGTGTCTACAGACAGGCAGACAGACATGGAGTGTCCAACCCAAAACCCATCCCCAGGTGAGGGTTCTGTTGCTATGTTCCTGGTCTAATGCTGACACGCGGTTCTTCCAAACCACATGTAATGACCCAACGTTACAGAACTCTTTCACAAGCACAGAGCACAGGTCACTGCTTACGCAAAGCCCCCCAATCCACACAGATCTTTTCTTTGCGTGTACAGAGACCCCCACACCTCTCAGATCACGGCTGGCATGTTCTGTAATAATGGGGTACAGATCTCAGGATATGTAATGTGCCCCTTTCCCAGAGGTCTGGAGGAAGAGGAGCCATGTGTCAGACTTGCCTCCTCGGCTCGGCCTACATCGACAGACAACATGGGCCGGGAGCTCCTTCAAGGACTCAAGGGGGGCATATCCAGGGAAGTTAGTGAAGAGCTGGAGCGTGAGCTGTACCCGGACTGATTCAGAAGTGGCGCACGGTGAGTAATCATGGGTTTAAAGGGGAACGGTGAGAGTGTCAAGAAGATGTCGTCACAGACTGTTATTGGGTTATGTTTTTCTTTGATCAGTGATGGATGGATTGGAAGTCCTTAAAAAACCAGACCAAAGCCCTTCGTTAAATGGGTCCCTGCGACGGCCAAGCGGTACTCCACTTATCCTTGGACCTTCTGAGAATGGGAGTTTGTCCAATATCAGCTTTCTTACAGACGGAACTGGCAGTGACGCAATGACATCTGATGACTCCGAGCTACTGGTACCAGAGAGCTCCGCAGAGGTTCTTCCGTCTCGCGGCAAAGCAGGGGAGGAGGACGCCAAATTCGTTAGACGTCGCAGCTTGGCAGAGAAGATGCAGCACCTGCTCAGCCCTTCCAGGAAACAGTCGAGGTCATTGGGGACAAGGAAGAAGGGCAAGGCCATAGAGGGTCCATCTCCACTTGTGATCGAGCATCACCAAGGCTGGAAGAGTGAAAAGAGCGTTGGGAGACCAGAGTCGACTGCATCTGAGGTTGGTGTGGGCTGAAAGGGACAGCAGGGGATGATGACTTGGGAGGCTGAAATAAAGCCTATTAAGCATCCAAAACACTATATATATTTATATACCTTCGTGTACAACTTTGACTCATCCCATGTTCACTGTAACTTCTCTTGGATGTCCCTCAGAGCTCGGTGTCCTTGGGAAGCGAAGTTGACCTGTCTGACACCTCCGTCTGCAGCTTTGCCCTTCACAAATCCACCGACCGTTTGACCGACGTGGTCCTGGAGCTGCCAGCCGCAGAGGTGAGGGTGCATTTCATCCACTGACTTTGCCCACCTCGCTGCTAAGTCATGTATCCAGTTTGCACCTCGAGTACAGTATCCCGGCGTGATTTTAGTTACACTCTGATCTTATTAACACCCTGTGGATTTCTAAGTGTAACGTTACGGTATCGGTTGCTTCCTTGTCTGTAAACTGTTTAGGTTGTCCTGTCTAGCTGTTCCCTTTGTCCAGCTTGTCAGTGTTTCATATATGATGAAGACATTATGGCTGGCTGGACATCTGATGACTCCAATCTGAAGACTGTGTGCTCTTTCTGTGGCCAGCACTTTGTACCGTTCCTGAACATCAAGATTACCGACCTTCAGGGTCATCGGTGAGACCTCTTTTTCTGTCCATGAGCGCCCTAATCCACAATTTTAAATGTATCTCCAGGAACCGGTCTTTCCCTTTCTAGAAATCAGTTCCTTCTCCATAATATTTGTCTTTTTTTTTTAATTGATGTCTTATATTTTAAACCACCCTTCAGCGTGTGGTCTTCCTCTGAACCGTCAGCAGATGGTGGTGTGGATCCTACAAGTTGTGGTCCGGTTCTCAGCGACCGCTATCAGTGTTTGGTGTTGGATGAGGTGGCATCTGGGCAGAGTCCGTGCGACAGATTCCCTGATGTCCAGGTACCAAATAACATTACATTACCCGTGACGTATGACTGAGTGTCCTATTGCTGGTTCTGTTTTGTGAGGGCCAGACTGGTTCTCTGATCTATATTTCTCTCCTCAGCTTCCATCTTCTGTGTCGGAGATGGTGACGGTAGCGTACCTGTGCCCCCTGGTACTGCGCAAGGAGCTGGAGAGCCTTTTAGAGAATGAAGGAGGAGACGTCCTGTCCCAGCCCGACCTGGTCAATAACCATCCGATCATCTACTGGAACCTGGTCTGGTACTTCCAGCGACTCGGGCTGCCTAGCGACCTACCGCAGCTGATCCTCGCTTCCAAGCATGTCCGGCAGCTCCCGCAGGTGCGCCCAGGCGGCAGACAAGAGTCTACGGGGTACTTGTAAGGCTTGCTCAGGGTGGCCATTGGAAATTCTTGGTTTCTGAGCCTCGCTGCTTTTGATTGACAGGTCCTAGAAGCCCCGCAGATCAAAGTCCATCTCTTGTGGGACGTGTTGGTGCAAGACCCAGACCGCTGGCCCCCGTTGTACGTCCTATGGAAACTGCACAGTGAGTATTAAGGCAATGGCATTCATTATGATGACCGTTTGTCTACATGGTGGATGTCCAATGGCCGTAGCCTGAGCCAATCAGAAAGTGCCGTTCATGTATATATTGACGTATGCCAGACTATACAGTGGTGGCTGCTTAAATTAGCCCAGTGATTTCTCCTTCGTAGGAAACCTCCCATCTCGCCTCCAAGGCTGGCGTCTTCACTCCCATCCCTTCACCCTGGAATTTTTGGAGAAGATCATGAATTTTATTGGGATGAATGAGGTTCACAAAGCTATCTCTATGTTCCTGAATGTCATCCAGGAACATAAATCTCCCCCGCAAATTATCCAGAGGTATCCTTCCTACCCTCCCCATCTTCATGGGGCATGTTTATGGAACAGCTGCTGTGTTTGGGATTCCATAACCGGTCATTTTCACTGCTCTTCCTAGGGGAATCTACCGGGAGATGCTGCTCCTGACGATGGCAGCCTTGGGGAGAGAACATACGGATATAGGTGAGCGAGTGACATGTAACTTGTGTGTATATATATATATATATATATATATATATATATTATTTTTTTTGTCACTGTGTAGATCATAGATCTCATACATCATTGTGGTCACCTCTGTAAAGTGGGATCACTAGATCTCTGTCCTCCTGGAGATCCGCTCTATAGAACTGATCACAATACTCTAGGGAGAGAGCTCACCAGGGATCTGTAAAGTGGGATCACTAGCTCTCTGTGTCCTCCTGGGAATCCGTTCTGTAGAAATGAACCCAGTAAGTGGGTAAGATGTGGAGAATAACAAAGCTTTAACTCTTCTTGCAGCTGCTTTTGATCATAAATACAAGATGGCATTCAGGAAGCTGGGGGCCTCCTTGGCCAAGGAAGAGCTGCGTAGGAAGCTGGCCCAGTTCCCCAGCGCCAAGGCCCTGGATTGCCGTAAAACGTTCGGCTTCACACTGGAATGCTAAGCCTCGCTGTGAAACCCTACCGGTTGAGTGGAGTCTGCCTCTGGCTGGGTTTGCGTCGCGAGTTAAGGACACATGGAGGTGTAGAGAGTCGCCGTGCCGGAGGGGTATCTGGCTGCCCCGACGCCTGCAGATCCACACGCAGCACCCCACCTCCTCGCAGGCTGGAAGGCTGTCACCGGCAGATGCTCTGGCGTACCGGACCGAGAGAGAGAGCCGCCCCGATCCACGATCTCCACCGGATTGTCGCACTCGCTGTGTTGGAATCTGTGGCTGTAGTCCCGTCTGTGTGTGTGTGTTAGTCCGTGGCTTGACCCAGCTTGGTGTTTATATCGGATGCCTAGTGCTGGGGTCACCCGTGCATGGCGGCAACCACGTTACCCGTAGCTGTACCAAGCGGCCGTGCGGCTGGGGGATTTGCACCCCCGGGACTGGTGTAGGACTCTCCGGCCAGGAGCCACGACTTGTCTTCCAAAGATCGCAAGCGCCTCGGTCGCCTGTGCCACGTCCGCTTTTTATTTTGCCAAAGCTCAGCCGCTGTCACCATGCGCCGTGATCGTGACGTGGATGAAACGGAACTCTCGTGTCGGTTTTTGTCTGGCCGTTTAAATGTCTCGTGGTGTTTTTTTATTATTATATACATGTGGGGTGTCAGGTGGCCACAGGGGACTGCCCTGTTTTATCGAGGACAATATATTTTCCATGAATTAATTTATTATGTGTGGGTGCAGGAGCGCCCCTCGTACAGTATTAACCATTGGTGGTCCTTAGCCCACTGAGGGTCACTAATACCTAGTAGTATTAAGGTTTCCATCCGCCCCAGCTCCGGGGTCCTGTCTGTCTCCAGATCATCTTATTTTTCTAAAGAAAAGAGACGTTTGCACTTCTGTTTCCCAAAATGTTTTATTTTAATGCTTCCCGATTGAGTCGCTTCTTCGGGGCACTTTTTCCTGATTTTAAACTTTTCCTCCCCAGGTCTCACTGCCAAGGAAACCCACCCTGCATGTTCTCAGCCACGTTCCGTAACTGGAAGATGGGGACCACCAGGAACCTGTGGCCCTGCTCCTCCTGTTCATACATGCGAGAGCGGTAGTCCACAGGTAACTGTCGTGGTCCCGGGGACCCACCTGGGTTGAACCTTGTGTCCAGTGCGATATGCAGAGGGCTTGTGTTGGGGGGAAATTGCTGAAAAATAAATTGTTTGCTTTACTTGTTTTGAAGAGTCTGTTTCCGGGGGGGGGTGTTTACGGGGGGTACCGGCAGAGCCGGCCTTAGGCGTTGTGGCGCCCTGTGCGGACTACTCCTCTGGCGCCCCCCTCACTGCCCCTTCAAACTACCCCCCCATGCCCCTCAAACTACCCCTCCCCTCTGCCCCTTCAAACTACCCCCCCTGTCCATTCAAACTACACCCCCCTGTCCCTTCAAACTACACCCCCCCTGCCCCTTCAAACTACACCCCCCCCTCTGCCCCTTCAAACTACACCCCCCCCCTCTGCCCCTTCAAACTACACCCTTCAAACTACACCCCCCCCCCCACTTACCTTGTTGCCGGAGTCCTGCGGTGAGAGCGGGAGGCATCCGTCTTCTCTCTCTGCCGCGGTGCCGGCATTTCATGTTGAGAGCCGGAATAGTCCGGCGCTCAACATGAGATGCCGGCACAGCGACGGAGTCACGGAGAGTAAGGGGCGCCGAGCGGTTGCCGAGAACTTCACGAGCAACCGCTCGGCGCCCCTGACCGGGACTTAGATTTAAGCATCGTTTTTTTTTTAAACTTTATTTAACATGAATGATGTTAAATAAAGTTTTAAAAAAAACACAAAAAAAGACAAAACGATGCTTTAATCTAAGTCCCAGTCAGGCGCCCCTGCAACCATGGCGCCCTGTGCGGTCGCACAGGTCGCACACCCCTAAGGCCGGCCCTGGGTACCGGGCCCAGCAGCATGCACACTCGAGCCAGGCGCAGTGTCTGTGTGTCACCGACACAGCGGAGGCCGCGCCGGGCACAGTGTGTGTGTGTGTGTGTGTGTCACCGACACAGCGGAGGTCGCGCCGGGCACAGTGTGTGTGTGTGTGTGTGTGTGTCACCGACACAGCGGAGGCCGCGCCGGGCACAGTGTGTGTGTGTGTGTCACCGACACAGCGGGGGGGGCGCGCCGAGCGTAGTGTGTGTCACCAACACAGCAGGGTCCGCGCCAAGCGCAGTGTGTGTGTCACCGACACAGCGGGGGCCGCGCCAAGCGCAGTGTGTGTGTCACCGACACAGCGGGGGCCGCGCCGGGAGCACTGTGTGTAAGATAGAGCTGGAACAGGAGAGGTTGCAGTGTGTTTGTGGGATACAGCTGGAGCAGTCGGGGTTGCAGCAGAGGCTGCACTTGGTGCCATTGTCACAATCGGTTTATTAAGGAGCCGCTGATTGGTTAGGGTAGCTGTCACTCACTAGGCTTTGCTCGCCAGCCAGCCAGCCAGTCCCCTCCTAAGCAAACGCCTCTGGTGACAGCTGAGTGGTGCATGCCGCCGTCAGTCAGTATTGTTTTCGAATGGGAAAAGGGTCTCTACTATTGGTCAGCGGTTTAGTCGCTCAATCTAGCGCCGGTGTCACTCGCTTTTTTGATTGGCTTTATTTTTACGTTCCGTTCACCTAAGCCGGTTCCCCGCCACCACCAGCCAATCTGTGGCCAATGCTGCGCCGGGTGGGCGGGCCACTGAGCTTTGGCGTTTGCCCAATCAGAGTCATTGTTTGTGTGGCCGGCGCTGCCGCAGTGACACCCGCCGAGGCCAGCCAGGTGAGCACGGGGTTTTTGGGCCTGTCCTGAGGGCCCCGGGAATAATGGGGGCCGGGCGGACTGTGAATGATGGCATGGGGACAGCTAAAGTAATGGAATAGCCGGAATTAAGGTGGTCACGGAGGAAATGCGGGGTAGTAGGGGGGAACACTGAGGGGGTAGTTGGTGTTCTCGTGAGGGAGGGCATGGGGAGAATTGATACACGAGAGCCCATAAAGGGTTCAGGCATAGAGTAACGGAGATATGTCGAGAGTGAAAGAAGGCCTGAAGAAATATAGGAGGTTCAGCAAGGGTTAATATGAGACAAGGGAGCATGAGGTTTACAGATGGCGCCAATGAGGATAGAGCTACTGCAAGAATTAAATAGGGCAGGATGGGCTACTGCAAGGGTTAAATATGAGACGTGGCAACACAAGGGTTAAAGATGGAGCAAGGTATATATGTTTATGGTAAGAGTTAAACATGAGGCGAGGGGTGGTATTAGAAGGATGGTGGTGAGGGGTAAGGGGCACAGAGCGAGAGGTGGGGGAGATGGGTACGGGGGACAGAGAGAGCGTGAGGTGGGGGAGAGTGAGACGGGGCACCGAGAAAAGGGGTGGCGGAAATTGGTACGGGGCACCAAGAGAGTGAGGTGGGGGAGATGGGTACAATTCACAAAGAGTGAGCTGGAGAGATGGGTACAGAGAGAGTGTGAGGTGGGGGAGACAGGGTACACAGAGAGTGAGGTGGGGGAGATGGAGACGGGGCACACAGAGAGAGAGAGAGAGAGAGAGCGCGAGATGGGGATGGGGCACACAGAGAGAGAGAGAGAGAGAGCGCGCACGAGATGGGGATGGGGCACAGAGAGAGAGAGAGGTGGGGGAGATGGAGACGGGGTACAGAGAGAGCACGAGATGGGGCACAGAGAGAGAGCGCATGATGGGGGAGAGGATTCTCTATTCATTTGGAGCTTGATTCGTGATTTTCTAGAGAATGTGTTTTAGTCATGTGACTCAGAAGTTTAATGAGATAACACCGAAAGAATAAAGTGACAGCTCAGCGACGCGCCAGAGAGCACTCACAATGCTTTCTGGAAGTGGAACGGCGCCTTTAGTTGTGTTTGTGACGGCCGCCCCGGGGCGTGAGACTCTCTACCCTCATCTCTTACTGATGTTATTGACCACGCCGAGCCCCGTCTGGGACAGTGTTGGTCTCGGCTGAGAGTGATCAGTTGCCGTCTGTTACATGGTTATTGGTATATCGCTGTCTTTGCTATCTGTACATTGCTGATACGTTTATGGCAGGGATCAGCAAACCCCAGGTCACCATGGAAACAAGGGAATGCTTCTTGGCACTTAAGATTTTGCAGGGGAGAACTGTACATACAGTAATGGAGGCCTGTACCGCCAACACACTAACCCCCCGCCATGTATGTGTGGAAGCGTGTCACTGTGTGTGTGTGTGGAAGCATGTCACCGTGTGTCATGAACCTTACCAGGTCAGGAAAGAGTCTCGGGGTTAATTCAGACTGCTGGTCTTTATTCATAATGACAACCAAGTACAAAAGGGAAGTAAGACAATAGTCCAGAGACAGGAGAGTTAATCCAAGGCAGGTCAATTAGATCTTTTGTTGCAAACAATTCATAAAGCCGAGCATAAGATAAAAAACATGGAAGTTCATAGCACAAAGTCTATGAGAAAATCCGATTGGAGCCGTTGCAGTAACAGCTAAAGAAAGCAGGTAGTTAGAAATACCCCGGAGACCACAGTTCTTACCCCAGGGTTAATAGCTGAAGTCCAAGCAGGACATCACAGCTATATCAGGTATTGGAATCCATAGCAGGCATAACTATGACGAGCGGAGATGATGTCCCAATAAGCCTTCTTATAAACATACACAGGCCGGCGATCTTAATTCCAACGGAACCCGGTGCTTCAGTCAGGTAAACGCAGGTTAAAGCTCAGGACATCAGGAGCCGGCCGGTCTCAGCATAACAGCACCTAACAAACAGGGGGGTGTCCGTATATAGGCCTGGTCGTTAGGGCAGGTGTGCATGACATGGGCTTCAGGTGAGGGAGGCGGGGTAATAAATCCTGTTGGTTAGGTCAGGTGTGGTAATTGCATAGTCTTCAGGTGGGGGGGGGCATGGATAGAGCATAATCAAATACATCTGAACATAAACACACAGAACATGCATTATATACATAGCCAGACAAGATATTTGCCAGGTAGAGTGACCCCTGGTGGTCGAAATAGGTAAATCACAACAAAGGGTTAAGCTTCAAAGACCCTGCAGTCAGCATAGAATCCTAACCGTGTGTGTGTATGTATGTATGTGTGTGTATGTATGTATGTATGTATGTGTGTTGCTGTATGTGTGTGTGTATTGCTGTATTTGTGGAAGTGTGTTGCTCAGTGTTTCATTACGCAGCGCTGTGTTTGAGTGTGGAAGTGTGTTGCTCAGTGTGTGTGTAAGTATGTTGCTGTGTGTGTATTGTTGCTGTATGTGCGGAAGGGTGTTGCTCATTGTTTGCGTGTGGAAGTATGTTGCTGTGTGTGTGTGCGTGGAAGGGTGTTGTGTGTCTATGGAAGGATGTTGTGTAATGTGTGTTGCTGTGTGTGTGGAATTGTGTTGCTGTGTGTGTAAGTATGTTGCTTTGTGTTTGTGGATGTATGTTGCTGTGTGTGTGGATATATGTTGCTGTGTGTGTGTGTGGAAGTGTGTTGCTGTGTGTGTATGTGTTGCTGTGTGCGTGGAAGGGTGTTTGTTGCGTGAAAGGGTGTTGTGTGTGTGTGTGTGCTTGGATGGGTGTTGTGTGTGTGTGTGCTTGGATGGGTGTTGTGTGTGTGTGTGTGCTTGGATGGGTGTTATGTGTGTGCTTGGATGGGTGTTGTGTGTGCGTGGAAGGGTGTTGTGTGTGGAAGTATGTTGGTGTGTGGATGTATGATTTGCTTGTGTGGAATTGTGCTGTGTATGCGTGTGTGTACACGTATGCTGGTGTGTGTACACGTATGCTGGTGTGTGTGTACATGTATGCTAGTGTATAGTTGAAAGTATGCTGGTGTGTGTGTGGATGTATGCTGGTGTGTGTGTGGATGTATGCTGGTGTGTGTGTGGATGTATGCTGGTGTGTGTGTGGATGTATGCTGGTGTGTGTGTGGAAGTATGCTGGTGTGTATGTATGCTGGTGTGTGAGTGGATGTATGCTGGTGTGTGTGTGGATGTATGCTGGTGTGTGTGTGGAAGTATGCTGGTGTGTATGTATGCTGGTGTGTGAGTGGATGTATGCTGGTGTGTGTGTGGATGTATGCTGGTGTGCGAGTGTATGTATGCTGGTGTGTGAGTGGATGTATGCTGGTGTGTGTGTGGATGTATGCTGGTGTGTGTGGGTATATAATGGAGTGCAGATGTATGCTGGTGTGCGTGTGTATGTATGCTGGTGGGTGTCTGTCTGTGTGTATGTCTGGAAGTATGTGGTTGTGTGTTAGTGTTTGTGTGAAAGTATGTGGCTGTGTGGAAGTTTGTGGATGTGTTATTGTGTGTGGAAGTTTGTGGCTGTTAGTGAGTCTGTGTGTGTGTGGAAGTATGTGGCTGTGTGTTAGTGTGTGTGTGTATGTATGTGTGGGAGTGTGTATGTGAGTATGTGTATGCATGTGTGGCTATGTATGTGTGTGGGTATGTGTATGTATGTGTGGGAGTTTGTATGTGAGCATGTGTGTGTGTGAGTATGTGTATGCATGTGTGTGTGAGTATGTGTATGTATGTGTGTGTGGCTATAAATGTGTGTGTGTAGGTATGTATGTATGTGTGGCTATGTATGTGTGTGTGTGGGGGTATGTGTGTGTGTGTGGGTATGTATGTATGTGTGGGGGTATGTGTGTGTGTGTGGGGGTATGTATGTGTGGGTATGTGTGTGTGGGTATGTATGTGTGCGGGTATGTATGTGTGTGGGTATGTATGTATCTATGTGTGTGTTGGTATGTATGTATGTGTGTGTGGGTATGTATGTATCTATGTGTGTGTGGGTATGTATGTATGTGTGTGTGTGGGTATGTATGTGTGTGTGTGGGTATGTATGTATGTGTGTGTGGGTATGTATGTGTGTGTGTGGGTATGTATGTGTGTGTGGGGGTATGTATGTGTGTGTGTGGGTATGTATGTATCTATGTATGTATGTGTGTGTGGGTATGTATGTGTGTGTGTGTGGGTATGTATGTGTGTGTGTGGGTATGTATGTATGTGTGTGTGGGTATGTATGTATGTGTGTGTGGGTATGTATGTATGTGTGTGGGTATGTATGTATGTGTGTGTGGGTATGTATGTATCTATGTGTGTGTGGGTATGTGTGTGTGTGGGGGTATGTATATGTGTGTGGGGGTATGTATGTGTGTGTGTGTGTGGGTATGTATGTATGTGTGTGTGTGTGGGTATGTATGTATGTGTGGGTATGTGTATGTGGGTATGTATGTATGTATGTATGTGCGTATGTATGTATGTGTGTGTGGGTATGTATGTGTGTGGGTATGTATGTGTGTGTATGTATGTATGTGTGTGTGTGGGTATGTATGTGTGTGTGTGTGTATGTGGGTATGTATGTATGTGTGTGTGGGTATGTATGTGTGTGTGTGGGTATGTGTGTGTGTGTGGGTATGTATGTGTGTGTGTGGGTATGTATGTATCTATGTATGTATGTGTGTGTGGGTATGTATGTATGTGTGTATGTGGGTATGTATGTATGTGTGTGTGTGGGTATGTATGTATGTGTGTGTGTGTGTGGGTATGTATGTGTGTGTGTGGGTATGTATGTATCTATGTATGTATGTGTGTGTGGGTATGTGGGTATGTATGTATGTGTGTGTGTGGGTATGTATGTATGTGTGTGTGTGGGTATGTATGTATGTGTGTGTGTGGGTATGTATGTGTGTGTGTGGGTATGTATGTGTGTGTGGGGGTATGTATGTGTGTGTGTGGGTATGTATGTATCTATGTATGTATGTGTGTGTGGGTATGTATGTGTGTGTGTGTGGGTATGTATGTGTGTGTGTGGGTATGTATGTATGTGTGTGTGGGTATGTATGTATGTGTGTGTGGGTATGTATGTATGTGTGTGGGTATGTATGTATGTGTGTGTGGGTATGTATGTGTGGGTATGTATGTGTGTGTGTGGGTATGTATGTATGTGTGTGTGGGTATGTATGTATGTGTGTGTGTGGGTATGTATGTGTGTGTGTGGGTATGTATGTGTGTGTGTGGGTATGTATGTATGTGTGTGTGGGTATGTATGTGTGTGGGTATGTATGTGTGTGTGTGGGTATGTATGTGTGTGTGTGGGTATGTATGTATGTGTGTGTGGGTATGTATGTATGTGTGTGGGTATGTGTGTGTAGCATGTAGCTTTGGAGGGCCATCTGTTTGCTGTCTTGTAATGAGGTTAGAGGGTCTCTGGCTGGTAAACCACAAGGGTCTCCTGTCCAGGCTGGGAATCTCGCTTTAGGAAATGCTGGTTCCAGATGTCTCGAGCGAGTGAAGTGAGAGAGGTGAAAGTTTGGCAGAGGGCCAGGGCCCCGGGAGGGGGGTGCTCGGGGGCCACGGAGCTTCCAACCACTAATGACTTCAAGAAAAAAACCATGTCCAGAGGTTTTAAACCAGCTGCAACTGGATTTATTTTACCCCCCTTATCCTCGCTATGAATCGTGGGTAAAAGTATGCATCTTCCCCCTCTCCCCCCCCCCTTTTCTTCCCTTTTTTGTCTTTTGTTTAATCTCAGTGTAGGGTTATGATTGGTTGAGTGGCAATGCGATGCCCACTCTCAGGGCAGGGATCCCACCGGGTGCCTGGGGTGGGGTGTAATGCTGCCTGTGCCGCCCGCCCAGCAGATCCCTGACATCTCAGGACAATATCTAAACACCCTCCTTACTACTTCTTCCTTCCTTCCTTCCTTCCTCCCCCCCCCCCCCCCCTGTCTGCAGGAGGTCTGTAAGTATGCTTCGGAATGTGTCTGCTGCATGTGTCTGTCCCGTGTATCAGAACACGTGACGGGGTAATAATGCATGTTTCGGGAACATATTGAATGCAGATTGATCTGTTGCAGTTTGGTTGAAATGTTGATTCAAAGTGACAGCGACGCTCGGCTGAGGCAGGCGGCGCGCAGGAACATGGCTGAATTAGGGCAAAGACGTTCTTTTGTTAGGGATTATGGATCAGGTTTGGAGGCAATCGCCTCCCCCTCCTCTCCTCTCCCTCTCCTCTCCCCCTCCTCTCCCCCTCCTCTCCTCTCCTCTCTCTCTATGAATGGGGCCAGCCAGCTGATGGGTAGCTGCGCACGGAGACGTTCCCCCTCCCTGGCTGTGCACACGCGTGTAGTAGTGCGAGGACTGCCGGCTGGGCCCTCTCTCTGTATACATGTATATACAAGGGACCCTGCATCACTCCAGACCTGACGGAAGGGTCTGTGGGGGAGGGGACCTCTTCCTTCTCCCCTCCCCTGGTGGCGGAGGGAGGAGGGGGGGGATTTGGGGCTGTCTGGCCCACAGAAGGGAAGTTATGAGATGGCAGGTAAATGCAGCAGGATCCCCCCACCCCGGCATTGCAGGAGGGGAGGGCCGTTGGTGGTTTTGAGGGCGATTAAGGTGATTTTGGTTGCCGCCGTGTGATGCTCGGTGCTGCGCGCCTTTCTGCGGGGGCATCGGCCCCTCTTTTGTGCTGGATGCGGCGTTGTGGTTGCAGTCGGGCTTGGAATTCCCTGCGCCGGTGTGTTTGGTGATGCTCGGCTTGCGTGGGTATGTTGCCCCTGCGTTGGGATGGTAGCCATAGCGATGCTGGGCATTAGGGTATCTGGTGTGGGTTGTAGGTTTGGGATCCTCTCTCCCGTGTCTCGGGACTGTTGGCTGGTATCTGCCACACATGCCAACAAACAGCCCACGGCTCATTCTGCTTCCGCGTATCGGGGCCCCTGTCCTGTTTTGACCTGTGGAGCCCCCGTCTGGGCAGCCTGACCTGGACCAGAGGGGGCCGTGGGGTAATAGATACAGACAGACGTATTGAGTGGCCTGTATCCCTCCAGGGATTGAGATGCATTGGCAGCAGTCTCCCAGCAGAGGTGGCATTGGGTACTTACAAGCCGTCCGCAGGGTCCTTTGCTTTCATTGTAATTTCCCTGCGTTTCGTATCATTCCCGCCCTGGTAATGATATCCGAATTCTACCCCAGTAGGGGTAGGTGGTAGTGAGGAAACAGACCAGGGCTTTGCATTGTTCAAAGGTTTTATCTTTAACCCCTTTGGATCCGCTGATGACATCGCAATGACTGCAGCTGGAAGCACCTTCTGCACACGAGTCTCTCCGTCGTTCTCTCGCGGTCCTCGTATCCTTAATTATCGTGGGTAACGCGCGGTACGGGTCAGGGGTCACTCGATGGTCTTCATGCCTCGGCTACCACCAGGCAGTGGCCCCCGAGAGTGGCCGCGGGGACAGGGGCAGCGGCCGTGGGTTTCTGTGGGGTTTGCCTCGTTCTGTCTGAATGCCGGGAGGACGGGGTTCACTCTGAGTTCACGGCTGAAATGCATCGCAGTCTCTTTTAAAGACTTAATAGGGGTTTCCACGGTAACAATGAGGGCAGTCAGACCCCTTATAAACCTTGCGCTGTCTGACCAGTCCTGATAACGCAGTCACATCCCCTACATTACATACAGACCCGCCGCTGTCTGACCAGTCCTGATAACGCAGTCACATCCCCTACATTACATACAGGCCCGCCGCTGTCTGACCAGTCCTGATAACACGGTCACATCCCCTACATTACATACAGACCCGCCGCTGTCTGACCAGTCCTGATAACGCAGTCACATCCCCTACATTACATACAGACCCCGCCGCTGTCTGACCAGTCCTGATAACGCAGTCACATCCCTACATTACATACAGACCCGGCGCTGTCTGACCAGTCCTGATACCGCAGTCACATCCCCTATATTACATACAGACCCGCCGCTGTCTGACCAGTCCTGATAACGCAGTCACATCCCCTACATTACATACAGACCCGCCGCTGTCTGACCAGTCCTGATAATGCAGTCACTTCCCCTATTTAAATGCGTGCCAACCCCCAGCTGAGAGGCGCGTAGCCCTTCGGTGCATCACTCTAACCCCTGTCCGTGATTTTTGGAAGGATGGACAGAGTGACGGAAGACGCGTTGCGCCTCAACCTCTTGAAGAGGGGTCTCGAGCAACCTGACGACCGCGAGGATGTCCTGGCCAAGCAGCTGAAGATGGAGGGGCACGAGGCCATGGAGAGGCTAAAGATGCTGGCTTTGCTGAAGAGGAAGGACTTTCCTGGCCTTGAGTTGCCTCATGATCATCTAGCAAAGCAAGATGGCCTTAAGATGTACGAGGAGAAGATGAACGGGAGCCTTCGGCCTCACGGGGACGGCCGAGGTGTGGGTAGGCACGGTAAAGAGAACATCAACGAAGAGCCGGTGGACATGAGCTCCAGGCGGAGGTGAGATGCAGCGCAGGCAGAGAGTGTGACCCCGTATAAATAACACGTGTCCCGAGTTGGTTTCGTCTCTCTGGGTCGCGTATGTTCTTGTAAGGGGTGGGTCTCAGCAGGAGCATATTAGAGGCGATGGTGCGGGCCCTCGGGGCTCTGTGCTACACCTCCGGGGTTCCCTGGGCTTTTGTCTTTTAGGTCTGAGGAGTTCTTGGTTGGACCTGTTTTTATTTTTCCTCATTGCCAGTTTCTCTAATTTCCACAGCGACCAGGACCGAGGTGGACAGACCCCCTCCCCAGATATCATTGTGCTGTCTGACAATGAGGCATCCAGTCCGAAATCTGCCTCTCGGTCAGAAGACAGAATCAAGATGGCCAACTTAGAAATGTTTAAGGTAAGAATATTCCTTAAAGGCCCAGACCAACCTGACTTGTTCCAATATTGTGTTAGTATGCTGTTACTACTCCAGGTCTTCTCCCTCTAGGGTAAGAACGTGGAGGAGCGCCAGCAGCTCATCAAACCGCTGAGGGACGAGCTGCGTCTGGAGGAGGCCAGGCTGGTCCTGCTGAAGAAGCTGCGCCAGAGCCAGCTGCAGAAAGAGAATGTTCTGCAGAAAGTAAGTGATCTGCCTGCGCACCCCCTCTCGCTCCTCCTCCCTGCGCACCCCCTCTCGCTCCTCCTCCCTGCGCACCCCCTCTCGCTCCTCCTCCCTGCGCGCCCCCTCTCGCTCCTCCTCCCTGCGAGCCCCCTCTCGCGCCTCCTCCCTGCGTGCCCCCTCTCGCTCCTCCTCTGTGTGCGCCCCCTCTCGCTCCTCCTCCGTGCGCACCCCCTCTCGCTCCTCCTCCGTGCGCACCCCCTCTCGCTCCTCCTCCGTGCGCACCCCCTCTCGCTCCTCCTCCCTGCGTGCCCCCTCTTGCTCCTCCTCCCTGCGTGCCCCCTCTTGCTCCTCCTCCCTGCGTGCCCCCTCTTGCTCCTCCTCCCTGCGTGCCCCCTCTCGCTCCTCCTCCCTGCACGCCCCCTCTCGCTCCTCCTCCATGTGCGCCCCCTTTGGTTCCTCTTCCATGCGCCGCCCCTCTGGCTACTCTTCCCTGTGCCACCCCTCTGGCTTCTTTTCCCTGCGCCACCCCTCTGGCTCCTCCTCCCTGCGCCCCCCCTCTCGCTCCTCCTCCTCAATGTGCGCCCCCTCTGGCTACTCTTCCCTGTGCCACCCCTCTGGCTACTCTTCCCTGTGCCACCCCTCTGGCTTCTTTTCCCTGCGCCACCCCTCTGGCTCCTCTTCCCTGGGCCCCCCTCTGGCTCCTCTTCCCTGCGCCACCCCTCTGGCTCCTCTTCCCTGTGTGCCCCCTCTGCCTCCTCTTCCCTGTGTGCCCCCTCTGGCTCCTCTTCCCTGCGCGCCCCCTCTCGCTCCTCCTCCGTGCGCACCCCCTCTCGCCCCTCCTCCCTGCGTGCCCCCTCTCACTCCTCCCTGCGTGCCCCCTCTCGCTCCTCCTCCCTGCGTGCCCCCTCTCGCTCCTCCTCCCTGCGTGCCCCCTCTCGCTCCTCCTCCCTGCGTGCCCCCTCTCGCTCCTCCTCCCTGCGCGCCCCCTCTCGCTCCTCCTCCCTGCGCGCCCCCTCTCGCTCCTCCTCCATGCGTGCCCCCTTTCGTTCCTCTTCCATGCGCCGCCCCTCTGGCTTCTTTTCCCTGCGCCACCCCTCTGGCTCCTCCTCCCTGCGCGCCCCCTCTCACTCCTCCTCCTCCATGTGCGCCCCCTCTCGCTCCTCCTCCTCCATGTGCGCCCCCTCTCGTTTCTCTTCCCTGCGCCACCCCTCTGGCTACTCTTCCCTGTGCCACCCCTCTTGCTTCTTTTCCCTGCGCCACCCCTCTGGCTCCTCTTCCCTGGGCCCCCCTCTGGCTCCTCTTCCCTGGGCCCCCCTCTGGCTCCTCTTCCCTGGGCCCCCCTCTGGCTCCTCTTCCCTGGGCCCCCCTCTGGCTCCTCTTCCCTGCGCCACCCCTCTGGCTCCTCTTCCCTGCGTGCCCTCTCTGGCTCCTCTTCCCTGTGTGCCCTCTCTGGCTCCTCTTCCCTGTGTGCCCTCTCTGGCTCCTCTTCCCTGTGTGCCCTCTCTGGCTCCTCTTCCCTGCGTGCCCCCTCTGGCTCCTCTTCCCTGCGTGCCCCCTCTGGCTCCTCTTCCCTGCGCCACCTCTCGCTGCTCTAAGAACAAATACCAACCAAGTCTTCTCTTGCAGAATCCCGTGGTACAGAATGCAGCTACCATTGTACAGCCATCTCCTGCCCACGTGGGCCAGCCAGGTCTCTCCAAAGTGCCTCTGCGCCCAGGGGCTCAGGGCTTAGAAGCACAGAACCTGAGGAGTGTGCAGGTGAGACAGACCTATTGATTTGTCCTCAAGTGTGTGGCTTCTGCACTTTGCAGCACCAGTCCACCTAATGCGCGCCATCTGTTTTGTTCTAGAGTCACAGCGTTATCAGGACATCGACGAATACCCCTCTGCCACACATGCTGATGTCTCAGAGAGTGATTGCCCCGAACCCAACACAACTACAGGGCCAGTGTTTGCCCCCTAAAACGGGTCTAATCCGCAACAGCACTCCAAGCATGAACCAAGCCATCAGCTACCCCCAGGTCAGGCCAGTTTACACACCCCAGTAAACATTAGGTGTATATAATCAACCCTCAATTAAGGCCCCCAGTAACTGCTTAGCTGTATATGAACTACCCCCAGCTCAGGCCAGTTTACACACCCCAGTAACTGCTAAACTCTGTAACAACTACCCCCAAGCCTTCTCGCTAGATATTACTAGCCTTTGTTTCCCTGAACTGCGGTTTAGTTTGCATTCGCCCAAGGGGTATACCCATGCCCCCCATAATCATCCCCCCTGTGTTGCTCTTTGTTTTTCAGCAGTCCAGCTCCTCGGTCCCCTGCCAGCGCACGTCCTCCACTGCTATGTATATGAACCTTGGTTCCCATATGCAAACAGGACCCGTGGCTCGCGTGTCATCCCCTCTGCCCAGTCCAAGTGCCATGGCAGATCCGGCCAGCTCTCAGGCTGCTGCCAAGTTGGCCTTGCGCAAGCAGCTGGAGAAGACGCTCCTAGAAATCCCTCCGCCAAAACCACCAGCTCCTCTCCTCCACTTCCTACCCAGCGCCGCCAACAGCGAGTTCATCTACATGGTTGGCTTGGAGGAGGTGGTCCAGAGTGTCATAGACAGCCAGGGTATGAGGGCATCTGGAAAGGGGTTGGAGTGGTATTAAGCTTAATCGGAGTGAGAGTACAAGGCGTATGAGTGCACAGTGGTACTCGGTGTATGGAGTGAAGGTGGGATGAAGGGATCGAGCCGTGATCTGTTCCCATCCATTTCCCACTTCTCAGGTAAAAGCTGTCCTTCCCTCCTGCGAGTGGATCCGTTTATCTGTGCTCAGTGTCGCACAGACTTCACTCCTCATTGGAAGCAAGAGAAGAGCGGCAAGATCCTGTGTGAGCAGTGTATGACGTCCAATCAGAAGAAAGCGCTGAAGGCCGAACACACCAACCGGCTCAAAAATGCCTTCGTCAAAGCCCTGCAGCAGGAACAGGTGAGTACACTGAGAGGCGGCTGTTGGTTGAATTAATGGTCGAATTCTCCTCAGAAAGAGTTTTCCTTTATTTAGATCATGCGCATAATCGAGACAAGGCACACAACACACAAAAGTCAAAGCGTTGTCTGATTACATGTTTGAATTACATGGTTTATATAACCTCTTATCTACTTCTAATAGCATGCCTCATTATGATTGGTTACTTTTCAAGCAGGTTACGCCTCTTTAAACTGCATAATTAAGGATGGCCTAGACTTGACCCTTTGCACATATATATAGAATAACATAGAGTAGGCGTGTTGGCGGGAACTCGTGCATATATGACTAGACATTCCCTGCTTTCTTATGTCTTTGTCAGCAAATAATATTAACGATAACAGAAGCATTTTTCTAACAGCAGTCCATTCACCTCCTAATGGGGGAACACACAGGGTCCGTTCTGGCCCTGAGCGGAGGAGATGGGGTCTGCGTTTTGAATCCCAAGGCTTTGAGGAGATAACTTCAAGGGTTTATTTGGATTTGCGAATGTAATCGGCTGGGTCAGATATTAGACAGGTATTGGATAAATGTCCCAGCTGGCGAAGCGTAATCTCGGTTGAGTTTTGTACTTCTGTTTTGCAGGAAATAGAGCAGAGATTACAGCACCAGGCGGCCCTGTCACCAGGCGCCCCACCTGCCATCTCCAGCAAGCAGGACACAATGATCAGGCATCACGCTCTGAGACAGGTACGGGCAAATGTGTGATGGGGGTCACCTGCCATGCTCAGGGTAGCACTCTTGAGCTAACCAAGAGTTTTGTCTTTTGTGGCAGGCCACACAGCCCCAGAACACTCTGCAGAGAGGAATCCCCACTGCCCGATCCATGCTCTCCAACTTTGCGCAGGCACCGCAGCTGCCAATGGCCGGGAACCTCTTAGCCATGCCGGGTAAGTAAGGGGAACTTGCTGCGCATTGTGGGTGACCAAATCCAGGGTGTCCGCAGTTTCTGCTTTCTCCTCCGGTTAATTGGTGTGTTTCCCCCCCCCCATGACACTTACAGGTGTGAACATCGCCTATCTCAGTGCTGGAATGGGGGGTCACAAAGCGACCAGCCTGGCGGATCGGCAGCGGGAATACCTGCTGGACATGATTCCCCCTCGTTCCATATCGCAGTCCATCAGTGGACAGAAATAACCCTCGTGCGGTCCCCACCGCCACGCGGATCGACCGGAGCTGTGGACATTGCAGGCACTTGGCTCCGTTTAATCCGGCCCTCTCCCCACAGAAGCTTATAAAAGAAGTGTTTGTGCTTTTACCCCGTTTTTGGACTGGCTTTCTTGATATGTATATTTTTTTGTATTGCTATTATTTTGTTTTTTTACATAACTGTTTTTGCTGGTGCCACAAGCTAATATCCTTTACTTTGTTGACCCTTGTGTTGAAGGGGGTCTGGTCGGTTTGTTCTGATGTTTTGTTACTGTTCTTACAAAGCTCTGGACGCAAATGAGGTCCCTCGATCCTGGCGCTGCCAAAATACATGGCTGGTGAGAGTTTGTCTTGTGTCGCAGAACCTGACTCTCTGGGGAACAGCGCTTTCTTAAGGCGATGGACTGGAGATGGTTGAAGTGGCCTTTAAACCATTTCGCTCTAGTTCTGTTGGCTGCGGGGGAGCGTGGAAATCCGCGTTGAGGGCTGAAAGGATGAGCGGTCGCAGACGGTGTTGATGCAGCGCAGTTTGGAGGCTCTGCCGCGCGGAGCATCGATTTTCCGTTAAACGGAGCATGATTTATATTATCCCTTTCCCTGGGAAACACTACAGCTCACACACGCGGAGGTCTCTTACCCGCAGCCTTCTGAGGCTCTGTCTACACGTACTGGTTTCTTCTCTGGAGCCTTTGTGGAGTTTTGGACACAAAAAATGCTCCGGGGAGGCTCCTTGTACAGCCGTGAGAGCTGTATTTGCACTAACTACGCATTCTAGGAGGGTGGCTTGAGCGTCTAGGGGCACCGCGAGTGTATTTATAGATTACACCAGTGTTTTGTTACCCAGAAGACGGATGCACTTGGACAACCCAAACTCTGCTTTTTACCATAAGGGCAGGACCCAGGCTAAGTCATCCCCGAAGCCCGGGAGTTGCTTCCTGTTACCTCTGGACGGTGAGAAGTTCTTGGTGGAAGAGGCCACACACTGGCTGTTCGTGTGCCATCCAAACAAATTCACTGTGCCTCGGGGGCATGCACAGGTTAAATATGCCCCAGATACTTCACCCAAGGTGGACTCAGTTTGTCTGAAAAGCACTTAACCCTTTCACATATGGACACTGCAGAGTGGGGTATGTGACATAATAGTGGTCCATGAACGCATCAGTGTTAACATTTCATGTAGGCTCTCTGGTCTCACTTTTGCCTCTGGTTCTTGGGATGATCGCTTTGGACATTTCTCCAGCCCCAGTGCTTGGATCCATATGAATCCTGGACATCCCCCTAATGCTTTCCGTCTGCTGGGCCACTACCCGGTCCAATGCTCCACCATCCAACGGCCCAGTTCAGGCAACGCACTTTGGGATAGGTCGTTATGCAGGCAATTTTCCCATGTGCTCCTTTTTGCTGTCCTTTTTATTGCTGAATACAGCTGTCAGTCTATATGATATATGAGCCTCGTTTATCACATTTGAAAAGGGAGGTCAAGTCTGTCACTAGGGTACAACAGATAAATTGATTATCTTTGTATAAATGCAACAGCCCCAATGAGTATTTGTTACACTGTGTTTGTATGGGTTCATTAAACACCTATAGAAATAGTTGGAGAGCTGGTGGACCCTATGCGCTGCAGTGGTTTTTATGGAAACCAGAGTGAGTACACAGCAGTGCACACAAGGTGTTATCAGTCGCATTGGCCTACCGGGATGGCAGGCCTCCCCTGGGGTCAGTCTTGAGGCCAGCTATTTAATTTTACGTGTCACCATGGTTGCCAACGTAGGAACAAAAAAAGATTGGTGCTCTTTTATGGTGCCATGGACATAAATGTGAGTCAGGAGCAGGCATCATGTGTCCATAGTGGCATAAAAGTCGGGTGTTCCAACTCCCATATTCAATGTCACCTGTTCAAAGTGCCTGGTGTGGCTGTGTCCTTTATATAGCTACAGTGTTAAAATGTGTGTGTGTGTGTGTGTAATGTTCTAGCGTGGGTGTAAATGACTATGAGAGGCAGGAGCAGGCGTGCATTATATATTCGTGGAACGGTATAGGTATATTTGAGTGGGGATTAATATATATATATATATATTCTGATGGTGCAGAGGTCGATTAGCCTACCTAGCATACAAAGGGTTGCTAGTTCATTTCCTGCTGCCTTTATGTTATAGTTACTGTGATATATGATCATTAACGATCTGGTATTAGAGTGGCTGTATGTAATGTTTTAGAGAGGGTGTATATAAATATACGTGAGTCAGGAGAAAGCAGGCGTCATATTTCTGTGGCCATAATGACAGTCCGACTACCTTGTGGAGTAAAGGTAAAATAACCTGCTATTGTGTGGTGTTAAGTGTGAGTGTGTATTGTAGTTGCTGTGAGTATATATCGATGGTGGCCAAATGTAGTGTTTTAGAGAGGACACATATAAGTATATGTGAGTGAGAAGAAAGCAAGGTCATATTTCCATGGTAAGAGTGTGTTTTAGGCTGCTTGGTGGCTTGATGGTAAGGTAACCTCCCTCACATGCAAAGGATTGCTGGTTAGAACCCTGCTGGCTCCTTTATGCAGTCAAGGTGTAAGTATGTATTGTTACAGTTGTTGTGAGTATATATGTATGGTAGCCAAATGTAATTTTAGAGTAGGTGCTTTTACGTATATGTGAGTCGGGAGAAAGCAGGGTCATATATCCACGGCGAGAAAGCACGATCGGCTGCTCGGTGGCGTGAAGGTATAGTTGCCTGCCTGACATACAATGGATCGCTGGTTAGAATCCTCATGATGACTTCTACACGTAAGTGCGCAGTGTGGCTCTGCTTGTGTGTGCCAGTGGATGGTGTTAAAGTGGCTCTGTGGCACTCTAACATCGGACGCTTACGTACACATCTACAGCCTCACCCGCATACACATAGCCGGTTGCGGACAAGGTTGCCGATAACACCTGAAGGTTGCGGTAAGTCGTGTGTCCTCGCACGCAGTGACCGAAAACACTGGTTGCGGGCAAGGTTTTGGGATGTGTGCGCATCCGCTTGACTCATTCATGCACAGTAACCCACACAGCGACTTACATGGAGAATCATCATGGCGGATACGATACCAGAGATCCGGAGTATGACGGGACATCGCCGGGTGGTCACCCCTTTCCTTCTCTCTGCTTCCTTTGGGACAGAAACAAACACAATGTACTCTTTGTATATTGTGAGACAGGGTGGTGGGATACACCCCCCCCCCATCACCATCCATGGAACATGCATAAAGTATAACTAAAGTAACATGAATAGAGTATAAAGAAAAACACTTAATTAACTAATTAAACACTTAGTATATTTATTAAACACTTATATATTATTACTACTGCGCTCTGTCTGTACCCCACGGTGCATGATGGTTTGGGGTTGGTACAGACAGGCGCAGGAAATAAACCACAGACAGATGATGCTGATGAGAATTGTATTGCAAATGATGGTACAACAACATAACATGATAGAAAGTCTCTTGGCCGGAAGCCCTGTGGATGGGGCACACAGCTAGAAGCCTTCTGGACAGGGCACTCGACTTGGGAGTCCACTGGTATACATTTACCAAATATATTGGTAAATTTGTCACTAGCCCTGTATAATAAATAAGTCAATGTGCAGGCAGACTGAAGGAGTCCCACTGACTTTATTATACATTACACAGGGCCAGACCTTCATACTTAAGTGAAGGACTGGAAACCACAGCTCTCATCACCTCTCCCTTTCGTGGCTAGACCCACGTGTTCAGTGTTTTACATATATACCAGTGCTAACCCTTCATCAAGCATAGTGAAAGAAGTCACGTGGTTTTTCTGAAAATATTTTCTAAGCGTAATGCAAGGCTAACCTCAACAAGAATGGCTGAACCAGCCCTGCATTAGGCATATTTAATGCAGTTTTCCTGGTTATGATTCATGCAGGAGCATCTCAGTAGGGCTGGCCCTGCACCATGATTAGTAAAATTGACAAGACGGCATTCAGGAAAGCCATGTTTAATATGCATGATCCAAGGCCAACCCTGGCAAGCTTCCCCTGCATCATGCATATTTAACATGGCTTTCCTGAATGCTGCCTTGACAGTTTAACCAACCATGGTGCAGGGCCAACCCTACTGAGCGGATCCTGCATAATAAATCAATCAGCAGAAATGGGCATAAAGAAGACCCTCAACCCCATAAAGTGCTACTCCTGCCATGTGTATGTTTAACACGCATTCTCTTTTACAGGGAACACTCATACTTGCTTTACTTGTTTAGTGTGAACTCGGCGACTTGAAGCGCTTCATCTAATGGAAGACAGAAGAGAACGGCTTTTATTCTCTGAGCCGTAACTATCGGGTCTGAGAAAAGATCTCATGTTTCTAGCGGTGCTGAGCATTTGGAGGAGCCGCGTTCATTCTGCATCATGAAGTCAGAGCTTCCTTACGCAGGTCACTTAAAACATGTCGCCAACTTTACATAATACCCGCTGCAGGGTTTCTATAGCCAGATCCCCTAATGCAGGGGCGTCCTACATGCGGCCCGCGGGCCAAATGCGGCCCCCGGGACCTTGAGGTGCGGCCTGCGTGAGATCGGCAGCCAGGATCACAAGAGCCCTGCTGCTTACTTGTGGGAGGGTCTATTCTCTGCTCCAGTCCCACCTCCTCTGTGGGGAGAACGAGGGAGGCCGCGCCCCCTGCTGAAGTCTGTGAGCGGCATCGAGAGCTGTAGAGCAGGTAAGGGGGTGGGGGAGTGTGTGAATGAGTATGTCTGATTGAGGGAATGAATCTGAATTAATGAATTTGTGTGTGTGTGATAGCATGGATGTGTAAGTGCTGGAACCTAGGCATGATGGGACTGTGATTGCTGTTAACAATCCCACTCCTATCATGCCAAGTCAGCCAGTACATGCTGAAACCAGGCTAGCTGTCCCCCTTGTGTATTGATGCTGCCAGCAGTATGGGGTCTGCACTTACAGCCACCCTGTACCAGCATGTACTGGCTGATTTGGGATGATAGGAGTGTGATTGCTAACAGCAATCTGCTAACAGCAATCACAGCCCCATCATGCCTAGGTTCCAGCATTTACTGGTTGCCTGGGTATAAAAAGAGTGTGTTTGCTGTTAGCAATCACACTCCTATCATGCCAAGTCATATTGTTGGGTTTTTTTGTCCAATTGTGGTGTGTTACTTTTAATAAAAGTGTGGTTACACACTAAAATTGGACAAAAAATACAATGCCCAGCCAACCAGTACATGCTGGAATCTGGGTATGCCTGAGATTGCTGTTAACAATCATAATATATAATTTTTTGTACAATTTTGGTGTGTAACTTACTTTTATTAAAAGTGTGTGGGGGGTCATTTTCAGTTTCGGCTAAGTGAACCCTGAATTTTCGGTTTTGGTCCAGAATTTTCATTTTAGTGCATCCCTAGAATAAATAGAACTATTTTATTTTTACTTATACAGAATCCTGCATTTGTAGTCACAAAACTTTCTAGGCCCAGAAATCAGTGAGAGGAAAAGTAAAGGTTTTGTGTCATTTACTTTATTTTAATCTGCGTATTTTATTAAAGGCCATATTTTCTCACAGTGAAAAATGAGTGCGGCCCGCGCACGGATACAATTCTGATGAAGTGGCCCACTGCAGAAAAAACTTGGACGCCCCTGCACTAATAGGTTCTGCATAGGGAATAAACCCCGGACGACCAGCAGACATCGGGGATTAAATTATCCTGGGACTGCTATGTTTTTAAGGACAAAAAGGGTGGATTACAGTATGTGTGATGTATGCAGTCAGTTATACATCCTACATACAGCAGGGCTGTCGCCTGGAACATGACGACTGCCTTATGCTCTGATCTGCTGCCGCTTTGTTGTGTTTGTACCTCATTCTCTCGCTTACTGGAAGGGGTTAAGTGACATTATATGAAAATACAAAGCCAGCTGAGTTATACGCCGTGGCTGCAGACTCGGATACCGCGCCTGCTCACTTCCATGTGTAGAGACAGACAGCCTTTATCTAAAACTCCCAGAATCCTCAGCCAGAATTGGGGGAGCTCGAGGTTTTAGGAACCTGCTATAGATAATAAATGCAAATGACCCGTCTCCGTCTAGCAGGTCACCGAGCCAGAAATACTATTAAGGCGCTAACACTGACTAAACGTGTCCCTGCTGCGTACCTAATCCTCAATCACACAACAGGTAGCTGTGAACCCTGTAAGCTCCAGTTATCTCCGTGTCCTGGCCGTTGTCTGTCTCATCATTCCACATCTACATCCCCAATAAATGTAATTATTTATGTCTCATGTCATCCTGTCCTTCCCCCGAAAATTGTGTTGAAGTTTTGGGGGCTACCAGGGCGCCAACATTCCACCACAGTTTAGAACGCAGATCTCTAGCAAATAAAGGACGACAGGGACCCTCAGATTCCATGAAGACTATAATGCCTACGATCCCAACAGAAACTGAAAGCTGAGCTACTTTCATACAAACAGAACCATTTACATGAAGAACCAGTCCATCCACACATTACTCAACCGCAAACCTCCCTGAAACACCACAGACATCCCCAAAACCCCAACATTTTTAGACACTATGGGCCCCGTAGCAAAACTTTTCAATCTAACGGAGGCTGCCTTACAGTCTGGCAAACCTGTTGATACTCATATCCTACGGGGATGGATACAGAGATTAATTTGCTTTATGGGCAATACTAATACTGCCTTATGCAAAGAAAGGCATAAATCCATTCTAATGAGAATAGATCCCCAACTCACCGAACTGGCTACCAAGGAACCAGGATCCACTCTTCTGGCTGATTCTCATACAAAAGAGGTGGATCCAGAGGCTCCTATGCCTGTAACAGAGACCGTTTCCAGTCGGAATCCTCGCAGAGTAACCCCTTCTTCCCCCAGAAGACTAGACCTTGGAGGGCCAGGGGCCAAAGGGGATATTCTAAAACAAGACCCTTTCCAGGTAAGTCCCTACCATTTTTCTCTTCGCAGTCTCAAACTGGGTGGCAGGCTCGCCCATTTTTCCCACTATTGGTCCCTAATAACCTCAGACAAATGGGTTCTGAGCACTGTGTTGGGATTCAAGATAGATTTCCTTTGCTATCCTGTTCAAACAACATTACCAAATCCTTTCCATCTTTCCAAAGATCAAAATCATTTGATAGACAAAGAGATGTTGGATCTCTTAAAGAAAGGGGCTATCATGAAACACCAAACGGTGTTCAGGGGTTTCTAAGCAATATTTTCCTTGTCAAGAAAAAGGACTCGGGTATGAGACCTGTGATAAATCTGAGGTCTCTCAACGCATTTATCCGCTACGAACATTTCAAGATGGAGGACATCCATCACCTAAGGGACCTTATACAACCAGGAGACTGACTCACCAAGATAGACCTCAAGGATGCCTATCTTACGGTACCAATTTTCCCGGATCATCAGAGGTTCCTTCAATTTCACATTCACATGCCTTCCCTTTGGCCTCTCCTCAGCACCTTGGTACTTCACAAAGCTTCTGAAACCAGTGGTTTCTCTATTACGGAGCAGGGGGGTCAGACTAATAATCTATCTGGACGACCTCCTCCTCATGGCGCGAGATATTCCTATCATCACATTGCATTCCCAGTGGACTCTGGATCTGTAAAGTAAAGGGATATCGCTATCCAGTGCCCAAATAACCAGGCAAGACTAGTCTCTAGGTACAACAAGAGAAGAACTGATTTATTCTAGACACAGACGGCTGGATATATCCAGCAAAACACACATTAACATAAAACAAGATATTGGGATACAAACCGCCCCCTTAACCTGCATCCCAGAGACAACAGGGGCAGTAAAGGGATTAACAATACAAAAGGATACAGACGCCACTAAAATAAGGAATACACATTGTCTCGATTAGATTATCTCCGAGGAAATAAAGCAATAATAAAATACATTTTTTATTCTCCGCTGGGGAGGGAGGACAGGTTCCTCCGCTCCCGGACTTCTTGTTATGGTATAGCTGCCTTTCTGCTGCATTGCTGGAAGCTATTACAGCCTGGCTGGGTTGCCATGGCTACATTCCTGTCACTCCTGTGACTCAGCCGATTGTCCAGCCCACAGCCAGCCCCTTTTGGCTATTTAAGCAGCTAAACTTCACTTCCTCCTGGCCCTTGTGTTGTTTCAGGCTGCAAGTGCTATGTCTGTGTTACTGAATTCCTGTGCACAACCTGGCTTACTCTGACGTCCCTCCCAGCTTCTGATTCCTGGCTTGATCCTGACTTCGCTGATCTCCATATTCCTGACCCCGGCTTGTCTGAGTACCCATCTTGGTTCCTGACCCCGGCTTGTTTTTTGATATATGCTCTTGGATCATGATTTGGCTTTGTTTGCTATTGTTATTACAATAAAGGTGATTGCATTTTACGTTTCGTGTCTGTCTGGTTCCTGGTCCCTAACATTACACAAGGGCCCTGAACCCAGAGGGCGCAGGCAATCCATCAAATGTTTTTACCACGCTGGACCTGGTAAACCAGTGCAGGGACCAATTTACATTAGCTCTCCAGACCTTGTTGCTCCGTACTGCGCATTTGGCTCCGCCATCTCAGGTCCCCACGGCGCAGGCTGCCTCTATACCTGCTTCCGCTTCATCTGCCACTGGTGATTTTAATGCTGCTAGAGGCTTGACAGGGTCTGCCCCGCTTCCCCAGCGTTATGGGGGCGACCCTAATTTATGCAGAGGTTTCCTGAACCAGGTCAGTATCTATCTGGAGATGGTACCTCAGGCTTTTCTGTTTGATAGGAGTAAGGTGGGCTTTGTGATTTCTTTACTCTCAGACAGGGCCTTTTGCATGGGCGAATACCCTTTGGGAGACACAGAAACCTGTAGTACACAATTACCCTGAATTTGTTGCGTCTCTTAAAAGGGTATTTGATGTATCGGCCTGCTCCACTTTGGCTGCCAAACGACTAATGTCCATTCGGCAATGTACAATGACGGTTTCGGACTATGCTATTGAGTTTCATACCCTGGCCGCTGAGGTTGGTTGGAATAATGAGGCTATAGTGGCTGCTTTCTCTAATGGGATCTCGGATATACTTAAGGATGAGATTGCGGCCCGGGACCTTCCCAGTGATTTAGAGGAATTGGTCTTTTTTTGCATCCTTATTGACTCACGAATCCTTCCGGGAGCGCCTGCGGAGGCCTCCTATACGTTTAACCCCAAGCTTTTCATCCCCACCCGTGCCTCCCTCTCCTCCCATGCCTCCTGCTCTCGACTCTTTGGGTGATGTGGAACCCATGCAGCTTGGATTTACCCCTCTTTCAGTTGAGGAGAGAGCCTTTAGGAGGAGGGAGGGTCTCTGTCTTTACTGTGGAAAAGCAGGGCACCTGTTGCAAACTTGCCCTACACGTCTGGGGAGACGCCTGCACCTAAGGCTCCAGAGGGGTCAGTCCTTAGGTGGCGTCCCCTGATATCCAGAAGGATAAACCTCTACTCTCGGTGGGTCTCACTTGGGGCAAGATTTCTGTCGTTTCAGAGGCACTCATTGACTCGTGGGCAGCGGGTCTTTTTATTGACAGTATCTTTTGCCCAGAAGCACTCTATCCTGTTGCAGCTTCGGACTGCTCCACTTGCCATTGAGGCGATCGAACCCTTCAATGGTTCCTCGGCTTCGCTAACTATTACAGGAAATTCATTCAGAATCTTTCCTCTATTGTTAAACCTCTTACGAACATGACCAAGAAAGACGGCACTGGCTCTCTCTGGTCCCGAGGGGCCATCAAAGCTTTTGAGTAATTGAAGGCCGCTTTTGCCGCAGCTCCTGTTTTGGTACACCCGAAACCCCAACTTCCATTCATTCTTGCGGTCGATGCGTCTGAGACAGGGATAGGCGCCCTCCTGTCTCAACGTCCTACTCCTGAGACCCAGTTGCACCCATGTGGGTACTTCTGGCGATAATACTCGCTCTCAAAGAATGGAGGCATTTGCTTGAGGGAACTTCCATACCAATCTTGATTCTCACGGATCATAAAAACCTCACCTACCTGTCCTAACCCCGGCTTGTCTGAGTACCCGGCTTGTCTTTTGGTATATGCTCTTGGATCACGATTTGGCTTTGTTCGCTATTATTATTACAATAAAGGTGATTGCAGTTTACGTTTCGTGTCTGTCTGGTTCCTGGTCCCTAACATTTGTGAGCTGCCGCTGGGGAGACTCCCAGGTACTTACTCAGCCGCTGGAGAGTGATGCCGCCTGCATACCCACCCTGGTGCTTCTGCTGCCGCTGGGGAGATGGGCCGGCTGCGCCATCTCCCAGTCCATCCGTCAGCCGCTGGGGAGGGAGGACAATATCCTCAGCTCCCTCAATTTGGATGTACCGCTGGGCAGCGACGACAGGTTCTTCTGCTCCCGAATCTGTGAGCTGCCGCTGGGGAGATTGGCTGGGTGCACCATCTCCCGTGCACTCACTCAGCCACTGGGGAGTGATGCCGCCTGCATCCCCTCCCTGGCGCTCCTGCTGCCGCTGGGGAGTCTGGCCGGCTGCACCATCTCCCGTGCGCTCACTCAGCCGCTGGGGAGTGATGCTGCCTGCATCCCCTCCCTGGCGCTCCTGCTCGGATGCCAGCTCTTCTGCTGGACTGGTGCCAGTGGAGACCGCAGTCCTATCCTACTGGAGGTTTGGTGCTGTACAGAGACAAACGTCTTCAGGCCTCCCGCTCTGCTCCAGATGGGTCCATCAGCTCTGTATAGCTCACCCCCATTCTGTTTCCTGAAGGTTGATCCTGGTGTGGAATGTCCCTCAGACTAGGAAGCAATCCCAGTGTCAGTCCTGGAGAAGTCAGATCCCTCTGCTGCTAACCAGTTGTGACAGACCGACCAGGGATCTCAGGTTGTCCCTCTCTGCCAAGAGCGACTTCTCCCTTCAGGACAATAATTCCCCGCAATCCGCAGGCAATAACCCCAAGCAAAGTAAAGGGATATCGCTATCCAGTACCCAAATAACCAGGCAAGACTAGTCTTTAGGTACAACAAGAGAAGAACTGATTTATTCTAGACACAGACGGCTGGATATATCCAGCAAAACACATATTAACATAAAAGAAGATATTGGGATACAAACCGCCCCCTTAAACTGCATCCCAGAGACAATAGGGGCAGTAAAGGGATTAACATTACAAAAGGATACAGACGCCACTAAAATAGGCAATACACATTGTCTTGATTAGATTATCTCCCAGACCTTATTTTTATTAATAACACACAAAAGGATAACATGGCACTCTTTACCAGGGCCCATAGTCTGTAGTAAGGAGGCTGGCACTCAGTCCCCTCCAGGAGCCCATGGCACAGAGGCTCCCGTGACAGAAAGCTTTCCATCTTCGAAGAGGACTACAATACTCAGACCAAATCTTTTGTCAGAGGCACGAGAGGAACTGATCTGGTGGCTACAACACATCAGTGCCTGGAATGGGAAGGGGATATTTGGCAGCCAATCAGACCTAGTGATAGAATCGGATGCGAGTCTGTACGGTTGGGGTGCACAATGCGGATCTTTAGAGACAGGAGGACGCTGGTCAGAAGAAGAAAATCACCTCCACATCAATTGTTTGGAACTTCTGGCCGGTTCCTTTGCAATCAAGACTTTAACGAAAGGCAAGTTCAACATCTGCATACTACTGAAGATGGACAATATCTCTGCCGTCCAATATATCAATCGCTTGGGAGGCACGAGATCCAAACATCTAGCAGACATAGCCAAAGACTTCTGGTATTATTGCGTAGATCGTGGAATTACTCTCAAAGCCGAATACTTGCCAGAATTGAGCAATTCTGTGGCAGATTGAAACTCCAGATACCTCACCGACTAGAGCGATTGGATGTTAAACAAATAAATATTTCAAGAGATTCTTGGGATATGGGGACCACTTCACATAGATCTGTTTGCTTCCCGTTTGAATCGTCAACTGGACCAGTTCTTCAGCTGGCGACCGGACCCGGAAGCGATGGCGTTAGACGCTTTACTTCAGGACTGGTCCAAGACACAGAATTATGCCTTTCCACCCTTCGCTGTGATTCCTCGGGTGCTAACACACATCAAGTTACAGAAAGCAACTATAGTACTTCTAACTCCATTTTGGCCAGGCCAACCATGGTTCCCAAACCTCCTAGAACTGGCCATGAATTTTCCCCGCCTTCTACCGAACTGAAATCATTTGCTAATCAATCCAACAGGAAATCATCATCCTCTTCTGGAGGACAACCAGTTGCATCTTATAGCTTGGTTGGTGTCAGGATCCCAACATCAGAGTTTCAAATTTCGGAAACAACTCAAGCTTTCCTTTCAGAGGCCTGGGCACCAGGTACTAAAATCATTTATGGATCGGCCTGGAGACTATGGTCTGGTTGGTGCCTGGGACGATGTCTGGATCCCTTATCTACAAATATTCCCTCAATCCTGAATTTCCTATCCAACTGCTTTGATGAAGGTAAAGCTTACAGGACCATTAATGTCTCCCTGAGCCAGACACCGTGCTAGACCTTTGAAGACAAAACTGTTATGGTCTTGATCGCGTGCATTGCTGTGTGAGTAGAAAATCCCTGGATAAATTGAGCCGGTGCCTTTGCCCATCTCCGCTGCACTCTGAGAGTCCCCCCACACACAAATGCTGCCATTTGCCAGTCTTCCAAAACTCTGCTGCCATCTGCCAGACTCCACTGCCAGTCTCCCGACACTCCGATACCCTGAGCCAGTCTCCCCACACTCCGCTGCCAGTCTCCCCACACTCTGCCGCCGTCTGCCAGTCTCCCCACACTCCGCCGCCGTCTGCCAGTCTCCCCCAGACTCCACTCCCATTTGCCAGTGTCCTCAGCTGTCTCCCAGACTCTGATGGCATCTTCCTGTCTCCCCAAACTCTGCTACCGTCTGCCAATCTCCCCACACTCCAGTGCCGTCCTCCCCACGCTCCGCCACCGTCTGCCAGTGTCCGCTGCAGTCTCCCAGACTCTGATGGCACCTTCCTGTCTCCCCAAACTCCACTGCCGTTTGTCTGTCTTCACCGCTTTCTGCCAGTCTTCTCACACTCCGCCGCATTCTGTCAGTGTCCCCAGACTCTTCTGTTGTCTCCCAGGCTCCGTTGCCATCTTGCCAGTCTCTGCTGCCATCAAGTATGAAGCCTAAAGCTTCCACATACACCTTAACCTAACCCTGAACTTTCTGCCCCATGCAGGATTTTTATCCTGAACCAGTTCCTGCACTGAGAGTCCTACCAGACCCTTTTCCTCCTATGTTGACACCGCATTGACTGCGATTGATTCTGCAAAATCACATCGTCATACACACACACAGTAACACACAGTCAGTCACTGCTGGTCAGGGTCACCGGAGAATGGCAGCTTCAGGTGTCACCAGGACTGGCTTTTAAGTGTTCAGGCTACCTGTGCAATCCCCCTGAGTCCTTTTGTCCCCTCCATCACAGCGACGCATCTCTCTTTTCCTCCACCATGTATTTTCAGGTATAAAGTAAATAAATATCCCAAGGAAACACAGCATTGGAGGTACAGATCAACTGAAAATCCCATGTGGACGCAGTATTCAAGGTATAGATCAAAAAACGTTTGCCACCTGCTGGCGGAAAGTCTGCACTGCAGGCTGGATGTGGGATATGCTGCCACCCTGTGGACAAAAAGCAGAACCGACTGAGCGCGATATAAATCAGTAAATATAAAATTATAGAGGAAATTCTCATTGCTACACAAGGGCTTTAATATTAATCCACCGGGTCCTATGTGTTTTATTTAATTTTATAAACACGTTAGAGGTGCGAGCTAATAAAATACACAAACACTTAATAACCTAATTAACCCTATAAATAACCTTTAGGCATTCCAAAATGTTACAGGATGAACGATAGAAACTGGGTGTTCCAAGATGGCGGGTCACAACTAGGTGTTCCAAGATGGCTGATGGAACCAGGGTGTTCCAAGATGGCTGACGGTAACAGGACGTTCCAAGATGGCGCATCGCAACTGGGTGTTCCAAGATGGCCAACGGGCTCAGGGTGTTCTAAGATGGCAGATCGAAACTAGGTGTCCCAAGATGGCCGACGGGATCAGGTTGTTTTGACGTGGCTGATCGTAGCTGAGTGTTCCAAGATGATATATACGTGGCTTACTCATTTTCTTTTGCTTGTTGGGTCTGTGAGGTAATAATATTACAGCTAAATAAACATATGCAGGACATTGCTGCTCATTAAATGTCACAAAAGCCATCCTTGACACAGATTACACTAAATCTACACCATGTGCAGCAGCGCTTTAAAAACGGGGTGCAATCGCAGAGTATAGGAAATGACCATGCCATAGCAGCTTTACTGATAACATGAACGCCAAATATTATTACAAGCTATGTCCACACGAGGGCGCTATAGGATAAGAAATGACAACGAAATAGCAGCTTTACTGATAAAATGAACGCCAAATATTATTACAAGCTATGTCCACACGAGGGCGATATAGGATAAGAAATGACCATGCCATAGCAGCTTTACTGATAACCTGAACGCCAAATATTATTACAAGCTACGTCCACACGAGGGCGATATAGGATAAGAAATGACAATGCCATAGCAGCTTTACTGATAACATGAACGCCAAATATTATTACAAGCTACGTCCACACGAGGGCGATATAGGATAAGAAATGACAATGCCATAGCAGCTTTACTGATAACATGAACGCCAAATATTATTACAGGCTATGGCCGCAAGAAGGGGCTGCAGGATAAATACCGGCGGCACCGGAACCGCTTAAATAATGAAACAGGCTTCAAGAGCGCTATACATATTCGCATCCATGTGTAAATTAGCCTCTACCACTTCTGCTGGGAGGCTGTTCCATTTATCTATCACTCAGGCAGTGAGGTAAAACTTTCCTAAATTGCATTTGAACCTCTGACCTAACTATAAATTTATAGTTCAATGAAGGAGCCTGCCCTGTATGTTGTATACTTTAATAGGATTCAGCCCTGTAAGATGTATAGTTAATGAGGAGTTTTTCCCTTCTTCCTTTGGGTATGAGAATGCATATTAACTGAATTCCAAAGCATTTTGCCAGCGAGGGAAGTGTTAATGTGTGTAACCATTGCATTGTGTATCATTTCTGTGTTCTCAGGATTTGTCATCGTGTGATCTCCCTGAGCCGGACTCCGTGCCTCCACCACCTTTGGAGACAGAACTCTTATCGCTCCTGATCGCTTGCGTTGCTGGGTAAACCGAGCTGGTGCCATTTGCCCGTCTCTGCCGTCCTCTGCGAGTCTCCTCGCACTCTGCTACTGTCTCCCCCAGACTCCTCTGTCATCTGCCGCTCCGCTCTGCTGTCTGCCGGAGTCCGCTGCCGTTTGCCAGTCTCCTCAGACTCAACTATTGTCTTCCTGGAATCCACTGCCATTTTCCGCTCTGCTGTCTGCCGGTCTCCCCACCCTCCGCTCTCCGTCTGCCGGTCTCCCCACCCTCCGCTCTCCGTCTGCCGGTCTCCCCACCCTCCGCTCTCCGTCTGCCGGTCTCCCCACCCTCCGCTCTCCGTCTGCCGGTCTCCCCCACCCTCCGCTCTCCGTCTGCCGGTCTCCCCACCCTCCACTCTCTGTCTGCCAGTCTCCCCACCCTCCGCTCTCTGTCTGCCAGTCTCCCCACCCTCCGCTCTCTGTCTGCCAGTCTCCCCACCCTCCGCTCTCCGTCTGCCAGTCTCCCCACCCTCCGCTCTCCGTCTGCCGGTCTCCCCACCCTCCGCTCTCCGTCTGCCGGTCTCCCCACCCTCCGCTCTCCGTCTGCCGGTCTCCCCACCCTCCACTCTCTGTCTGCCAGTCTCCCCACCCTCCGCTCTCTGTCTGCCAGTCTCCCCACCCTCCGCTCTCCGTCTGCCGGTCTCCCCACCCTCCGCTCTCCGTCTGCCGGTCTCCCCACCCTCCGCTCTCCGTCTGCCAGTCTCCCCACCCTCCGCTCTCTGTCTGCCAGTCTCCCCACCCTCCGCTCTCCGTCTGCCAGTCTCCCCACCCTCCGCTCTCCGTCTGCCAGTCTCCCCACCCTCCGCTCTCCGTCTGCCAGTCTCCCCACCCTCCGCTCTCCGTCTGCCAGTCTCCCCACCCTCCGCTCTCTGTCTGCCAGTCTCCCCACCCTCCTCTCTCTGTCTGCCAGTCTCCCCACCCTCCGCCCTCCGTCTGCCAGTCTCCCCACCCTCCGCCCTCCGTCTGCCAGTCTCCCCACCCTCCGCTCTCCGTCTGCCGGTCTCCCCACCCTCCGCTCTCCGTCTGCCGGTCTCCCCACCCTCCGCTCTTCGTCTCCCATTCTCCCCACCCTCCGCTCTCCTTCTGCCGGTCTCCCCATCCTCCGCTCTCCGTCTGCCGGTCTCCCCACCCTCCGCCTGCCGGTCTCCCCACCCTCCGCTTTCCGTCTGCCGGTCTCCCCACCCTCTGCTCTCCGTCTGCCAGTCTCCCCACCCTCCGCTCTCCGTCTGCCGGTCTCCCCACCCTCCGCTCTCCGTCTGCCAGTCTCCCCACCCTCCGCTCTCTGTCTGCCAGTCTCCCCACCCTCCGCTCTCCGTCTGCCAGTCTCCCCACCCTCCGCTCTCCGTCTGCCAGTCTCCCCACCCTCCGCTCTCCGTCTGCCAGTCTCCCCACCCTCCTCTCTCCGTCTGCCAGTCTCCCCACCCTCCTCTCTCTGTCTGCCAGTCTCCCCACCCTCCGCCCTCCGTCTGCCAGTCTCCCCACCCTCCGCCCTCCGTCTGCCAGTCTCCCCACCCTCCGCTCTCCGTCTGCCAGTCTCCCCACCCTCCGCTCTCCGTCTGCCGGTCTCCCCACCCTCCGCTCTCCGTCTCCCATTCTCCCCACCCTCCGCTCTCCTTCTGCCGGTCTCCCCATCCTCCGCTCTCCTTCTGCCGGTCTCCCCATCCTCCGCTCTCCGTCTGCCGGTCTCCCCACCCTCCGTCTGCCGGTCTCCCCACCCTCCGCTCTCCGTCTGCCGGTCTCCCCACCCTCTGCTCTCCATCTGCCAGTCTCCCCACCCTCTGCTCTCCGTCTGCCGGTCTCCCCATCCTCGGCTCTCCGTCTGCCGGTCTCCCCATCCTCAGCTCTCCGTCTGCCGGTCTCCCCACCCTCCGCTCTCCGTCTGCCGGTCTCCCCACCCTCCGTCTGCCAGTCTCCCCACCCTCCGCTCTCCGTCTGCCGGTCTCCCCACCCTCCGCTCTCCGTCTACCGGTCTCCCCACTGTCCGCTCACCGTCTGCCGGTCTCCCCACCCTCCGCTCTCTGTCTGCCTGTCTCCCCACCCTCCGCTCTCCGTCTGCCAGTCTCCCCACCCTCTGCTCTCCGTCTGCCGGTCTCCCCACCCTCCGCTCACCGTCTGCCGGTCTCCCCACCCTCTGCTCTCTGTCTGCCTGTCTCCCCACCCTCCGCTCTCTGTCTGCCTGTCTCCCCACCCTCCGCTCTCTGTCTGCCTGTCTCCCCACCCTCTGCTCTCCGTCTGCCGGTCTCCCCACCCTCCGCTCTCCGTCTGCCGGTCTCCCCACCCTCCGCTCTCCTTCTGCCACTGTCGCTTGTCTGTCTGCTCTGCTGTGTGCAATAGTCTGTTGCCATTTGCAAGTCTTCCTCGACTCCACTGCCATTTACCTGTCTCCGCTGCCTTCTGCCAGTCTCCCCACGCTCAGCTGCTAGTCTCACCAGTCTCCCTCACACTCGGCTGCCCGTCTCCCCCACGCTCGGCTGGCAGTCTCCCCCACGCTCGGCTGCCAGTCTCCCTCACGCTCGCCTGAGGGTCTCGCCGGTCTCCCCCACGCTCCGCTCCCAGTCTCCCTCACACCTGCTCCTGTTTTCACGACTCGGAGCAGTTTGCGTAGGACCTTGCTGTGCGGCGGGAGTATGGTGCATGAGCCAAGCGTGGCCAAAAAGACACGGCTGTGGCAGGTAAGAGAGAACGAGCCTTAGCCAGGCCTCGGGAAGCACTCCGTGTGTCTCCTGTCTCGGGACGGCGGAATGTTATGCGGATGAGTGCATGACGTGCGTTTTGTAAATGCCTGCAGGTTGCTTCCGGGAGGATCAGGTTTACCGGGATGGGATTCTGCGCATCCTGCGGCACGGGCGCACCATTCATTCCCACCTTTTGGCTTATCGTGGAAAGGTAAGCGTTCTCGGGCTCAGTTAGCCTGGCCTCGCTCCTCGGTGCGTGAGAAGAGGCTCGGAGCGGGCGCTCGGCTTCATTATGGAAATGTCTTCCGCGCATGTCCTCCTACTTTAGGTGTCGTACGAAGATGTAGAAGGTCTCAGGAAGTTTGCCGCCTTGGAGAACGTTCGGATTCCCTTCTTCACGCAGGACCTGCTTCGACACATCATGGAGACCAACCGACCGAGTGACGAGGAGCTGCAGCAAGTCATCCCAGCCTGAGCCGGAGGGAACGCTAGTAACAGCCTACGCCTGTGCTACCTGCGCTGCGACAACTACAAAACCGTTTGGACTCCTTGATGGAAAAGGCATTGGGGCAGCCAATGAAAACTCGGACGGACACCAAAGAATCCTTCCTCTGCTGACAGCGTCGTCTCACACCACAATAGTTTCAATTAGCTGTTAATTAGCTTTGTGGCCCCAACTTCATTTGTAGGGCGTTCGTGGCCTGCACCCTGCATTATTCATCGATGGATACTGGCGTAAAGTCCAACCACAGCAGGACTTTTTTCCAATGCTGTCTCGTGTCCCAAGCCCCAGCTTGGCTGGCTACCCAGTCCCATGTTCGCTGTGGGCCACCTAGGGTATTTCCATGCTCTGATCCTGCTGCACGTTCCTGTGGCCAATTGAGAAAGAGGTGGAGATTTTGCCTGTTTTTGTGTGTTTTTTTACAGAAATACTTTGTTACGTTGAATGGTTTCTTCGGTGTTTGTTGCCGTCCCGATATCCTCATCTAGAAATTCTAAAGACTACCTGATGGCTAGTTCGCTCCGTTAGTGAGCTTTTTACACAGTGAAGCCAAACCGTTTCTTTCCACATAAAGAATGTTCACATTTCTGTCTGGCATCAAATAAATCATTTATATCATATGGAACTGTATGTCGTGAAAATGCTGACCTCTGCTGGTCACTTGTGCGCATGACAGTCCCATTAACAATATTAAGTTGGAATTTGCTGTACTTTGGCGCCGTCGTGTGGACATACTGTGTAATTACATGTCTACTTTAATGGTGTGATGCTGTGATTTGACATCCTTTGGCGTCATCGTGTGGACATACTGTGTAATTACATATCTGCTTTAATGGTGTGACGCTGTGATTTGACATCCTTTGGCGTCATCGTGTGGAGTGAAGGGCAGTGAGTGTGGCTTAAGAAGATGCTGAGTGCGTGTAACAAAATCAACAGGACAACATGAGGGAGGAGAGTTGTGTGAGTGACATCACAATGTTGCAGGTGAGTGTGAGTAAAATATTCTTAATATTTTATGTTGTTTCCTAGCGAATCGAAATGTTTTGGTGAATCAAATTCTTTTAGAGCGTTTTCCCAGTCAGCTGGACACCGGCAAGAACAGCTGCTAAATATCACACTATTTCCATTATCTGAATTTTGAGGGATTTCATCCAGTTTTGGGATATATAGCACGACGGCTTATGAGACGGTAGCTGATATTCTGAAACCACGGCAACGCCGAGCGCGGTATTTAGCGGGGAATTTAGTGCGTGCAGATTGCCAATATTTCTGTCTAGTAATAATATCCGTATAATCTGGAAATATCGTGTCTTTATTAATTGCCGTTACTAGTACATTAGAACGGACTAGTACATGCCATATTTGGCTTCATTATTGCTGAGTACACGTGGTGATGTCATTTTATTGAGTGTGACATGTTTCTGCGCTGTGATGTATTGCTTGTGCTGCATGTCGGTATGAGTTGGAGCCATAACCCAGCGAGTTCTAGCCGTTTCCCGATGAATAATAGCCAGATTATGGGATCTTTTTCATGTAGAGAAGGTAAATGCACGTTTTCACAATAAATTCTCTCTCCATTACCTTCTGCCATGATGTCATTTATCGGCTGGATTTTGGGGGGATTTGAAAGAATTTTGGATCAGAGATAAAGCATGGAATCACTCTTTGTGTTGTTGTGGCTGCGCTCCTATGAAGTGGAAATGCCCCACAATCTGCATATACAATACAATATTAATCCCCCATTCATATCCCTAACAGTGTGATTCCTCTTGGTTG